>CM062818.1:905953370-906283213 GCA_031772625.1 Pinus tabuliformis | reverse complement strand
TGTTGAAGTCGAACATGCTAGAAAATCACATGATTACGGCCAATGATGTGACCTGTTAACAAGCACGAGAGAGACCACCATAATGTCAATGGTTCTCAAGGTACTATTAGTACAATTTAGGAAGTGTGAATAAGGAACTGATGTCGAACACCTGTGAAATCACTCGATCGAGGGCCATGATGAGAACCTGTCGTCAAGTGTGAAGAACTTTCCATTGAGTTATGCAAGCTCTAAGGTACTGGAAAGGAGTTTCTAGATCAACTTCCTGGATAATGAGCTGAAGTCGATAGGAAGCGATCCATCGAAGGAAGGTCATAATGGATCTTTCATCATCAGCACAAAATGGGAAACATAATGAATGAGAGTAATCCAAGAATGTGACAGATGATTAGACAATGTATAGGCAAGAAGACTTCTCTTGAACATGTGGATGACACGACTCCAGAGTTTGGCAACATTTTACATCATAGGCTCAAAGGTGATGGTGACATGGTAGAGATCAAATGATAGGTTAAAATGGATAACCCAAACCTAGGAAAGAAATTCATAGAGTGAGGATGTCCCAAAACCCGACACGAACAAAAAATGAGTGTCAATGTTCAAGAGCAACATGCTGCCTCAAGTGAAGAATACAATTGATGTAAACTTCCAATTTTTCCCCACCATTTCTGGTGAGTACCCTAGTTATTTTTGAAACACAAGCTTGAAGGGGATAGCATATTCTTGTAATAGAAGCCCATCCTTCGAATGGATCCTACCTAGTAAATTTTAACGAGCCTAGGAAGGATAAGCTCAGTCTCATCATAATGACAAGTCCAATGTCATTTAATCTTTTAACGAGTCCAACAAAGGTGAAACTCAAAATATTTTTCATGTTTAGAGATTTTGAAAAAGCACGGAAAAAGAAAAAAAACACCAAGGGTCCCTTTTCGTAAAGTTGTCTCTCGAACCCGAAATGGTAGAAAACAATATTCAAGAGAAACTCTTAGTCCAGTTTGACTAAGGTATACCTTTTTCGTAAATAGTTTTTATCCCAACCCGAAAAAGGGGTAAATGTATGTTGGGTAAACGACGTTTCTCAACCTTTAACGAGTTCAAAACAACAAGAGATTAGCAATATTTTCATATTTTGAGAGTCAGAAAAGAGATCAAAGATGACTACCTACTTTTATTTGCTTTAACGAGTCTAAAAGGGAAAAATACTTGGCAATCTTTTCATTTCTTACGAGTCAGAAAAAAACTTAAAGGTGAATTGTCCTGGAGGAACAAGTGGTATAAAGGGTAGCAACTAGTTTTGATTATGGTGAAACTACTCAAAAACTAAGAGGTCAAGAGGTGGGCTAGTAAAACCACTCATCGTTGTGGTTCCTCAAGAAAGGTTAAAACAACCAATTGAAAGCATTCATGATCGACCAAAGAGATGGTGGCAATGGAACAAAGAAAAAAACCAAGGCTTATATGACAGGAGAGGCTAATAAAAATGGCAATAACGAGGGTTAAAATGGATATTGGTTCATTTTTATACAAGCTTGAACCACGAGGAACTATTCTTTGATTCAGTTTAATGTTTACACAAGATTGAAACGAAAAACTATGCTTGGATTCGGTTTCATGTTTACACAAGATCTAAATGAAACACTATGCTTGGATTAAAAAATGGCATGCCCCCAGCATGATGAGAGCTGAGGCACATGCCCCCAAACTTCATTTCATTCACGGAAGTAGACATCAGGTTGCTAAAAGTTGGATGGAATGACGTTTCACTTTCAAGATCAAGGAAAGACTAAATTGGAATTTGACGAGATATTAATCAAATACTCGATTTGGAAAAGAGAGTTGTTTCATTTTTTAACGAGGTTGACATAGTAAAAGAACTATCCTCAAGGCTCCTTGTTTCATTTTTTAAGGAGCTTGACACAAGACCAGGAACCATGCTCTGACACTTTGTTTCATTTTTTAATAAGTTTGACACAAGAACAAACTATCCTTGAAATATGTTTCATTTTTTAATGAGGTTGATGCAGGAACAAACTATCCTCACTCAGTTGATCATGGACCATACAAGAACATGGCCCCCAAGAGGTCCTCATTGGATAGGGGAACTACGCTCTGGGAGGGACACATGTTAACTAGTACAAATGAAAAATCAGGTTCCAATTCCCCCAATACATAATGTACCATGCAATTTGTGTGATCATCGGCATATGTGGAGACGAACGGGTAGCCACATAATTAACCTGTGGCGGGGAGGGTAATGCTTGCAAATGAGACGAATAGGGGATGACAGTAAAATTGGAACTATTTGGTCACTGACTGATCCGGATTTAAACAGGAACGCAACAAATTACAGAGATAACCATATACACAAAGATGCAGTGGAAATAATACTTCATTTCATTAATGGAAAATACTGAAATATGCTTACAACCAGAAATGGAAATAAACCAGCTAGGGCGATGGTAGCTTATCTCTGAGAAGAGATGTGATGGCTACATGCCTCTGAACTATGTTACAATGAGGCTCGAAGGCCTATTTATTGTTGAGAAACAATGGAAAACCCTTAACATTCCAAAACCTCACCCTAGGAGATGAAACGCCAAACTGTGGGCCCCGTTTGGGGGTAAGTTGGTACATCAACTTCCCGAGGTCGTAACTTTGGCATATGATCTCCGTTTGACGCGTACAATAGCTCATTAGAAAGAACTATCCGAGCACTATCATTGTTGGAACAGGCAGCATCGGTCCATGGACCCATGCTGCCCCCGGATTCCCCAAAAAACATCGTTTAGGGCCTCAAAACGGCTCCGGAAGTTCAGGACCCGAAAAACTGCTAAAAATAGTAAGTTGAGCTATAATTAAGGAAACTGAAAATGTTGAGAAAGACAATGGTGGGGGTCCAGGTGGACTTGGCAGGTGGCCACCAATATCCACCTGGATCATTCCTCCCCCCTTAGGAAGCAATGGTCCCCATTGCGTTGAGCTCCTCCATGAGATGAGGAAACTTCTGCTGAACTTGTTCCCTAGTGAGCCACTTGCCCTGCTGAAGGAGTTGGCCTGCTTTGACAACTCGATACAGTTGGATATTCTGTTGGCGAGTGTTCGTGATCTGTGTGTCCATGATCCGATCAGTTGCAGCTTGTTCCATGCAATCTTGATTTAATTCTGTGGGTTTGAGCTGTTCTGCAATGTCGGATGTGTCTAGCAATGGTGGAAAGTATGGCCGAAGGTGGTCCACATTGAACACTGGGTGCAGGCCAAGGAATGGGGGAATGCTGAGCTCAAATGCATTGTCTCCCATAGCCTTAGTAATGGTGTAAGGACCATATTGGAGTGGTCTCAATTTCCGATAGGCTCCAGTAAGGCGTTCCTTTTGCAAATGCAACTAGACTTTGTCGCCCACTTGAAACTTGTGTGGCACCCTATGTTGATCATGTCGCTGCTTGTACTTGGCATTTGATTTCTCAAGAATGTCATGGACCTGCTGGCGAATATGTTGGATGCGCTCAATGAAGCTGGTGGCCTTATCTGTTTCGGACTGGACATGAGCTGAATTCATGTGAGTAGCTTCAAGTGGCATGGCCACATCAATGGGGCATAGTGGCTGGAATCCCAAACCCACCTGAAAAGGGCTATGGCCAGTGGAGCTGTGAAGAGCTCGGTTGTAGCTGTGCTGAACATAGGGGAGGCTCTCGTCCCATGTGCGTGGATGCTTTGAGTTATACATGCGCAGAATGTGCACAATCATCCTATTGACAACCTCTGTCTAGCCATCAGTTTGAGGATGGAAGGCTGTGGACTTCGTGAGTTTGGTGTCCAGCATTGACCAGAGACTGGACCAAAATGTGTTGAGAAACCGACTGTCCCGATCTGAGATGATAGACTGTGGGATCCCAAAGTGCACCCACACTCGTTCAAAGAAGAGTTTAGCAGTGGCTTCTGCTGTGATATTCTTCTTGCAGGCCACCATAATGGCCATCTTCGAGAACCTGTCGACGACCACAAAAACACAGTCATTTCCATGCCTAGTGGAAGGAAGGCCTGACATGTAATCCATGGAGATGGATTCCCAAGGTCGACTAGGGGTAGGCAACGGGGTATAGAGGCCGTGCTTCTTAATGGCTGGTTTGGCAATGGCACAGGCAGTACATGATCGGATGTACTTCCCAACATCCTGTCGAAGATTCGGCCAATAGAAATAATTTTGCAGTACTGCCACTGTTTTCTCGACCCCGAAATGCCCAGCAGCCCGACTGTAGTGTGCTTCCCAAATCATCTTGGCACGCTCGCTTGAAGGAACACAAAGGTGAACGAGGTGGCATAATAGGGCATCCTGGAGGTGAAAATCTGCAACCTGTCAACCCTCCAAGAGTGTCTGGTATGTGTGGCCGAATTCTGGGTCGCTTTTGTAGAGAAGTGGCCAATCAGAAGTCTCGTGCCCACAAGAGTTGAGCACGGTGGTTAGCGCCATGATCGGTGGTCGACTGAGGCAATCTGCAACATTATTGGTGCTGCCCTTTTTATACTTGATATTCAAGTGAAACTGTTGCAGGTATGTAGACCACTTCTGATGGCGATCATTCTGCAATTTCCCTTGGGTCTGTATGAACTGCAGAGGCCGGTGGTCTGTGTGGATGACCGTTTCCTTCCCCAAATGTAATGCTTCCATTGTCGGCAGGCCTGTACAATGGAATACATCTCTTTATCATAAGTGGGGTACTTCCAGACTGTGTCTGAAAGTGTTTCACTGTGATATGCCACTGGATGTCCATGTTGAGTAAGGACTGCCCCAATAGCATAGTCAGAGGCATCTGTCTCGACCTCAAATGGTTGTTGTAAATCTGGTAACGCGAGCACTGGTGTCGTGCAGAGGCGATCCTTCAACTCCCTGAATGCCTTCTGTTGAGATTCAGACCAAAAGAATTTTGCTTTTGCCCCGCCCTTTGTGACTTGACTCAAGGGCCAAGAAATATGAGAAAACCCCAACACAAACCTGCGGTAGAAGTTGGCAAGACCTAGAAAGCTGCGGAGCTCTGTTAGAGTGGTTGGAGAGGGCCAATCCCGAATGACCTGGATCTTGGCTGGATCGACATGCACCCCCTGTTCATCAATGATGTATCCCAGATACTGAACCTGGGTCATGCCAAAAGTGCATTTCTCCAAATTGGCACATAGCTTGTGTTGCCGCAGTGTTTGGAGAACCTATCGGATGTGGTGGAGGTGCTCTTCCCAACTCTGGCTGAAGATCAGAATGTCATCCAAGTATACTACTACAAAGGAGTTGGTGAATGGCTGCAAGATGTCATCCATTAGCCTCATAAAGGTTGCAGGAGCATTTGTCAATCCGAAAGGCATGACCAACCATTCGAAGAGGCCCTCCTTGGATTTGAAGGCAGTCTTCCACACATCGGAGGGTTCGATTGGTACCTGGTGATATCCTGACTTCAGGTCTATCTTGCTGAAATATTTCGCCCCCTTTAGTTGGTCTAGGAGGTCATCAATCCGCGGGATCGGGTACCTATTACGGACAGTGATCTTGTTCAGCGCCCGATAGTCAATACAGAGTCTCCACGTCCCATCCTTCTTCTGTACCAACATGATCGGGCTCCCACAGGGCGATGAACTCGGACGGATGTGACCTTTCTGCAGGAGCTCCTGAATCTGCCTCTTAATTTCATCGTTCTCCAGAATGGAGCGCCGATAAATTGGTCCATTGGGTAGCAGCGCACCTGGGATCAGATCGATGGAGTGCTTGACTTGACAGTGCAGAGGAAACCCTGCCGGGGAGGTGAAGATGTCCTTGTACTCCTCCACAATCTTGTCCATCTGTAGTTGTCGTGCAGAGGGGCCCCGTTTGGAGGCTGCGGCCACTGTCTTCTTCTTTCCTTGAGGGCGTATCATCAGGAACACAAATTTCCTGGTTTTGGAAATGATCTTACTGCATTGTTTTGCAGTAATCAAGGAGAGGGCGGCAGGTGGTGCTACCTCTGGTATCCTGAACAACTTATTTCCCAATGTAATAATAACAGCACGGGGCCTTGATTCATACACAGCATGTCGCTTCCACAAGTATGGTTGTCCTAGTAATACATCACAAAATTCAAGGGAGCAATGTCACACAATACATCATCCGTGAAGCGCTTGATGTTGTATGGAAGGCGACACTGCTGGCTCAGGTGAAGATCTCGTCCTTGGTGAAGCCACCCAATGGTGTATGGTTGTGGATGTGCTGTGGTCGGTAGGCCCATCCGCTTCACGACCTCTGTCGAAATGAGGTTCTTTTGACTCCCGCTATCAACAATGAACTGTATCGGGGAGCCCTTTACCCACATCTTGGAGTAGAAGAGACGCTCCTCTCCTCCTCTGGATCTTCGGGTTCATTTTTCTGGATCTTTGCGGTAGCAACAGTGGCGCTGGGGTCCGCATCAATGATCTGCTTCCCTTTTTCATACCCCTTATTAGGTTCTGGCTCAGAGTCGGAACATGCATCTGATTCTGAAACCTTTAGCTCAGCCACCAGTGACTGCTTGGCCCGACACTCACTTGTGTTGTGAGTGGAGCTCTTATGGAACTCGCACCATTTTCCAGTGTCCTTTCTCGGCTTCGCGGCACTATTCTTTGCTTGCAGCTTCGGCTGGTTGTCTTGGGCTGTCCCACCTTGGCTTTGTCCTTTGTTCTGTGGTTTAGGGGCACCTTTCCCCTGCTTTGGATTCGCAGATCCAAAGTCTCGCTTCTTTTGTTTAAACTTCTGCTCGACCTTGACGGCATACCGTATGTTGCGCCGAGCGACGGGATGTTTAGGAATTGTATTTCTTCCTGGATGTACTTGTGCAGGCAGCCACGGTATTTGAGTATCAAATGTTGCTCCGAATCCTTGATACCCAACTTTGTGCGAAGGGTATGGAAAAGATTGGTGAACTCCGGCACGTCTTGGTCCCTTCCCTGCCGCAGCGTGGTCCACTTTATGTATTCATCCTCATAGCTCCCGACAGGGTAGTACTGCTCCTTGATGGCATCCCGGAACGAATCCCAGGTGGGTGCGGCTGAAAATAGTGAGCCAGTTGTTATAGACATTTTTGTGCCTCGCAGCATGGAGCATGAAATGTCAATAATTACAGGGATCCTCAGTCCCTAAACATGTTGTTCTTACCCCTAGAAGGACAAGGTCAGCAAACCACACAGCACTTCCCATCAGTTCTCCACCTGAAAACACTCAAAAACAGGCTATTTTTGGATCATGTCAGTTGCTCCACTGAGCATCTGCGCTGGAATGCAACTGCTCCTCCTTGTACCTGCGCTGAAAGTCAAATCTAATGAAGGCTACCTGCGCTGGGCAAGATTGGCCAAGTGGCACAGTCATTCTGCAAGGTGTCAATTGCCCAGGAAGCTTCCAAACTGACACTTGGTTCATGGGATTCGCCCTGTGATGAGTAAGAGGTACTTGATCTCCATGTGTAAGCAAGGATCTCCAAGTGGACTCAAGAACTGAAGTTTAACTGAAGAGGGAGAGGACACAAGGCAGCTTTATGTCAGTCTCAAGCTGACTCATCCTTTCTTCTTCTATCCTATATATAGAGCTCTTCTATGAGGTCTAAGGAGGCTGGAATTTTGTGCAAAGCAAGGAGGTGCTATTGGTTTACAGTTAGAGCTATTGGGTGATTGTTTTACTAGAGGTGAAGAGGAGACTTCTTGCTGCTGGGGAGGTGTTGCTGGATTGGAGCCATTGATGGTTGTAACCTTCTCAGAACCCTGTTACTTTTATCAATAAAGCTTTGAATGTTCTCCTATATATTGTATTGCATTGATGTATTGTATTTACTTGTATATTTGATTCACTCTAATCCATGCATCAGTTATGAGTACATGTATCTTGTAGTTTTCTTCTCTCTGTTGTGCAGGATCTGTGTGTAGCTGGACCGGCAAAGGGAGCAAGGAGCTGGGAACAAGAGACAAAGAGAGAGGATAAGGATCGAAAAAAGCGAAAGACACCGGTTGGTTAATCTTTTCTTCCTTCTCTCTGTACTTTCATAAAGGAAAACATTAAAGCTTTACTTTCAGTTGTTGCTAAAGACTGTCACCTTTAGAGTAGGGATAGGGTCATCCGAGTCGGATACTTTTCCCCACAACAAACTGGCGACTCCGCTGGGGATCCTAGTATCTTGTTTGTGTTTGTAGTATCTTTGCTATTCATTTCCTGAACCAAAGAGTACCAAATCGAAAAGCTTTTGACTATATCAAAAGTGAAGTAGAGGGACTGCTACTCTTGCTCATTTACTGAGCAGATTCATGATTTGAAGAGCTGATCTACAAAAGACTCTTGTACTCTTTGTGATAGCTTTTCATCCTCTTGATCATCCCTTAGCCTGTACTTGACCTATAGCTTTTTATTTCAGCAAAAACAGTGCATTTTTGAGCTTTTTATGACCCGGAAATCCTTGTAAACGCAACTCTCGTGTCCCAGAGCAGGCTGTCCACAGGCAGTCTGCATTACAGCGCAGGTACTCCCTTCAGGAACTGCGCTGAAGTCAATTTGACAGACCAGATCCTGCGCTGGACCTGTTAGCCAGTGTCTTCCAGAGGTTTTCCACTGTGTCTTAGCCCTGTTTTCACTGATTTTTTGCTGCTGATTGCTGGTCATTGTACTTGCTGTAAACCAACTTTCCTTGACATTATTCCGCCTCAGTTGTGTGATGAAACTGTGATTGTTCTTTCAGTATTTCTTGTTTCAGTTACAGTTTCCCATTGTGAAAAGCAAACCAGTATAGTTGTGGCCTCTTAGATCCTGAACTGTAAAGGTGTCTTTGTGATCTTAAGAGCTAGTTTTATTACTGTTCATGGCTATTTGAGTTTGTTTGTTTTTCATTTTATGGTTTGAATTCATACATTTTTAGTGTCGAAACAAGTACCTGTAAGGCGTCTTTTGATTTTAGACAAAACTTGTTTGTTTACGCTTCAAATTGAATTCGAAAATTATACGACAGTTTCCTTTTTGTCTACATCAACATTAAGGGAAAAGAAAAGAAATACATGCATCTTGCATTTGCATTTTTTGATAAGTTTGCGTGATTGATCTAGGGGAAAGTGCATTAGTTTGTGCTTTGTGCTCTGTGTGGAAAGATAATGTTTTTCTCTCCCCTCAGTAGTTAGGATTTTCAAAGCTAAAAAGATTGTAAAGCTTGCTTATCATTTTAGCTGCATTTAGGAATTTGTACCAATACATCTCGTGGTGATCCTGAAAGACAAACTGCTAAACAAGATCAACTTAAAATATATTGAATGAATCTAAAAACGCTTTGTAACATAATGCTCACAATAGAGGTCTAGGTAGAGACGTGTTCCGGCGTCGTTAAACGTAGTGACTGTCGATCTCTACGAAGGTGGGTGATTCCTCCTGAGGGATGATAGCACTAATACGGACTTGTGCTCCCGCGTACATCGCGTATATTGGGAGACCCCTATAGGCATTTATCCTTTATCCTTAGGAAGCCGTGTCGGCCGCCCTACTGATCGCGATGCAGTGAACACAGCATTCACGAAGATCGACCACCCGTACCGTAAAACGTATTCTGTGGTTTCGCGAAAGGTTTGGCACACCCTCTGCCTAGATCTCCAGAGCAGTTTCTTTTGGCCTTTTTCAAACTCTATAACTGAAAAAGTCCAACCGAGCATTTGTCACTTCGGGCTCGTTAATACATCGAAGGCGACTAGAGTCATCTTTAGCTTTTTCTCGACTCTTAAAACATGAAAAAGCAAAGTTGTGTCTAAAAGCGTCTAATAAAATTCATTCAATACGGAAACATAATTCCCCTTTTTGTATTTTAGTTGATCGAGTAATCCGCAACCGTGGAGGAAAGTCAATTAAAACTCCGTCGTTCGAGGAGACTCGCGAGTCAACCGTCTTTGTCTCCGGAATCGAGAGTAGTACGGACGAAGCAAACTCGCTTGACCGGTCAAAATCTCCCATTAAAGTTAGAACAACAGTTCCAACTACATCTGAGATTCTGGTCACTCCTAATATTTCTGGAATCCCTGCCTCTATTGAAGAAGTTCAACAGCGACAGAGGGACAGTTGTACTGATCCTAGTCTGAGAACAAGTACTTGCATAACTGAACCAGTTCCATCTGAAACCGGTCCACAGAGTCTTGTTGCTCAAACAACTGTCGCTGTCGAAGCAACCCCTTCTTCGGCACCAGAAATCTTTTACGGACCTGACGGTCTTCCTCTTCCTCCTGGTTTGATTGCAATAGAGGAAATCGTAGAGGACCAGCAAGCAAATACTCCAACTCATTTTGGAGTAGGCATCACTCTTTCCCTCTGCATCAGAAGTTTGTCCATCGCCAGTGGAAGTTCCTGTAGAATCGTTAGGCAGTTTATTGGATAGACTTAAAATGTCTGAGCAACCGTCGACTCTAGGACTGTGCCAAATGACACAGCGACAGTAGAAGCTCCTGCTGTCACTCCGACGATGTTTGCCGGCATACCAGCTGTCCCGACTAGCTCTCAACAGCTAGAAGGAGTCCACCCAGGGACTATTATGACAACTTGGTCTGTTCCAGTTTGTTCTTCCGGTATAATACCCGGTAATTCTTATGTTGAAACTAGACAAATTGATCCCTTTGGAAATCAATTTGGACCATCCAGTCCTCAAAGGCAATCTATACCCTTGAGCTCCGGATTGTTACCGTATGGGGGGCAATATGCCCTTTCACTTCCCCCTCCGGGAGGATACCCATACGGCAGTTTTCAACCGCATTCAGGTTTGACTGAAGTTACGACGAGTGGTTGGGTGCCTATGTTGCCCCAACAACCGAGAGTTGTATATTCCATGCAACAATGTGTACCTATGTCTAGCATCCCGACGACGCCAGCAATTGTAACCGTGTCGCAAGTTCAATCGATGCCTGTTGTATGTCAACCCCAAGTTGTAATGCAACAGCGCCTTGACCCTGCAACACAACCACAATCGCCAACTGCCGGGACGACACAGATACAAATGGGAACCATAACCCACATCTTGGTCCGTCGGTTAGTATCGCACAGCAAAACATGGCTTCGCAGCCATGATGATGTGCAATACCAACAACCTCAGTTTCAACAGGTGTACCAGGGATCTGAGCGACAGATCTTTGCAAATAGTGGGCAACCCTATATTCAGAACGGGTTAAATCAACCACTTTACAGTGGCCAAGCCCACCAGCCATATCAGTCCTATCAACATCAGTTGCATTATGCTGGTATGCAAAGGCCTACTGCTCAGGCGATTCCATCGTATCCTGGGTACGCCTCGCCAAACCTAAATCAGCAGTTGCCATTCGTGGCGACTCTAGAATTACCAGATTTACATCGATTGACGAATGATCCAATCGCCTATGCCCATTGGTGGCCAGCGATTCCTCACAAACTTCCTTCGGACATTCCTAAATTCAATGGAAATCCTGGCGAAGACCCGTCGAATCATGTGATGACTTTCCATCTGTGGTGTTCGTCGAATACCTTGAATGATGATTCGATAAGGCTTCGCCTTTTCCAGAGGACATTGACTGGTCCGGCGGCTAAATGGTATATTGAATTACCTAGAGCCTCTTTCGACAATTTTAGTTCCCTAGCCACGACTTTCTTAACACACTTTCAGTTACCTATAAGGTACGAAACTGGAACCGAGATCTTAACCAATTTCAAGCAGACAACGGCCACACATATATCAGATCATATACATGAGTGGCGTCGTCGTCGCAGAATGGTAAAGACTTATGTTCCAGATCAGCTTTTAGCTGAGTGGTTTATAAAGTCGCTTCTTCCTGCTATAACAGAAGATGTGGCCAAGGGAGGCGTCGTAACAGAGGAGCAAGTTATTGCTCGTGCCCAGTATTTAGACTTAGTATATACTCAGTCTGGCACGCTCTATGACAAGATACCTGACGCCCCTAGACCGGAATTTTCAATTCCTCCCCCTCCTGGATCAAATAGTGACTCTCATGCCGGCGATGGTGTGATTGGCACTGCAAATGCAAAGTCAACACGGGATTCGTCTAAGAAAACCCGTAAGACTTCGAATCAAAATGCAAATGAAGGACTTCTTGCCTCGGAAGTAAGTGCCGTGTCGGACGACAAGGGCAAACAACTGAAGCAACCAGGAGACAAGAAGAAAAAGAAAGGGAGAAAAGGGAAACCCCCTTCGGGTGTCATATATGCGATGAGGATCATTGGACAGCAGATTGTCCATGCAAAGCTGAGCTTAAAAGATTCTTTAAGAGTCCGAAAACCTCAGCTGTGTTGACTGATCCGTTTCCTAATCCTGGTCAAAATCTGGTTGCTAATCAAAATGCTTCCCGATCCCAAGTGCTTATGTTGTCTACCTCAAAGCAGCAGAATAATGCTTTGACAAGGAATAAAGATTACGGGAATCCATGGCTGTCAAATAACAAGGCTAATGAACAACCTAGTAGTTCGACGACAGCTTTGACCAAAGTTGTGCCACCCATCATTCCTGAACCAATGGTAAAGTTGCCAAAGGGAGTAGTACACAAATCGACATTTAATCCTCGTGCCAAAATAGCACAGAATTATAATATAATAGAGGACCTGGCCCAATCGCCGTCCGCTATGTCGACACTTGAGGTACCGCAAAATTGCCCCTCCCAAGAGCAAACTTTATTATCAGCAATAGGTGGGATTGGCCCAATGGATTCCAATCTTGTGGCCTTTGATCATAAAGGATATGACCCTAAGTTACCAGCTCAACTAGCTTTCCTTATTCAAGTGAAAGCCCTCAACAAAACTGTTCATCGAACAATTATTGATGAGGGGGCATCTACATGTCTTATGTCGATGAGTTGCTGGAAAAATTTAGGCTCACCACCCTTGTCGAAATCGTCAACGACCTTAAAAGCATTTGATGGACGATCATACACTCCCTACGGGATTTTGGGTAACTTGCAAGTTGAACTGGGGGGCAAAACAGTAGAAGTCGATGTTGAAGTAATTGATGGAAACCTCGATTACAACATCCTACTAGGAAGGCCCTGGATATATGCCATGGCCGCAGTCGTGTCGACCTACTTCAGGAAGATTGCATTTCCCTTTCAAGGAGGGATTACAGTCGTCGACCAACAAACTTTCCTCCCCGACAGTTCACAAGTTACGGGAAGCATTCCAATGACACATGGAAGCGATCATTCGCTTCAAAATATTGGAGTAGGTCTCCTAAAAGACCCTGCCTTAATGGGTACTTTTTCCCTACCGCCTGCAAGTAATCTGGCGGAGGTGGCCACAGTGGAAACCTACAATATGAAATCTTCTATATCTAATGGATTTGGAAGATTCCTAAACATTTTGTCAGCATGGATCATCGCCCTAATAGAAATACTGTAAATACAGTGGGCTTCGAGGATAGTTCCTATCTCATGTCAACCTCGTTAAAAAATGAAACAAATCCCCTTTCCAAATCTCAAAGGTAAACCTTCATTCCAACCACCAAGTTGAATGCAATGAAGCTTGGGGGGCATGCACCTCGATTTTCATTATTATGCTGGGGGCATGCAAACTTATCACCGAGCAGTTTTAGCGCATAGTTCATGCTCGTTAAAAAATAAACATAAGTTATGAGCAGGCTTTCCTTCAGAGTTCAAGCTCATTCAGAAAAAACGAACCGGTAAATAACCTTTTGAGATCGTAAATTCATCAGCCATAAAAGCCTTGGTCGTGTTTGTGCACCGTCACCTCCACTGTTCATTTGGCCGATCATTCACCTCCATTTGTGTGTTTACCTCTTTTGAGAAACAGCTGCGAAGAGTGATTTCACCTAGCCATCCTTGTGACACTGCCGTGATTGGAAAATTCCAACCTGTACCTGGAATCAGTTGCTATCCCTGTTTATCACTCGTTCCTCAAAAGACGAGTCTTCTTTGAGCTCTTTTCACTGACTCGTAAAATATGAAAAGTTTGCCGAGTTTTGGCCTTCCAGCTCGTTAAACGACCGGAACGCTATCCCTCCTCTAGATTTTAATCTTTTTTGGACCTGAGGGATTATTGCACAAAAAGATCGAGCGCTTGTTTTGTTCGGCTCGTTAAAGCAATCGAAAACCCATCCCTTCTGTATTGTTTTATACTTTTTCGGACTTAAGGGATTAGATGACGAAAAAGGAATTATGGAGTTAACTTTCTGTACCTTTTCAGACTCTCTAAAAATGAAAAGGACCGAGTTTTCCTTGTCGTTAGACTCGTTAAAATGATTAAATAGCGACAAACTTGTCTTTAGACGAGAACGAGTTTCCCTATCGCTAAGCTCGTTAAATCATAGCGATGGGCTTGCCCGAAGGGCAGGTTATAGAACAAGCATATGTTATCCTCCTCAAGCTTGACAAAAATAAAGAGGTACTGGTCAGAAATGACTGGGGAAAAATTGGGAGAACATCAAAGCTTAATGGTAGCAAGTCACTCTTGAACATGACACTTTTCCTCCGTTCCACATCGGGTTGGGTTGTTTCATTCACCGGTCTCATCACCATGGTCTTCGCCAAACCATCCACATTTGGGGTAATGCTACCGATCCATCGCATCAGTGTCGTTATATGTTCAAGAGGGTCATTCTGAAAGTGTCAACCGTGTCCCATCCACTGCCATACATTATCCTTCATCCATTCATGATCGCCACCCTGAATCATATATCACAGTTTGTTTTCACCTCCACTAAAATCATTAGCTCCGTTCCGTGTCATTGATGTGGGATTCATTAAGGCCCTCCTTTGACGGATCGCTTCTTGTCGACTTCAGCTCATTATCCAAGAAGTTGATCTAGGAACAACCCCGTCAGTACTTTGAAGCTTGCATGCCTCAATGGCAAGTTTCTCACTTCCGGCGACAGGTATACATCAATGACCTTCGACCAGAAGATTTTGCGTGGCGTTCGACGCCAAGTCCTTTATTCACGCCACGTGAATTGTACTGCAGTACCTTGAGGGTCATTATCATTATCGGTGATTCCTCTCGCGCTTGTTAACGGTTTTCATCATTGACCGGTAATCAAGCGATGTCTTTCCATGTTCGACTTCAGCGAAATTCCCACATGGATCGACTTGTACTTAGAGTGAAGATCGAACGAGTTTGAAGACCCCGGATCTAGTTTCATCCATCCGGGCTGCGATACATATTCAGGAAATATAAAAGCATTTGTCATGTACATCATTGCAGCGGATGATCATCCTACTCAAAGGATGATAATTTCAGCAGAAAATTATCAGTCTACCATCAGACGATCGTCTGTTCTATGTACCAAAATGTATTTATAAAGCTGAGCATGGGAATGCCCGCCTCAGCTAGATCATGAAAACAAAATGAAAAATAATGTATTGTATTGTATTGTATTACAGGGCGCCTCCTCAGCACTGGAATGAACTTCGGACCCTCTAGATAAAGCATTTCACCCGATAAACGGCCTCATACTTTAGGGGGCAACTGTTATAGACATTTTTGTGCCTCGCAACATGGAGCATGAAATGTCAATAATTACAGGGATCCTCAGTCCCTAAACATGTTGTTCTTACCCCTAGAAGGAACAAGGTCAGCAAACCACAGCACTTCCCATCAGTTCTCCACCTGAAAACACTCAAAAACAGGCTATTTTGGATCATGTCAGCTGCTCCACTGAGCATCTGTGCTGGAATGCAACTGCTCCTCCTTGTACCTGCGCTGAAAGTCAAATCTAATGAAGGCTACCTGCGCTGGGCGAGATTGGCCAAGTGGCACAGTCATTCTGCAAGGTGTCAATTGCCCAGGAAGCTTCCAAACTGACACTTGGTTCATGGGATTCGCCCTGTGATGAGTAAGAGGTACTTGATCTCCATGTGTAAGCAAGGATCTCCAAGTGGACTCAAGAACTGAAGTTTAACTGAAGAGGGAGAGGACACAAGGCAGCTTTATGTCAGTCTCAAGCTGACTCATCCTTTCTTCTTCTATCCTATATATAGAGCTCTTCTATGAGGTCTAAGGAGGCTGGAATTTTGTGCAAAGCAAGGAGGTGCTGTTGGTTTACAGTTAGAGCTATTGGGTGATTGTTTTACTAGAGGTGAAGAGGAGACTTCTTGCTGCTGGGGAGGTGCTGCTGGATTGGAGCCATTGATGGTTGTAACCTTCTCAGAACCCTGTTACTTTTATCAATAAAGCTTTGAATGTTCTCCTATATATTTGTATTGCATTGATGTATTGTATTTACTTGTATATTTGATTCACTCTAATCCATGCATCAGTTATGAGTACATGTATCTTGTAGTTTTCTTCTCTCTGTTGTGCAGGATCTGTGTGTAGCTGGACCGGCAAGGGAGCAAGGAGCTAGGAACAAGAGACAAAGAGAGAGGATAAGGATCGACAAAAGCGAAAGACACCGGTTGGTTAATCTTTTCTTCCTTCTCTCTGTACTTTCATAAAGGAAAACATTAAAGCTTTACTTTCAGTTGTTGCTAAAGACTGTCACCTTTAGAGTAGGGATAGGGTCATCCGAGTCGGATACTTTTCCCCACAACACCAGTCCTTTCATCCTTCTGCTCGCAGTAGGTTTCCCACCAGTCCTTGACGTGGGGGGCTGCTTTGAGGAGAGCAAAAACAATATTTTCCCGGCTCGAAAATTCATGAACAGAAAAATAACCCTCTAGCAGATTTAACCATTTATCTACGGCATCTGCGTCTATCTGACCCTCGAATATGGGGATTTCAAAATTAACTTGTACCTTAAAGGGTGTGGCGTTTCCAGAGTAACTGCTGGAAGCCGATGCGTTGCTTCTGGGTAGCCGCTGAAGGATATGGGCAAAGCTGTCCATCATCGCGTTCCGTTGTCGCTCGAGGGCTTCTTCGAGCAAGATTTTGATGGGATCTCCTGCCCCCTCGTCTTTCTTCTCGTCCGCCATGGGAGGCCATCGGGATTTGCGAGGCTGGTCTTTGCAAAGGTTCAACCAGTTCAAGCCCTAACTCCTTATATCCCGACCTTGTTGGGGACATGCAAAGAAAAACAGAGAAAAAGTGGACCACTCTGATACCACTGATCCGGATTTAAACAGGAACGCAACAAATTACAGAGATAACCATATACACAAAGATGCATCGGAAATAATACTTCATTTCATTAATGGAAAATACTGAAATATGCTTACAACCAGAAATGGAAATATACCAGTTAGGGCGATGGTAGCTTATCTCTGAGAAGAGATGTGATGGATACATGCCTCTGAACTATGTTACAATGAGGCTCGAAGGCCTATTTATTGTTGAGAAACAATGGAAAACCCTTAACATTCCAAAACCTCACCCTAGGATATGAAACGCCAAACTGTGGGCCCCGTTTGGGGGTAAGTTGGTACATCAACTTCCCGGGGTCGTAACTTTGGCATATGATCTCCGTTTGACGCGTACAATAGCTCATTAGAAAGATCTATCCGAGCACTATCATTGTTGGAACGAGCAACATCGGTCCATTCCATGGACCCATGTTGCCCCCGGATTCCCCAAAAAACGTCGTTTAGGGCCTCAAAACGGCTCCGGAAGTTCAGGACCCGAAAAACTGCTAAAAATAGTAAGTTGTGCTATAATTAAGGAAACTGAAAATGTTGAGAAAGACAATGGTGGGGGTCCAGGTGGACTTGGCAGGTGGCCACCAATATCCACCTGGATCATTCCTCCCCCCTTAGGAAGCAATGGTCCCCATTGCGTTGAGCTCCTCCATGAGATGAGGAAACTTCTGCTGAACTTGTTCCCTGGTGAGCCACTTGCCCTGCTGAAGGAGTTGGCCTGCTTTGACAACTCGATACAGTTGGATATTCTGTTGGCGAGTGTTCTTGATCTGTGTGTCCACGATCCGATCAGTTGCAGCTTGTTCCATGCAATCTGGATTTAATTCTGTGGGTTTGAGCTGTTCTGCAATGTCGGATGTGTCTAGCAATGGTGGAAAGTATGGCCAAAGGCGGTCCACATTGAACACTGGGTGCAGGCCAAGGAATGGGGGAATGCCGAGCTCAAATGCATTGTCTCCCATAGCCTTAGTAATGGTGTAAGGACCATATCGGAGTGGTCTCAATTTCCGATAGGCTCCAGTAAGGCGTTCCTTTTGCAAATGCAACCAGACTTTGTCGCCCACCTGAAACCTGTGTGGCACCCTATGTTGATCATGTCGTTGCTTGTACTTGGCATTTGATTTCTCAAGAATGACATGGACCTGCTGGCGAATATGTTGGATGCGCTCAATGAAGCTGGTGGCCTTATCTGTTTCGGACTGAACATGAGCTGAATTCATGTGAGTAGCTGCAAGTGGCATGGCCACATCAATGGGGCATAGTGGCTGGAATCCAAAACCCACCTGAAAAGGGCTATGGCCAGTGGAGCTGTGAAGAGCTCGGTTGTAGCCGTGCTGAACATAGGGGAGGCTCTCGTCCCATGTGCATGGATGCTTTGAGTTATACATGCGCAGAATGTGCACAATCATCCTATTGACAACCTCTGTCTGGCCATCAGTTTGGGGATGGAAGGCTGTGGACTTCGTGAGTTTGGTGTCCAGCATTGACCAGAGACTGGACCAAAATGTGCTAAGAAACTGACTGTCCCGATCTGAGATGATAGACTGTGGGATCCCAAAGTGCACCCACACTCGTTCAAAGAAGAGTTTAGTAGTGGCTTCTGCTGTGATATTCTTCTTGCAGGCCACCATAATGGCCATCTTCGAGAACCTGTCGAAGACCACAAAAACACAGTCATTTCCATGCCTAGTGGAAGGAAGGCCTGACATGCAATCCATGGAGATGGATTCCCAAGGTCGACTAGGGGTAGGCAACGGGGTATAGAGGCCGTGCTTCTTAATGGCTGGTTTGGCAATGGCACAGGTAGTACATGATCAGATGTACTTCCCAACATCCTGTCGAAGATTCAGCCAATAGAAATAATTTTGCAGTACTGCCACTGTTTTCTCGACCCCGAAATGCCCAGCAGCCCGACTGTAGTGTGCTTCCCAAATCATCTTGGCACGCTCGCTTGAAGGAACACAAAGGTGACCGAGGTGGCATAATAGAGCATCCTGGAGGTGAAAATTTGCAACCTGCCGACCCTCCAAGAGTGTCTGGTATGTGTGGCCGAATTCTGGGTCGCTTTTGTAGAGAAGTGGCCAATCAGAAGTCTCGTGCCCACAAGAGTTGAGCACGGTGGTTAGCCCCATGATCGGTGGTCGACTGAGGCAATCTGTAACATTATTGGTGCTGCCCTTTTTATACTTGATATTCAAGTGAAACTGTTGTAGGTATGTAGACCACTTCTGATGGCGATCATTCTGCAATTTCCCTTGGGTCTGTATGAACTGCAGAGGCCGGTGGTCTGTGTGGATGACCGTTTCCTTCCCCAAAATGTAATGCTTCCATTGTCGGCAGGCCTGTACAATGGAATACATCTCTTTATCATAAGTGGGGTACTTCCAGACTGTGTCTGAAAGTGTTTCACTATGATATGCCACTGGACGTCCATGTTGAGTAAGGACTGCCCCAATAGCATAGTCAGAGGCATCTGTCTCGACCTCAAATGGTTGTTGTAAATCTAGTAACGCGAGCACTGGTGCCGTGCAGAGGCGATCCTTCAACTCCCTGAATGCCTTCTGTTGAGATTCAGACCAAAAGAATTTTGCTTTTGCCCCGCCCTTGGTGACTTGACTCAAGGGCCAAGAAATATGAGAAAACCCAACACAAACCTGCGGTAGAAGTTGGCAAGACCTAGAAAGCTGCGGAGCTCTGTTAGAGTGGTTGGAGAGGCCAATCCGAATGACCTGGATCTTGGCTGGATCGACATGCACCCCCTGTTCATCAATGATGTATCCCAGATACTGAACCTGGTCATGCCAAAAGTGCATTTCTCCAAATTGGCACATAGCTTGTGTTGCCGCAGTGTTTGGAGAACCTGTCGGATGTGGTGGAGGTGCTCTTCCCAACTCTGGCTGAAGATCAGAATGTCATCCAAGTATACTACTACAAAGGAGTTGGTGAATGGCTGCAAGATGTCATCCATTAGCCTCATAAAGGTTGCAGGAGCATTCGTCAATCCGAAAGGCATGACCAACCATTCGAAGAGGCCCTCCTTGGATTTGAAGGCAGTCTTCCACACATCGAGGGTTCGATTGGTACCTGGTGATATCCCAACTTCAGGTCGATCTTGCTGAAATATTTCGCCCCCTTTAGTTGGTCTAGGAGGTCATCAATCCTCCGCAGATCGGTACCTATTACGGACAGTGATCTTGTTCAGCGCCCGATAGTCAATAAGAGTCTCCACGTCCCATCCTTCTTCTGTACCAACACGATCGGGCTCTGTCACACGGAATCTGTCAAGGGTGCGGACACGACTGACCTTCCTAGAAGTCTAAGACATTCTAATGACAAACAAGACAAAATGGAGTGATCTTTCTCTAAATACACCTTTTACAACATGAAAACTACAAGTGTTTAGGCTTACCTTATTCCAAAACGCTGTTGTTGAAGTCCGTTCTTGACGATCCGGATGAGCTCCTCCTTCAAGTCAATTCCTGCAACCACAAACAATCAAACAATTACCAAGCACTTGCATTTCATATAATAAAACATATATTCAACATGCAGACCAAGGAACACATGAAATAACTCATTAACACAAGCTATTGAGAAAAATAAACCAGTTTGTATTAATAACGAAACAAAGAAACTCTTACAACCTGGCCTTGGTGTTGTGCAAGTTCCTCCCAGGGTCCATCAAGGGTTTTCCTCTACTTTGACAAAGCTCACCCTCTCCCAAGTAGAATCAAGTGAAGACAATCTCTCCTCACAAAGGCTCTAATGGAAGACCTAAATCCTGCAGCATTTACCCAAAGAAAATGTATAGCTCCAACCTCCCCTCCTTCTGGCTCAATGCCTTTATTTATAGTGCTGTAAAGAGGTTATTCAGGTCCACTATCAATGGGATCATCCCCCTCTTTGGGTGGGATAGCTCCCTTATTGATGGGATAAGTTCCCCTTAATAGAGATACATGAACCAACTGGAGGCGCATCCATTTCATCAAACCGACCTCTAGAATGTTCTAGAAGTAACCACAAGTAACTTTTTCAAGATAAAACTCGCGCATTTTGCCTTTTACAGAGGGACGCACCTGTCCCTTAACATACAGAGCGTCCATGGACGCAGATTTTGTGAACATGGTCAGCGTCCCCGCAGGTAAGGCTAGAGAGAACCTGCGACCCCAGAGATAAACATAGTTTTTACAAGACTTTCTCTCTTCTTTGAGTTTGAGATGGATAACAGAGGCATGAGACTTGCCTAAGAGGGTAGCATGACTGTTGATTTGAGCCATACTAACTGTAAGTAGTCAAGGTGACATTTTTTAGTGTAACAGATTGCCCCCTAAAGTGCGAAGCCTGGAATAGAATAGGGTTTTGTAATTCTAGGAAGGGTGAAGCGCTTTATCATTTCAAGGATTGCCTTGTGGATGGCCTGGTTGGAACCTGCAATTTTCAACACAAAATACATGGATAAGATTATATCATCACTGAGGTAGGCATTCCCATACTCAGATTCAAAACTTTAACTAATGGACTAACTATTCTGATACAGGAATGATCTTGCAGTACATCATTTTTATAGACTTTTGTAGACACAGTATGGACGCAGCCATCTGTTTATGATTAGTCTACATAGATAATGAATACAAAACTCCTCGCAGCCTGGATGGTAGAAACTAGATCCAGGGTCTTCACTTCTACTTCCCGAATTGGTACGATTCTAGCCATGTGATTAAATGATTCGATGTCGAACATGGTAGAAACCACTTGATTACCAGTCAATGATGTAAACTGTTAACAAGCGTGAGAGAAACCACCAGTAATGTCAATGGTTCTCAAAGTACCAAGCACAACCCGTGAAATGTGAATAGATGTTTTGATGTCGAACACTTCACGGAATCCTCTGATCGAAAGTCAATGATGTAAACTGACGTCAAAGGCGAGAAACCTGCCATTGATGCATGCAGACTTCAAGGTACTGTCGATTCCTAAGTCATCTTTCTAGATAATGTGTCGATGTCGATAGAAAGCGACCCGTTGCAGGCAAGCCCGCAACACGAAATCATTGTTCAAGTTGAAGAAATGTTGCTGTAAGGACTGACTCAGGGATGGTCAAATGGATGACAAGTATTTTGCAGATGAAAGTTTTGCTTGCAGACCTCTTGAACACATAACGACACAACAGATGGCTTGGTGACGAATAACTCAAAGTTAATCCCCGAACCCGGTTAAAGACTTTCAAAGTGATTTGGTCAACTGTGAGGTAAAAGATTTCCCAACCCAGGTGAATGAAAAGTGTCGTGTTCAAGAGTGGTAATAAAGTTTCTTCTGAGACAAAAGGTGACAAACAGGTTCATTCTTCTCTCTTTTCCCCCACCATTTCTGGCAAGTACCTCTTTATTTTTAACAAGCTTGAGGAGGATAACATATGCTTGATTATAAGCTCATCCTTCGGACGAGTCCAACCTAGTTTAAATTCGAACCCTAGGAAGGAGTGGTTCGTTCCTGTTTGTAATTGAACAGGTCCTCTACTGTAAAAGTTTAACGAGCCCAGTATAGGAGAAACTCGGCGTTTTTCAATTTTAGAGAGTCTGAAAAAACTAAAGGAGACTCCACGTTGAACTTTTTCGTATATTTGTGTCCCTCAAGCCCGAAAAAGTATAAAATAATACCTGGGGGAACCGCTTGATCTTGCGACCAAGGAGTACTTTCATAATAGTGTCGTTAACCTGAAAAGTAAAAAGCGATCAAGGACACGTCGTTTTATTTCCTTATCGAGTTCGAAACGACAAAAACCCGGCAATCTTTTCCTGATTTTGCGGTCAGAAAAGAGCTAAAAGGGGACCGTCTTTTAATTCCGTTTTAACGAGTGAAAAAGAAACACTCGGCGATCTTTTCATGTTTTAGGAGTCAGAAAAGGGCTTAAAAGATGACTCTGATATTTTTGTTTGTGAAAAATTACAATTTCCCTCGAAATCCCTTTGTCCTGCACAAAAGCAACACATTACTCATACCTGTTTAAAATAGGCAAAAATACATTCAAAAACATCTTTTCATGGTAAAAAATGAACTAATTCATCCAAAAAACCTATAAAAAGACCTTTTACCATGTCATTTTTACCGTTTCACTGTTGAGGTTGAAAAAGGAGCTTTTGACAAGAAACTTCCCGTGGTTGCTGCGGAAAATCTGACCGTCGGAATCGAACGCCGTCTCATCCAGGTATTTTACACATCCTACTCTGCATTTCTATCCGTTTAGAATCAATTTTTAGGTTTTAGTTTCATTTTTTGGGGGGGTTTTGGTTTTGGAATGCGCCTCTCGGCGGACGCAGGTGCCCTTCGGGTGACCTGCGTCCCCCGACTTTTTCTCATACGGGAAAACGGTCGGAAGACGCAGCCCGCCTTCAGGCCAGCTGCGTCCGGGCGCCCTGTGCTACAAAGCCGGGGTGCGTCCTCCGAGAAACGCGCATTTCAAAACCCCAACTCTCTCAAAAAACCACCAAAAATTCCCAAATCAATTTCTAATTGCTATTTTTGATATGCAGGGCATTAATCATGTTAGACTGGAGAGAAAGAGAGCATGTAGAGGAAGATGAAGCTGCAATAAATCATCAACCTTCCCTGGATGCCCTAAGAGCATGCGGATTATACAAATATTGGACCATACCGGGCATGAGGGGCCAGGTAAGATTCTTGGAATGGCTGGTTGAGCGATGGAACGTACAAGAACAATGCTTTTACATAGGAGGGCACCAGCTCGAGATAGAGCCCTCGGATGTATACTTTCTCACTGGCTTGCCAAACAGAGGTGAGCAACTCAGTCTTGCGGGGACTAGGCCGGGTGGCCAATCCCTTGATAGTCTCCGCGAGAATTGGTGCACACTGGGGCTCTCACACATCACTCTACCGGAACTCAAAGTCATAGCGTTCACGGTTACCAGAATTTGCGGCGCGGCCGCTTTACACATTGCTTCCGGATCCCAAATGCGGATGGCAATTGACTGTTACCAAGGCACCATTTTCAACTGGTGTGAAGCTGTGTCGGCTCATATGAAGAGCCAACTGACCAAGGCAAAGAACGGACGACTAAAGACTTTTGGATATGGGCCTATAGTCGTGAGCTTTGCCTTGGAGAGAATTCCAATGCTGATCCCTCAGCAACTCACTGTTGATATCTTGGGTCCCCAGCAGCCAAAGCTGATACGATGGGTTGCGGTGATGGCCCGGCATCCTGACGAGGGCGCGACAGTAGTTCGATTCTCAGATAGTTATTTTGACTGGTTAGAGGGCCAGCTTTTTGTGATACAGGACTTTCCGTATGCCGGAATGGATTTCAGAGGTGATCCGGACATGGTTCTTCCACAGGGAGAACAATGGGACGACAGAGGTACTTTTTATTTTCACAAGTTTTCTAGTTATGTATTTTTTGTATTTTTTATATATATCGTCTCAAAACTAATAGTAAATCTTTCAAAATGCAGATGTTGGTCCACAGCGTCCAGCCAACCTCCGGCCTTATGATAGACTACATCCAGCTGCACCGGTACCGGCCCCACAGGATGCGACAGCAGAAGTACTAGCTGAGTTGGAGCATGATCTAGAGCGTCTCACGGCAGATATACCTGAGACTACTATGGACGACATTCCTATCAGGCTTCAGCGCTTCGTAGTCGCGGTCCCTGGACCGTTTAGGAGATTTTTGCGTAAGGTAGCCCGCGCAGTGGTGTCGTACAGAGAGCACCACCAGTGATTGACTAGTCACTTTTGTAGTCACATGTGACATTTTTGACTTTTTGTACTATCATTTTGCCGATCATAAGGTGTTTTAAACCTATGATCGAAGACGATGTATATATTTTTTGACACACTTCTATCTATATATATCACTATTACCGGCTTATCTTGTTTAACATATGTGATGAAATGTTTTTAAATTTACTTGCATGATTATCGTAAATGTCTGTCCAACATTCGAGAAGCAATTGCATCTGCTAATGTATTCAAAGACCTTGGAATATGTTGATATTCAATGTAATCAAATTCACGTTCCAAGAGACGCACTCTCAAAAACAACCTTAATAACACAGGATTTCTAATGGCATAAACTCTATTAAGCTGTAATACAACAAGTTCAGAATCTAACCTCACTATCAAACGTCGAATTCCAAATGAAATAGATTCGGATAATAATTCAACCACTGCACTGTATTCTGCAATGTTATTCGTTGTTTGACCGAGGCTTACCCCATGCATAGAAACTAACTCGTCAGAGGGCGAATAGATAACCCAAGCTGCGGAAGAGATATTCCGTGTATTACGACAAGCACCATCAGCAAATCCAATGTATGTTTGGAGAGGCGTCGACATCTACAATATCAAGAGTAAAACCAAGATAAGCCAGAATAATGACGAAAAACCACACTCGCTAAGCTAAGCACACTGACTAAACTAACACACTTGCTAGCTAGAAAGAAAATCTAACCTATCTAAAAATTTCTCCATACCCATCATTTTAAGCATAATACCTCTTTAGGTAAAGTCCATTTCTGGGTTTACCCAAAGAGTCCCCATCAAAATCAACTAACTCATAAGCCCCTTTTGCTAGCTTTCGCTTTACAATGTAGGGCCCATGCCACATGGGAACGAATTTTCCGGCACCTAGCTTATCGTTAGCTTGATCATATAATAGTACTAGGTCTCCTTCCGAAAAACTTCGAGGGGTTACATTTTTATCGTACTGAGCTTTCATTCGTTTCGCGTGAGTCTCGATAGCTAAAGTAGCGTCACGTCGAGTCTCATCTAATTTAGCCAAGTATAATAACCGTTTCTCCTCTTCGGAAGTAGCTGGAAGTAATTCGACAGCCATTTGAAGTGATGGGATTTCGCATTCAATAGGTAACACAGCTTCTAAGCCATAAACTAGCTGGAAAGGGGTGAAACCTGTTGAATTTTTCACTGAAGTTCGATATGCCCATAGCGCCGAAAATAACATGTTATGCCAATTCGTTCGATGGATACCAATGATCCGTCGAATCATGATGACTAGAACTTTGTTGATTGACTCAACCAAACCGTTGGCTTGCGGATAATAAGGAGTAGAGCTATCGTGGCGCAAACCAAGCTGGCTTGTAAGCTCAGTCATCATGACGTTTCGAAAATGGCTCCCATGGTCAGTAATGATTGCTTGTGGGACACCAAACCTAGTTATGATATGATTGAATACGAAAACTGCAGCTGTCTTGCCGCTTGCGTCGAATGTAGGCATCGCCTCGGCCCATTTTGTAAAATAATCAACCGCGAGGATGATATACGCATGCCCCCCGGCCGAGTGAGGGTTACAAGTAATAAAGTCAATGCCCCATTTGGCGAATGGACCAGCGGCAATTATAGGGTGGAGAGGAGCAGGTGGAGCGCGCATCTTTCGATCAAACACTTGACAGTTGTGGCATGTTCTGACAGCAAGGATACAATCTTTAAACATAGACGGCCAGAAATAGCCAGCGCGCAACACCTTCTGAGCTGTGGCATACCCAGACATATGACCGCCACATGCTCCAGAGTGACAATCATTCAAAACTCTCTCAGCCTCTTCGTGAGTTAAACAACGTCGAAAAACTAAGTCTGCCCCCCGGCGATAAAGTGTATCTCCAATAATTCTGTATTGCTGGGATCGAAACCGAATTTTTCGACGGTCTTCCTTGGAAGCTTCAGGCCGAAAGGTTTGGGTTTGGAGATAGATGATTATATCCCCATACCACGGATCTAAAGTGCTAATAAGAAACAAAGATTCGTCCGCAATGGACTCCTCTGCCACAGTCTCTGTGTCAGCACTCGGGAAATCACACATCAATTCCGCAAAAACTAAAGATTTCTTAGACTTGGACTTCTCGAACTCCAAGTCGAACTCTTGCAGGATAACAATCCATTTAGAGTACTTGCCCCCTAGCAGTTGTTTTGTCAAAATATAAATCATAGGGTTGCAATCCGAAATAACTGTAGTCTTGCGGAGAAGAATGTAGTGACGAAAACGCTGGACAGCTTGAACGGCTGCCAGGGCCAATTTCTCCACATGCGAATATTTTAACTCAGTGGGATTTAAGGTTCTACTAAGATATCACATGCTCTGCTTTGAATTCATCTTCTTGAACTAACACCATTCCAATGGTGGAATGCGAAGCTGCGAGGTATAAGAAGTAGTCCTGGTTGTAGTTGGGAGGATGCAATAACGGTGCATGGGTCAACGCGTGTTTCAGTGCATCAAAAGATTGTTGGGCAATCTCGTCCCAAAAGAATTGTGCGTTCTGTTTCAACAACCGTGTAAAACCTTTAGTGACCTCGGCGTAGTTTGGGATGAATCGGCGTAAAAAGTTCGCTTTCCCTTGCAAACTTTGGAGTTGGCGCAAACTCGAAGGAGGAGGCAATTTGATGATAGCCTCGACTTTCGAGGGATCGACGCGAATGCCGGCTTTTGAAACAACAAATCCCAGCAATCGACCTGTTTCTATACAGAAAACACACTTGTGGGGATTCAACCGAATTCGATAATGCCTACACCTCATAAAGATTGCTCGTAGGTGGACAAGGTGATCAGCTCGTTGTAAAGAATGAGCAGGCAAATCATCGAGATAGGGTTGCACAATGTGCTTGATGTCATGAAATGCATAAGACATCGCCCGTTGAAAAGTAGCGCCGGCGTTCTTAAGCCCAAAAGGTAATTTGCAATAAGCAAATGTCCCCCATGGACAAATGAATGCCGTTTTTGGTTGATCGGCAGGTAGAATATTGATTTGATTATAGCCTGAGAAACCATCCATGAAGGAAAACATCTCACTTCCGGCACAATCATCAATAATTTGATCGATATAAGGCGTAGGATAGTTGTCTTTTGGACAAGCTCGATTGATATCCCTATAGTCGATACAGATTCTTATTGTTCCTTGTTTTTTATTGACGGGAACAATATTCGATACCCAATCCGTTAACGGGATCGGATAAATGAAACCTGCTTTCAACAGCTTTTCGACTTCTGCTTTAATCGCAGCCGCTTTTCGAGGGTGAATCTGACGCAACCGTTGCCGAATGGGTTTAGCATCCGGGTAGGTTTTGATTTCATGAACAACAATGGCAGGATCAATTCCCGGCATTTCCTCGTAAGACCAGGCAAACACGTCGCGGAATTCTTGGAATAGGGCCTTGTAAGTTTGGATTTCTTCTTCAGTACATGCGGCACCTATATGAATGTTCTCCTCGATTCCGGGCTTCACTGAAATATCAATGGGAATAGTACGAGAAATATTCCCTAAATTCAGCTCTGAATCAGAATGTTTCGTTGGATCCTGAGCGTCTTTGACATATTCAGCGGTAAAGATAGATGAAAAATCATTTTCAAATGCATCATCCTTAGGTAAAAACGAAGATCTGTGATGGAGATCTTCCCATGGTAGATCATCTACACTTAGGATTTCGCGAAGTTGTTCGTCAGATGACACTTCTTCGGGAAACGTTATCCGTTCTAAGGGTGAGGTGAAAAGTGACTCTTCACTGACCACATTCATTTGGTCGGTTTCGGTTGAATGAAAGTCGGTAAAAGACATAAGAGCTTCATAAGCAATCTCATACGGACTCAACGGCATAACATCACCGAGTGAGTCTAGCTCAGAGTCAGAGGGAACATACCAAGGATCATCATAAATAATGTTTTCTGACGTGATCATATGAATTGTTGCAAACGAAGGGTCTGCATTGAGTGGAGGGAGAGGAAAAGTTCCCAGTAAACCGGAATCCTTAACTAAACCTACACCAATGTCCCTATAAGGGATTGTCGTTTTACCAACATGCTGGATAGTTTCTAAAGAGGTTGGGTCGGATGAAAAGTATGTCAGCTGATCAATAGTCACGATCTTACCGTTATGTGGAAACTTAATGACTCTGAAGACCGATGAAACGACCGCTGTCATAGCATATGACCAACTTCGACCCAAAAGAAGGTTGTAGTCTAGAGGGGCATCAACCACTTCCACATCCAGACTAACGGTTTTACCTTCGACCCCTATAGGCAATTCTTGTAGAATACCAAACGGACGGAACCCACGGCCATCAAAGGCCTTAAGGATGGTGGGGGATTGGTTCAACGAAGGAGAACCAAGCGATCTCCAACATTGAATCGACATAATACACGTAGAAGCTCCCTCATCAATCACAGTCCGATGAATAGGCCTGTTTTTGACTATCACTGGAATTTGGAAAGCCATTTGATGGGGGAGACGCGGTGTACTACTTTCTAGATCAAAGATCATTAGGTTCGGGTCCTGAACATCGACAGCTCCAATAGCCGACAAAAGCAATTTTCGTTGCGCTGGACATGATTGCAGCACTTCGAGTGCCGACATTGCTGAAGGTGAAACAGCTAAGTCTTCAACAATGTTGTAATTCTGGGCTGCTCTCGCATGTGGATTGAAAGCAGACCTTCGAAGTACACCCTTGGCGGGCGGCTTAATCACTAAGTCTGGGTTAGGTTTTTCGATCTGTAGTGGATCGGAACCAGGAGCTGAGGTTGATGGGTTAGAGTGAGAAGATTCTGCTTCCTTACCATCAACAGGAGCCTTACTACCATAATCTTGCGATCGAGTCGCAATCCTGACATGAGACATCATCAAAATGGGTTCTTCACTGGCATTCGAAGAAGAACCTATCATCTTATTCTCCTGCTCTGGAAATGGATTTTTTAACACAGCAGGAGTGGGAGAACCTTTGACTATTTTCACTACCTCGGCCCGATGAGGGCAGTCTCTCGTAAAATGATCTTCTTCACAAATAAGACAAGGATATCGAGGTTTGCGTTTTTCGTCATTGGTTTCCGACTTTTCCGTTTTCTCCTTTGGAGCCTTGTCTGCTTTAGCCTTCTTCTTTCCTTTCTTCTTTCCACCGTTTTTGGATTTGGCCGTAGATGACTCTACAGCGTGAATGTCGGCGGTAAGTTCAGGAGGAGAAGACTCTCCTGTCGGAGAATCAGGCAAAGTGATAATTGGAGTATTGGAGGTCTTGGAAGACTTCTTCTTACTCTTCGTAGTCACGATACCAATCATACCATCAGCGGCATGAGATCCCGAAGGAGCAGCAGCGATTTGGTTTGACTTTGGAAGATCCGGAATTTTCTCGTGTAACGTACCCGACTGAGTGTAAACTAAGTCAAGGTATTGTGCCTGAGCAATGACTTGCTCCTCAGTAACTACTCCGGCCTTAGCTACATCTTCAGTAATTCTTGGTAATAATGATTTGACAAACCATTCAGCTAAGATTTGGTCCGGGATAAAAACTTTCACTAATCTTCTTCGACGTCTCCACTCATGGATGTGATCAGAAATGTACGTGGATGTCGATTGTTTTAGCGAAGTTAATAATTCTGTACCATTATCGTATCTGACTGGTAACTGAAAATGAGTTAAGAACGAGGTAGCTAACTGGCTAAAGTTGTAAAAAGAGGCCCGTGGTAACTCAATGTACCACTTGGCTGCGAGACCAATGAGTGTACGCTGGAAAAGACGTAAGCGGATGGAATCATCTGAGATGGAATTTGATGCACACCAGAGGTGGTAAGTCATCACGTGATTAGACGGATCCTCTCCAGACTTACCTTCGAACTTGGGTATATCGCTGGGCAACTTATTTGGCATTGGCGGCCAGAACTGAAGATATTGAATTGGATCGTTCGTTAGGCGCGTCAAGTCGGGTAAATCTAAAGTCGCAATAAACGGTAACTGCCGGTTAGGATCTCTAAAACTCTGAGTCACAATACCAGCCCCAGGAGGAGGATATCCAGGATAACTAGGAACAGGAGTCGCATTTGGGATATTATATCCTCCTGGAAAACCAGGATTAACCGGACCGTACTGGGGTTGCTGAGGTGGTTGATAAGTGTACCCAGGATACGGTTGATACTGGTAAACCGGTTGTTGGGCAGCTTGCCCAGGTTGATACTGTCCCTGGTACGGAGGTTGAACAAATTGAGGTTGAGTAGTAACAACCGTACTTGTACCAGGTTGGCCTGCAGGCATCTGGACTGTGGTTTGAACCGTGGGTCCAGACAACGGTACAGATGTCTGAGGAGTGGTTACAGGGACAGTAGAAACCGGAGCTGCCGATACTCCAGAAGTAAGCATGGTAGATGAAGCGGTAGTTGCTGCAGCCGTGTGAGGTGGAGTACCAGGTGCAATTGGCGGCTGAGTAACTACGGAAGTTACAGGGGTCTGAACACTTGACTGGACAGGTTGCGGTTGCTGGGGTGGACCAGGAACTGCAGGTTGTCCTGCTTGAGGTACCGACTGTATACTTGGTTGCGACATCTGTTGACCCTGTGACGGATCCCATGTTAACATTCCAGGGTATTGACTCGTAACAGGTTGAGGATACTGAGATCCATAGCCGTATTGAGGATAGGGTTGATAACTGTAAGGTGCAGTCCCATATGATTGCCCTTGAGGTGGTTGATAACCTTGACCAGGGTATTGACCCGTAGGTTGATAACCTTGAGGTAAATACGAATACTGGGGTTGACCTTGACCTTGAGGTTGGTATCCTTGAGGTTGATACCCTTGGGGTTGATATTGATACTGAGGTTGACTTTGGGGTACATATTGAGGCTGGGGTTGATACCCTTGGGGTTGATACCCTTGAGGTTGCCCCCCAGTCACGAATGAAGTACCTTGAGGTTGCCCCCCAGGCATTAACGAAGGTTGCCCCCCAGGCGGTAATTGGCCACCTTGAGGTTGGTTAATGGGAGTTGAACCTGACATCATATAAACGTCACCTATACTCAATGGTACATTACCACTGTTTCCAACTAATAACCCATGATCAATGGGTTGAGGAGATGCTCCCGCAAAGGTACCAGAAAGTGATTGATACCCAGTAGGAACAGAAGGACCGCCATGTAAAAATGATTCAGGACTTTGTGAAAACACAGATGACTGACCAGACATATTTACAGGAGAATGAATTCCTCTAGGTGGAACCGGAGTACGAGGTGTAGAAAAACCTACTGAGTTGTCTAAAAAATTGGTTAATGCAAGGTACCAAGATTCACTTCTAGGAGGACTGTAAAAGATGGATTCACGCTCCCTTAGATCAAGGGTAATTAGATCTTCAGAATCAGAAACGCCTATTTCTTCCTCTGGAACAAGTTCTTCTATAGCAATTAATCCAACAGGAAGATTTTCGGTGATAATTCTTTCTATTCTTGGTGAATCAGGAACACTAGGAGTTGGAGTAACAGGTTCTGAAATTTCAGGTTCTTCGCCTGTTTCACTGGCAGATGAAAAACTACCAGCAAGCTCGGAAACTGTAACAGCTTCGGGATTGTAACCTGTTTCTAAACTTTGGTAATCTGGATGGACTACCAAGGAAGATTCTCCTTCTTCAGGTGATCCTACTCTACTGCCACTAGGAGGAGTTACAAGGACCTTTAACCCTTCTAAATGACCTGGAATGTCTTCAGGAGATTCACCCCGCGATTTACGGAGTTTTCTTAACAAATCTATTCCGGTAACAATCTCAGGAGACTTGCCCCGAAGTCTACGGGACTGTCTCGGTAATTCCGCCACAATTAAAGATTTTAACTACAACACACGAAAACAAAGTAAAAATTTCAAATCAAACCACCTAAAGTCTTCTAAAGAACCAAACAAATTTGAAGCACACGCCTAAATAATCTAGAGCGTCAAACCACACACAAACAGTAGTCTTCCGGACCAAAAGCGCTAGTTGGTGATTAGGCCCAACCTCGCAGGATTCAGTACAGAAATGGTGGGTGGAACAGTTACCCCGGCAACCTGCTTAATGAATAGACTGGACCAAGTTCCTCCACTTTAACCGTCTCGAAGTGAAGCGAACCCCCCAGAAAATCCAAGTGAGTATAACCGACGTCTGCTCCAGGTACAGTGGGACCTTCCCTCCACCGTCACCTTGGGTAGAATCCTAGATATTATGGCCACTAAGGTTACCAATCACAACAATTACACCTGGGGGAACAGTCTAAACTCCGACAGCACGCAAGGGCAGAGTAGCAAGCTCCAATCCCCTTACCGGCTCCTTGACAACAATCCAAGGTTTACCGATAAGTGACCCCTGGCTCCTCGACAATGGTTAATCCGAGGTTTACCGTTTGTAATACGTACTGCCTGGCGTCGTTCCCAACGAGGGAGGAATGATCCCCTCACTGGTTCGGACACGAGCTCGTGCTTCTCCTTTAAGAGGAGCTTTCCCAGAATGTAACTGAAACAATTGGATTTGTTCTACTCAAGATAGACTATCTGTTTGGTTTTGTAGTCTTGGAGAGTTAAGTACTCACCTACTCCAAGACCCTAGCCTAAGCTATGTTGGTGCTTCAGAGCCCTAGAAAAATAAAGATTACTAGATTGATTTTAATTTAAGCGTTACTTTTAAGGTTGTTTCTTAAGTCAAAAGGTGATGGAAGTGAAACTAGTGGTGTGTTGACTCGACTCGAAACCACTACAAAATGCACCTAGAATGATTTATCCACTACTTTACTTTTTCGATGAATTGCTTAACTAAAAAGTTGAGAGAATGCAATCTTTATAAAAGCAACTTCTTAATTGAAGACAATCAAAGAAACAATTCGTTTGTCTTTTCCAAGCATAAAAACATAACCTCTCTTTACATGCACGAAAAAAACTCTTTTCTTCTTTCGAAAACAAAAAGCTACTTGAAACAAGACTTTTTAAGAAGATGTTTTTGTATTTTTCTTTTAATAAAGCAAGTAAATCTAATATAACCAAAAATCAATCTTAACAACTCTTAAAATCTATGAAAATGCACTCATAAGCAAACTAAAGGCAAATTTACTCTAAGCAATCTTAACGAGGCCAAAACTAACAATGATTATTTCTAAGGTGTTTTACTTGATCACAATCAAATCAAGGACTAGCTTATTGCAGAATCAAAAACTAGCCAAAACAAAACTCTAATCTTTTTGTTCTTTTTGTAAAATGGAAATCAATACTTTATAAACAAGTAATTCGAAATTTGACCCAAAACAACTCAAATGGCAAGTTGCTCACAAAAGGAGACTTTACGACAGGCCCGACTTCTAAGAAGGTTGACTAACCAGAGAGATCTAAGGCTGGACAACTTTCTACTATCAAAGTCACTACAAAGCCTTTCCAAAAATCAAACCCTAGGTCTAAACTTCGTTGAAAACCACTAAAACACTCAAAGCTCACAAAACTAGTTCAGGTGAAAATTCTTGACAGGGTACTAAAGGATCTGGGCAGAAAACACTAAGGAAAAACAAAATCTAAAAGCAATTTAAAGCAAAAATGGAATTTTCTTAAGTTTTACAGGAAGACGCAGGCAACCCGTTGTCACAGGTGCGGCCCCGCTCTGTGCAGACGGCAACAGCGCGTCCAAAGACGCACTGTGCAGTACTCAGTGGGTGCGTCCTTCTGGAAAAATGAAGAAAAACTAAATCTAACTAAATCTAAAGCTAAGCCACCCAAATACTAATTCTCACAGTCAAAAACCAGAAAATAAAAATGATTTTCTCAAAGCAAAGTTCATATAAAGGAAAAGACTCTCTCATTAATGGATTCCCCAGCGGAGTCGCCAATTTGTCACACGGAATCTGTCAAGGGTGCGGACACGACTGACCTTCCTAGAAGTCTAAGACATTCTAATGACAAACAAGACAAAATGGAGTGATCTTTCTCTAAATACACCTTTTACAACATGAAAACTACAAGTGTTTAGGCTTACCTTATTCCAAAACGTTGTTGTTGAAGTCCGTTCTTGACGATCCGGATGAGCTCCTCCTTCAAGTCAATTCCTGCAACCACAAACAATCAAACAATTACCAAGCACTTGCATTTCATATAATAAAACATATATTCAACATGCAGACCAAGGAACACATGAAATAACTCATTAACACAAGCTATTGAGAAAAATAAACCAGTTTGTATTAATAACGAAACAAAGAAACTCTTACAACCTGGCCTTGGTGTTGTGCAAGTTCCTCCCAGGGTCCATCAAGGGTTTTCCTCTACTTTGACAAAGCTCACCCTCTCCCAAGTAGAATCAAGTGAAGACAATCTCTCCTCACAAAGGCTCTAATGGAAGACCTAAATCCTGCAGCATTTACCCAAAGAAAATGTATAGCTCCAACCTCCCTCCTTCTGGCTCAATGCCTTTATTTATAGTGCTGTAAAGAGGTTATTCAGGTCCACTATCAATGGGATCATCCCCCTCTTTGGGTGGGATAGCTCCCTTATTGATGGGATAAGTTCCCCCTTAATAGAGATACATGAACCAACTGGAGGCGCATCCATTTCATCAAACCGACCTCTAGAATGTTCTAGAAGTAACCACAAGTAACTTTTTCAAGATAAAACTCGCGCATTTTGCCTTTTACAGAGGGACGCACCTGTCCCTTAACATACAGAGCGTCCATGGACGCAGATTTTGTGAACATGGTCAGCGTCCCCGCAGGTAAGGCTAGAGAGAACCTGCGACCCCAGAGATAAACATAGTTTTTACAAGACTTTCTCTCTTCTTTGAGTTTGAGATGGATAACAGAGGCATGAGACTTGCCTAAGAGGGTAGCATGACTGTTGATTTGAGCCATACTAACTGTAAGTAGTCAAGGTGACATTTTTTAGTGTAACAGGCTCCCACAGGGCGATGAACTCGGACGGATGTGACCTTTCTGTAGGAGCTCTTGAATCTGCCTCTTGATTTCATCGTTCTCCAGAACGGAGCGCCGATAAATTGGTCCATTGGGTAGCGGCGCACCTGGGGTCAGATCGATGGAGTGCTTGACTTGACAGTGCAGAGGAACCCCTACTGGGGAGGTGAAGATGTCCTCGTACTCCTCCACAATCTTGTCCATCTGTAGTTGTCATGCAGAGGGGCCCCGTTTGGAGGCCGCGGCCACTGTCTTCTTCTTTCCTTGAGGGCGTATCATCAGGAACACAAATTTCCTGGTTTTGGAAATGATCTTACTGCATTGTTTTGCAGTAATCAGGGAGAGGGCGGCAGGTGGTGCTACCTCTGGTATCTGAACAACTTATTTCCCAATGTAATAATAACAGCACAGGGCCTTGATTCATACACAACATGTCGCTTCCACAAGTATGGTTGTCCTAGTAATACATCACAAACTTCAAGGGGAGCAATGTCACACAATACCTCATCCGTGAAGGGCTTGATGTTGTATGGAAGGCGACACTGCTGGCTCACGCGAAGATCTCGTCCTTGGTGAAGCCACCCAATGGTGTATGTTTGTGGATGTGCTGTGGTCGGTAGGCCCAACTGCTTCACGACCTCTGCCGAAATGACGTTCTTTTGACTCCCGCTATCAACAATGAACTGTATCGGGGAGCCCTTTACCCACATCTGGGAGTGGAAGAGACGCTCCTCCTCCTCTGGATCTTCGGGTTCATTTTTCTGGATCTTTGCGGTAGCAACAATGGCGCTGGGGTCCGCATCAATGATCTGCTTCCCTTTTTTATACCCCTTATCGGGTTCTGACTCAGAGTCGGAACATGCATCTGATTCTGAAACCTTTAGCTCAGCCACCAGTGACTGCTTGGCCCGACACTCACTTGTGTTGTGAGTGGAGCTCTTATGGAACTCGCACCATTTTCCAGTGTCCTTTCTTGGCTTCGCGGCGCTGTTCTTTGCTTGCAGCTTCGGCTGGTTGTCTTGGGCTGTCCCGCCTTGGCTTTGTCCTTTGTTCTGTGGTTTAGGGGCACCTTTCCCCTGCTTTGGATTCGCAGATCCAAAGTCTCGCTTCTTTTTTTTAAACTTCTGCTCGACCTTGACGGCATACCGGTATGCTGCGCCGAGCGAGGGGATGTTTAGGAATTGTATTTCTTCCTGGATGTACTTGTGCAGGCAGCCACGGTATTTGAGTATCAAATGTTGCTCCGAATCCTTGATACCCAACTTTGTGCGAAGGGTATGGAAAAGATTGGTGAACTCCGGCAGGTCTTGGTCCCTTCCCTACCGCAGCGTGGTCCACTTTATGTATTCATCCTCATAGCTCCCGACAGGGTAGTACTGCTCCTTGATGGCATCCCAGAACGAATCCCAGGTGGGTGCGGCTGAAAATAGTGAGCCAGTACTTTCATCCTTCTGCTCGCAGTAGGTTTCCCACCAGTCCTTGACGTGGGGGGCTGCTTTGAGGAGAGCAAAAACAATCTTTTCCCAACTCGAAAATTCATGAACAGAAAAATAACCCTCTAGCAGATTTAACCATTTATCTACGACATCTGCGTCTATCTGACCCTCGAATATGGGGATTTCAAAATTAACTTGTACCTTAAAGGGTGTGGCGTTTCCAGAGTAGCTGCTGGAAGCCGATGCATTGCTTCTGGGTAGCCACTGAAGGATCTGGGCAAAGCTGTCCATCATCGCGTTCCGTTGTCGCTCGAGGGCTTCTTCGAGCAAGATTTTGATGGGATCTCCTGCCCCCTCGTCTTTCTTCTCGTCCGCCATGGGAGGCCGTCGAGATTTGCGAGGCTGGTCTTGCAAAGGTTCAACCAGTTCAAGCCCTAACTCCTTATAACCCGACCTTGTTGGGGACATGCAAAGAAAAACAGAGAAAAAGCAGACCGCTCTGATACCATTGATCCGGATTTAAACAGGAACGCAACAAATTACAGAGATAACCATATACACAAAGATGCAGCGGAAATAATACTTCATTTCATTAATGGAAAATACTGAAATATGCTTACAACCAGAAATGGAAATAAACCAGCTAGGGCGATGGTAGCTTATCTCTGAGAAGAGATGTGATGGCTACATGCCTCTGAACTGTGTTACAATGAGGCTCGAAGGCCTATTTATTGTTGAGAAACAATGGAAAACCCTTAACATTCCAAAACCTAACCCTAGGAGATGAAACGCCAAACTGTGGGCCCCGTTTGGGGTAAGTTGGTACATCAATTTCCCGGGGTCGTAACTTTGGCATATGATCTCCGTTTGACGCGTACAATAGCTCATTAGAAAGATCTATCCGAGCACTATCATTGTTGGAACGGGCAACATCGGTCCATTCCATGGAACCATGTTGCCCCCGGATTCCCCAAAAAACGTCGTTTAGGGCCTCAAAACGGCTCCGGAAGTTCAGGACCCGAAAAACTGCTAAAAATAGTAAGTTGTGCTACAATTAAGGAAACTGAAAATGCTGAGAAAGACAATGGTGGGGGTCCAGGTGGACTTGGCAGGTGGCCACCAATATCCACCTGGATCATTCCTCCCCCCTTAGGAAGCAATGGTCCCCATTGCGTTGAGCTCCTCCATGAGATGAGGAAACTTCTGCTGAACTTGTTCCCTGGTGAGCCACTTGCCCTGCTGAAGGAGTTGGCCTGCTTTGACAACTCGATACAGTTGGATATTCTGTTGGCGAGTGTTCTTGATCTGTGTCCATGATCCGATCAGTTGCAGCTTGTTCCATGCAATCTGGATTTAATTCTGTGGGTTTGAGCTGTTCTGCAATGTCGGATGTGTCTAGCAATGGTGGAAAGTATGGCCGAAGGCGGTCCACATTGAACACTGGGTGCAGGCCAAGGAATGGGGGAATGCTGAGCTCAAATGCATTGTCTCCCATAGCCTTAGTAATGGTGTAAGGACCATATCGGAGTGGTCTCAATTTCCGATAGGCTCCAGTAAGGCGTTCCTTTTGCAAATGCAACCAGACTTTGTCGCCCACCTGAAACTTGTGTGGCACCCGATGTTGATCATGTCGCTGCTTGTACTTGGCATTTGATTTCTCAAGAATGTCATGGACCTGCTGGCGAATATGTTGGATGCGCTCAATGAAGCTGGTGGCCTTATCTGTTTCGGACTGGACATGAGCTGAATTCATGTGAGTAGCTGCAAGTGGCATGGCCACATCAATGGGGCATAGTGGCTGGAATCCCAAACCCACCTGAAAAGGGCTATGGCCAGTGGAGCTGTGAAGAGCTCGGTTGTAGCTGTGCTGAACATAGGGGAGGCTCTCGTCCCATGTGCGTGGATGCTTTGAGTTATACATGCGCAGAATGTGCACAATCATCCTATTGACAACCTCTGTCTGGCCATCAGTTTGAGGATGGAAGGCTGTGGACTTCGTGAGTTTGGTGTCCAGCATTGACCAGAGACTGGACCAAAATGTGCTGAGAAACCGACTGTCCCGATCTGAGATGATAGACTGTGGGATCCCAAAGTGCACCCACACTCGTTCAAAGAAGAGTTTAGCAGTGGCTTCTGCTGTGATATTCTTCTTGCAGGCCATCATAATGGCCATCTTCGAGAACCTGTCGACGACCACAAAAACACAGTCATTTCCATGCTTAGTGGAAGGAAGGCCTGACATGTAATCCATGGAGATGGATTCCCAAGGTCGACTAGGGGTAGGCAACGGGGTATAGAGGCCGTGCTTCTTAATGGTCGGTTTGGCAATGGCACAGGCAGTACATGATCGGATGTACTTCCCAACATCCTGTCGAAGATTCGGCCAATAGAAATAATTTTGCAGTACTGCCACTGTTTTCTCGACCCCGAAATGCCCAGCAGCCCGACTGTAGTGTGCTTCCCAAATCATCTTGGCACGCTCGCTTGAAGGAACACAAAGGTGACCGAGGTGGCATAATAGGGCATCCTGGAGGTGAAAATCTGCAACCTGCCGACCCTCCAAGAGTGTCTGGTATGTGTGGCCGAATTCTGGGTCGCTTTTGTAGAGAAGTGGCCAATCAGAAGTCTCGTGCCCACAAGAGTTGAGCACGGTGGTTAGCGCCATGATCGGTGGTCGACTGAGGCAATCTGCAACATTATTGGTGCTGCCCTTTTTATACTTGATATTCAAGTGAAACTGTTGCAGGTATGTAGACCACTTCTGATGGCGATCATTCTGCAATTTCCCTTGGGTCTGTATGAACTGCAGAGGTCGGTGGTCTGTGTGGATGACCGTTTCCTTCCCCAAAATGTAATGCTTCCATTGTCGGCAGGCCTGTACAATGGAATACATCTCTTTATCATAAGTGGGGTACTTCCGGACTGTGTCTGAAAGTGTTTCACTGTGATATGCCACTGGATGTCCATGTTGAGTAAGGACTGCCCCAATAGCATAGTCAGAGGCATCTGTCTCGACCTCAAATGGTTGTTGTAAATCTGGTAACGCGAGCACTGGTGCCGTGCAGAGGCGATCCTTCAACTCCCTGAATGCCTTCTGTTGAGATTCAGACCAAAAGAATTTTGCTTTCGCCCCGCCCTTGGTGACTTGACTCAAGGGCCAAGAAATATGAGAAAACCCCAACACAAACCTGCGGTAGAAGTTGGCAAGACCTAGAAAGCTGCGGAGCTCTGTTAGAGTGGTTGGAGAGGGCCAATCCCGAATGACTTGGATCTTGGCTGGATCGACATGCACCCCCTGTTCATCAATGATGTATCCCAGATACTGAACCTGGGTCATGCCAAAAGTGCATTTCTCCAAATTGGCACATAGCTTGTGTTGCCGCAGTGTTTGGAGAACCTGTCGGATGTGGTGGAGGTGCTCTTCCCAACTCTGGCTGAAGATCAGAATGTCATCCAAGTATACTACTACAAAGGAGTTGGTGAATGGCCGCAAGATGTCATCCATTAGCCTCATAAAGGTTGCAGGAGCATTCGTCAATCCGAAAGGCATGACCAACCATTCGAAGAGGCCCTCCTTGGATTTGAAGGCAGTCTTCCACACATCGGAGGGTTCGATTGGTACCTGGTGATATCCTGACTTCAGATCGATCTTGCTGAAATATTTCGCCCCCTTTAGTTGGTCTAGGAGGTCATCAATCCGCGGGATCGGGTACCTATTACGGACAGTGATCTTGTTCAGCGCCCGATAGTCAATACAGAGTCTCCACGTCCCATCCTTCTTCTGTACCAACACGATCGGGCTCCCACAGGGCGATGAACTCGGACGGATGTGACCTTTCTGCAGGAGCTCCTGAATCTGCCTCTTGATTTCATTGTTCTCCAGAACGGAGCGCCGATAAATTGGTCCATTGGGTAGCGGCGCACCTGGGGTCAGATCGATGGAGTGCTTGACTTGACAGTGCAGAGGAACCCCTGCCGGGGAGGTGAAGATGTCCTCGTACTCCTCCACAATCTTGTCCATCTGTAGTTGTCGTGCAGAGGGACCCCGTTTGGAGGCCGCGGCCACTGTCTTCTTCTTTCCTTGAGGGCGTATCATCAGGAAAACAAATTTCCTGGTTTTGGAAATGATCTTACTGCATTGTTTTGCAGTAATCAAAGAGATGGCGGCAGGTGGTGCTACCTCTGGTATCCTGAACAACTTATTTCCCAATGTAATAATAACAGCACGGGGCCTTGATTCATACACAGCATGTCGCTTCCACAAGTATGGTTGTCCTAGTAATACATCACAAACTTCAAGGGGAGCAATGTCACACAATACCTCATCCGTGAAGGGCTTGATGTTGTATGGAAGGCGACACTGCTGGCTCACGCGAAGATCTCGTCCTTGGTGAAGCCACCCAATGGTGTATGGTTGTGGATGTGCTGTGGTCGGTAAGCCCAACCGCTTCACGACCTCTGCCGAAATGAGGTTCTTTTGACTCCCGCTATCAACAATGAACTGTATCGGGGAGCCCTTTACCCACATCTGGGAGTGGAAGAGACGCTCCTCCTCCTCTGGATCTTCGGGTTCATTTTTCTGGATCTTTGCGGTAGCAACAGTGGCGCTGGGATCCGCATCAATGATCTGCTTCCCTTTTTCATACCCCTTATCGGGTTCTGACTCAGAGTCGGAACATGCATCTGATTCTGAAACCTTTAGCTCAGCCACCAGTGACTGCTTGGCCCGACACTCACTTGTGTTGTGAGTGGAGCTCTTATGGAACTCGCACCATTTTCCAGTGTCCTTTCTCGGCTTCGCGGCGCTGTTCTTTGCTTGCAGCTTCGGCTGGTTGTCTTGGGCTGTCCCGCCTTGGCTTTGTCCTTTGTTCTGTGGTTTAGGGGCACCTTTCCCCTGCTTTGGATTCGCAGATCCAAAGTCTCGCTTCTTTTTTTTAAACTTCTGCTCGACCTTGACGGCATACCGGTATGCTGCGCCGAGCGAGGGGATGTTTAGGAATTGTATTTCTTCCTGGATGTACTTGTGCAGGCAGCCACGGTATTTGAGTATCAAATGTTGCTCCGAATCCTTGATACCCAACTTTGTGCGAAGGGTATGGAAAAGATTGGTGAACTCCGGCACGTCTTGGTCCCTTCCCTGCCGCAGCGTGGTCCACTTTATGTATTCATCCTCATAGCTTCCGACAGGGTAGTACTGCTCCTTGATGGCATCCCGGAACGAATTCCAGGTGGGTGCGGCTGAAAATAGTGAGCCAGTACTTTCATCCTTCTGCTCGCAGTAGGTTTTCCACCAGTCCTTGACGTGGGGGGCTGCTTTGAGGAGAGCAAAAACAATCTTTTCCCGACTCGAAAATTCATGAACAGAAAAATAACCCTCTAGCAGATTTAACCATTTATCTACGGCATCTGCGTCTATCTGACCCTCGAATATGGGGATTTCAAAATTAACTTGTACCTTAAAGGGTGTGGCGTTTCCAGAGTAGCTGCTGGAAGCCGATGCGTTGCTTCTGGGTAGCCGCTGAAGGATCTGGGCAAAGCTGTCCATCATCGCGTTCCGTTGTCGCTCGAGGGCTTCTTCGAGCAAGATTTTGATGGGATCTCCTGCCCCCTCGTCTTTCTTCTCGTCCGCCATGGGAGGCCGTCGAGATTTGCGAGGCTGGTCTTGCAAAGGTTCAACCAGTTCAAGCCCTAACTCCTTATATCCCGACCTTGTTGGGGACATGCAAAGAAAAACAGAGAAAAAGCAGACCGCTCTGATACCACTGATCGGGATTTAAACAGGAACACAACAAATTACAGAGATAACCATATACACAAAGATGCAGCGGAAATAATACTTCATTTCATTAATGGAAAATACTGAAATATGCTTACAACCAAAAATGGTAATAAACCAGCTAGGGCGATGGTAGCTTATCTCTGAGAAGAGATGTGATGGCTACATGCCTCTGAACTGTGTTACAATGAGGCTCGAAGGCCTATTTATTGTTGAGAAACAATGGAAAACCCTTAACATTCCAAAACCTCACCCTAGGAGATGAAACGCCAAACTGTGGGCCCCGTTTGGGGGTAAGTTGGTACATCAACTTCCTGGGGTCGTAACTTTGGCATATGATCTCCGTTTGACGCGTACAATAGCTCATTAGAAAGATCTATCCCTGCACTATCATTGTTGGATTCCCCAAAAAACGTTGTTTAGGGCCTCAAAACGGCTCCGGAAGTTCAGGACCCGAAAAACTGCTAAAAATAGTAAGTTGTGCTATAATTAAGGAAACTAAAAATGCTGAGAAAGACAATGGTGGGGGTCCAGGTGGACTTGGTAGGTGGCCACCAATATCCACCTGGATCACTGTCAAATGATAATTTATCAATGGTCACTATTCTCCCTTTGTGTGGAAAACAAACCACACAAAAGAGCTAAGAAACAAGAGCTCCCATGACATCAACGTAGTCATGCCCAAGGAGAAGATCGAAGTCTAAGTGACCTTGGACTACCATCATGTATATATAGATGGTCTTTCCTCTGAAAGTAATAGGGAACTTCAGAAGGACCCCTAAAGGTTAACTGGCTCCTCCGTTGAAATCCAACAAATTCTGGGTGATAGGCACAAGATGTGGGGATCCCAAAGCTTTCCAAGTAGTGGAAGACATGATTTTAACAAACGAGCCTTCATGTAATAGAGTTTCATGTACTACCATATTAGAGGCTTGTATTTTAATCTAGAAAGGAACATAAGATGGGAGGCAAAATGCAGTCAATTGGCTCCAATCAAAAGAAACAACAGAACTACTTGGTGGGGGTATCATAGGATTGCCCCCATGCTTTATAGGAATAGGAGAAGCACTCTCCTAAATAACTGGGATAGTAGGTCCACTCTTAGATACATGAGAATATGAGGAGACAAGAAGAACATGAGCAATATGATCACTACTCTCTTCGGGAACAGAGTGAACAACTGAAGATGGAGCCAAGTCGACACTTTTTTCGACCAATGGTTGGTCAGGAACAGACACAATAAAGCCATGCTCAGGAAGAGTAGGATGGGAAAGAGATGAATCCAAGTCAATCTCTTTACCAACTAGGAGAGGGTTATAAGAAAGCCTCTGGTAACTAACAGGAAGTTGGGGTGAGGAGCTATAAGGTTTTCCAAAACTTTGGAAGCTTTATCCATAAGAGGACAAAGGTGAAGAATATGCTCTCCTTCACATATCCTACAGGGGAATTTAAATTTTCCCTTCTTCTTACCATTGCTCGCCAATGGTGTAGCATCGAAATTATCTCTAGAGGTTGATGGGGATGGTCGATCTAGATTTTGAGACCATACCTCTAAGACTCTGGGAATACCAGGAAATTATCGAAGGAGATGGTCACCCTTACATAACCTACAAGGTAATTTAACTTCTAAAAAGGATCAAAAGGTTTGTCGACAGGAAGTGTATTTGGAGAAATAGCTGCATGGTTGGCCACTTGCTTATCTAACTTCTTTTTCTTTGTCTTGTTCTTCTTCTTATTAGCCTCTGGGTTACTGTATTCCAAACTTTCACCAAGCGAAGTAGAAGATGAGGGTGAAGACATAGGTGAAGAAGGTGAGAGGTCAACCTTAGAATCAAAATGGTGTTGTTCAGGTGAAAGAGATGACTGGACAGAAGTTGGGACACTCAGGACCACCAAGGTCTAAAATAACTAGACAGGTAAACCAATAGTTAACCCAGGAAGTGACAACGTTTCCATATAAGGAGCGCCATCATTTCCAAAAGAAGCAAAAGGACCAGGACTCCCATCGCAGGGGAATCTGTTCCACAGTAATTTGTCACTGTCTCCGTGTCAATCACCCTACTGTGTCAGGAATTCACAATAATCAAGTTCATGCCTTCTGAACTGGCCAAAAACCCACTTTTCCAAAGTTTTCCTCATCAGCGCGTCTGTTTCCAAAATATCCGCGATGACTGGCGCTTCATAACAGACCGCGTGCGCTGCCAGTGCGGAAGCACACGACTTTTCCGCGCTGATCGAATTTCATGGACAGCGCAGCCTCTGTTCGTATTTACCCGCGCTGACATGGCCCTTTCCATTATTTCTTTGCGACGTCAGCGCGCCAGACCAGTTATGCACCCGCGCTGATCTAGTTTTGGCGAATTTGTTCCAACAGCCAGCCTTCCAGATAACTCCAGACTTGGTTGTTGGCCTTGTGAGTATCGACTCCCTTCTGTGGCATGTCTGTTCGACCCTTTGCAACTACTTCCCTTGAAGATAAGCTCATCCTTCCACCCTTTTAGGAGGCTCCTTCTCCTATATAAACTTCCATCATTACCATGAGCAGCTAGTTTGGAATAGCTTGGATTGTGTGGAGCTTATAGTGCTCAAATTGCTGCTACTATAGGTAGTTGGTGTGATAAGTGTGGAAGTGTTTGATTGCTTAGGGAAGGTTGTGTTGTGTTGCTTGTGTGAGAGAGAGAGTTTCTTGTCTTGGGAGAATCATTTCCAAGGGTGAATGCTGAAGAGACTTGCTGACTGGCCCCTCCTGAGAAGGATACCGACGTCAGAACATTTGGTTGTACTCTTCTCTGCTTGATTAATAATAGATGACTACTATTATTGTTCCATTCTCATTTGTCTACGCTATGGTTAATGTGAATTACATCCTTTCTGACTAATGTATGGTTGCTTTTATTAGATTTCACGCTTGTGTTTGTTTTCTCTTCGTGTGTGCAGGTATCCATTCGCGGAGATCGCGGAGGATCGTGACTAGCCAGAGCGAATGAGTGAAGGTGGCATCTCTTCATCAAACAACAGCGCTGGAATCCAAGTAGGTGCTCTTTGCCTACCTTTTAATTGCAATTAGGAACTTGCGTAGTAGCATTGACTGATTGTTGCTAGACCCACTCTGGGCTAGTAGGGATCGCCTCTATCCGTAGAGGGGATTTGCCTCTCCAACAATTTGGCGACTCCACTGGGGAGATCAGCCTTTTGTCTCTTGTGTCCATTCTTGTGTTTGAATTTGATTGTTCTCTCTTTTCAAGATTCGGGGATTGGTTCTCTGCTTGTAGACTTCCAGGGTCCATCTGGGAAGTGTCTTAATTGTTAAAGGGTTTCTACCTTTGGTTTGGGAGCTTTTGCTTTGATTCTACTCGTCTTTTACCCTCAGCGCGGTTTAATTCAAAACAGATGCGTTGACGTCGCATACCTGCTTCTTTGTTTTCCCTGTCATCGCTCCTGTACGCCTAACAGTTGCGCTGACCTCATTTCTGAGACAGCGCTCTTAATCCATGTGCTTCCGCGCGGACGGTGCAAAGTTGCTACAGGCCTTCTCTTGTCAGCGCCGAGTTGCTGAAGGCCACCCGCGCTAATCCTGTAGAGTTCATTTTTGTCCAAATTAGCCTCCTGAACCTGTTGCTTTGACTTTCCCCTCTTCTCTCCACTTGGTCTATGACTTGTTTTTCATTGCCTGAACTCTGAGTTACTTGTTCGCGAAGTCTTGTTCCACAAGGTTTCGTTTTTGCTCATTTTTCGGTTTTGCAAATACCTTCCTCTTTGCTTTCGCTGCTTGGTTTGTATTTCAGCCATCATTTTGACGGTTGCTGGATTGAGTTGAATCTCTAATTCACTGGTTGTAACTCTCATCCTCCGGGTGTTTGCTCTTCTCCATTGATTTCGCACTCTAGCCCTAGGGCATCTAGTGGCCGTGTGTGTGTTAAGCCTTCCGTAGGAAGCTTGTTCTCTTGTTTAACCAGCCAACTTCAGATTTGTTTTTTTTTTACACTTGTTCAGTGATTGTTGAAGTGTCTTTGGTTGTGTTTCCGAGCGGTTTGTGCTTCCTCCTTGTTGGAATTCCTGTTTGTTTTGCCGAGCTTAGATCACATAGCTCGTGCGGAACTTGGCTTTTCCCTTTGATTTGGAGATCTTTTTGGATGTTTTGGGAACTTTGTGTGCTTTCATTAAGTGATTTTCTTGGTGTTCCTGTTCCTCAAAATTCATTTGGATGCTTTGTGCCATTGAAAGAAAATCAAACTAGTACCTTTGCTTTCGAGAATTGAAAAGGAAAAGAACATTTCATTGATTCGCATTTTCAAAAGAAAAGTTTCCTTTCCTTGCTGTTAGCTGCATTAGGTTGTTTGATTGCTCGTGTTCGTTTTGTTTGATCGAAAAATTCCTTACCTTCTCATAGCTAGAATTCATCGAACAAAATGGTATTCTTTGGCATGTAGTTTGCATCTAGGTAATTGTGAGAGAACACACGATAGGACCTGAAATCGAAACTTAATTTCAAGATCAACCATAAAATAAACCGAATGAATCTAAAAATGCATTGGAACTAAACGCAAATATCTAGAGGTCTAGGTTAGAGACGTGTTCCGGCGTCTTTAAACATAGTCACTGTTGTTTCACATTATGGTTGGGTGATTCCTCCTTCTGTGACTCGATAGTGGTCTAACACGAACTGTGCTCCCACGTACCGTCGCGTATATAGGGAGACCCCACTAGGCTTTTATCCTTTATCCATAGGAAGCTGAGTCTGCCGCCTTGTGAACCGTAACGCACCGAACACAGCATTCGGGAAGATTGACTGCAGTACGGAAAGTCCTTGGCTCTCATACGATTGCTAAGGTGTATAAGCAGTTTTACGGGTCGCCTGGTAAACCCTTTACCTAGAGTCTCCAGAGCAATCACTTTTGATCCTTTTCGGACTCCCTAAATGAAAAGGTGACTGTGAGCGTCTTGTCACTTCGTGCTCATTAAACATTCAAAGGAGACTGGAGTCATCTTTTCGTCCTTTTCTCGACTCTTGAAACATGAAAAGGTCAAGTTTGGTTCTTGTGTCTTTAAATTTATTCGGCCACGATAACATCACCTGGTTAGATCTTGTGTGCGTTAGTTTTGAGTAGGGTCTTTTTCGTTAGTTTTCTTTAGGTTTTCTAAGGGGTCTTGTCATCCTGGCTGACCCGTCAACTCCCGGTCCGAGTGATCAAGGTTCTCCATCTTCTGTTGCTCCAGAGGTACCAGTTGTAAGCGATACTCTTCCCATTGTTCCGAGTATCCAGCCTATCAACGTACGTGCCCCGGGCGACGAAGATTACATAGAAGATTGGAATCCTATCTGGGAGCCTGACAGCGACTATACCCCTCGTACTCCTCCCGGTATGTCGTCTCCGATGTCTACTTCCCCCATGGATGAGACATCTTACAGCACAAGTGAGACACCCGTGGTGACAGACATTGAAACTCCGATCCCAGCTACCTCTCTACTCCCTCCACGATATCAGTCAGTGAGGGATAGGATAGCTGCTAGAACTACTTCTACGACTATATGGGATCCTAGCCTCATAGCCACCACGGGGCCCTTTATTTCGCGACCTCTTAATGCGCCTGTTACCTCAGGGCTTAATACGCCTGTTACCTCAGTTCCTACCAATCCAACCGTTTGTGTAGCGCGTTCGACTCCGGTCGTCAGTGCTGTGACAGCATACTCATCTACAAACCCTGGGGCTGGTCCATCTTACAGTCAGGGCCAGCCAGGGGTCTCGTCTGGAGTCATCAATCCTGCACAAAGTGCTCAGCCCTCTTCTGGTGGTGTTCCAAGAGCAGGGCCGTATGATGCCCATGGGCAGCCCATTGTGGACCCAGATTACCAAGGTCCACTCTTTTATTATGACGCTAACGGTCAGTACCTCGAGAACGTTTCATCCCTGCCTCGTCAACCTTTCGAGGAGAACTCGGCACCGTTGGATGTTACGTATGATCCCGTTACTCATACTTTTCGCGGGCGCCGGAATCCTCCTGGACAGCCCCAAGGACCACCCAATCAAGGCCAGCCACCTTATGTGCAAACCCCTCAAGGGCAACCACTTTATGGCCCGCCTTACCCAGGACAATCTGGGGGCCCGCAGGGACAACCCTACCCGGGACAACCCTCGGCCGTTGGAGGTCCGTCGTTTTCATATCAGAGTCAACCTTCTGGATATCCAGGGCAACCTGGTACCCAGCAAGGCTACCCAACTGGACAACCAGGGCAGCCTTACATTCAACAAGGCCAGCCCGGTTTCCAGCAGGGGTACCCATCTGGACAAGCTGGGCAAGTTTATACTCCTCAAAATCAACCAGCAGTCCAGCAGGGATATCCTCTTAGGTAGGGGGGGCAACCCTACTTACAGCAGGGCCAACCTACTGCCCAGTCTGGTCATCTTTCCGGGCAGGGTGGGTAGCCCTATGTTCAGCAGGGTCAACCCACTGCTCAATCCATGCATCCTTCTGGGCAAGGGGGGCAGCCTGCTATACAGCAAGGCCAACCCACTGCTCAGCCTATGCACCAAGGGGGGCAGCCTGCTATACAGCAAAGCCAACCCTCTGCTCAGTCTGTACACCCTGGGGGAAAAACGGGCCAGCCTTCTATGCAGCAAGGTCAACCCGCTGTCCGCCCTAATCATCCATCTGGACAAGCTGGCCAACCTCAGGGTCAACCAGCTGTTCAGCCGGCTCAGTCATCCGTTCCGCAAGGACAACCCTTGGTGGTCCACGGACAACCTGGCACCCAGCAAGTTCATCCTGCTGGCCAGCCAGGTCCATCTCAAATCCAACCAAGTCAACCTTCGGGCCAGATGATCCAAGCCCAGCCGGTTCAAGGACATTACTCTAGGCCTCAAACTCAAATGGGTTATCAAATGCAAGGTGGGCCACAGCCTCAACCTTCTTACCTGATGCAGCCTCCCTATCAGGCTCAGTATGGGGCCCAGCAACCATATGGCTACCAGCAACCCCAGGGGCAAACTCAGTCTGCTCCTTATCAGAATTATCAACAGCCACAGGTCACTCCTTACCAAAATTATCAGTATGCTGCACCTGTAGGGCAAGTTGCTAATACATGGGGAGCTGGGGGGCAGACACAGGGACAGCTGTCCGCATATGGCCAGAATCCGTATGGACAGAACCCCTACGGACAAGGTCTCTATGCGCCAGGCCCTTTTGGGCCAGGTCCATTGGGACAAGGTTCTTACGCGCCAGGCCCTTTTGGGCCAGGTCCATCTGGACAGAGTTCGTGGGGGCAACCACCACCTGGTTGGAACCCTAATGTTGCCTCGAGTCCGCAGCCACAAATGTCCTTTAACCCTCAGTTACCATTCTTAGCGACGTTGGAACTGCCTAATGTGTCCAAGTTAACAAATGATCCTATTTTGCATAATCCATATTGGCCATCGGTTCCAACCAAAATACTAGGTGATTGTCCAAAGTTTGATGGCAAAGCTGGTGAAGACCCTCAGGCCCATGTAATGACTTATCACCTTTGGTGTTCATCGAACTCATGGCTTGATGATTCTATCCGGCTCTGCCTCTTTCAGAGAACTCTCACTGGTTCAGCTGCTAAGTGGTATATCGAGCTGAATCGCGGCATGTTTCAAGATTTCAACTCGTTGGCTATGGCCTTCTTGACTCATTTTCAGTTACCTATTCGGTACGAGACTGGGACGCATCTCCTTACGTCTCTCAAACAGGATACAGCTACGCACATCTCTGATCATATACATGAATGGAGAAGGCGTCGTCGCTTGATCAAATTTTGGATTCCTGATCAACTCCTGACCGATTGGTTCACGACTTCCTTTGTCCCTAAGATTGCAAAAGACATCGCAATGGGAGCGTGTGTAACTGAAGAGCAAGCAATTGCGCAAGCTCAGTACCTCGACTTAGTGTATTCTCAGTCGGGTACTTTGTATGAGTATTTGCCAAACGCCCCGAGGCCTGGACAGCCCAAGGCTCCACCAAAGCCTTCTGTTGATGGAGTCATTGGTTCTGTGAATTTGTCATCAAAGAAATTGGCCGCGAATCCTGGGAAGCAGAGACAGAACACCTCTAACGAAAATGCTTCTCAGGGCCAATCAATTTCTGGGAGTACCTCCGAGGTAAACGCCGTTCAGTCCACCGTGGCGGACAAATCCTCGAAAGGGAAAAAGAAAGGGAAAGCTAAAGATAAATCTGGACAGCCCAAGCAGGATCCTCCTAAGCCTCCCTCCGAGGAAGGAGCTAAGCGAAAACCTAAGTATCCTTGTCTCATCTGCGATGAGGATCACTATACCAAGGATTGCCCAAGGCGGTCCGAGGTTAGTCAACTTTTGAAAGGTGCTCCGGGGCCTCCTGCTGTGCTAAAAGAGCCTTTCCCTTCCCAGCAGACCCAAATGGTGGCAGATCCCTCTCAATCCTCTTCCTCGTTCGGTTCTCAAGTGTTCATGGCTGGAACGATTCCCATCCATGTTTCAACTCGAGCGAAAGATTATCCATCTCAAGCCGGGAAAGAGCCAGAGGTTCCCTCCAGCGCTCCTCCGTCCAGTTCTGGTCCCCTTCACATCGAACGGCCCAGCACTGAGACGATCCCCCGACCCCCTCCCAAAGGTGTACTCAGGAAGTCATCTTATAACCCCAATGCTCGTGTTGCCCAGCACTATAGCATTGTCGAGGACTTAGCTCAGGCCCCGTCTGCTATGTCTGCGTTAGAAGTCCTCCAGAGCTGCCCCTCCCAGAGGAAGTCCTTGCTATCAGCCATTGGTGGCATCGACCTGGCAGATTCGGATTTAATTTCTTTTGATCTCGAGGGTTTCACACAGAGACTGCCTCACCAGGTGGCTTTCCTTATACAGGTCCTCATCAATGGCAAAACGATCCACCGTACAGTCATTGATGAGGGTGCCTCGACCTGCATCATGTCTGTTGCTTGCTGGAAGGCTATTGGTTCTCCTGCTCTGAGCCAGTCTCCTATGACCCTGGAAGCTTTCGATGGAAGAGAATCTCGTCCATATGGTATTCTCCCACGATTGCCTATCTCTTTAGAAGGGAAAACCGTAGAGGTAGAGGTTGAAGTTGTTGACGCTAATCTCACTTACAACCTCCTCCTTGGACGAAACTGGACATACGCCATGCAAGCCGTGGCTTCCTCCTTGTTCCGTGTCATTCGCTTCCCTCACCAAGGGAGAATCGTCACGGTGGACCAGCTGTCCTTTTTTGCTTCTTCTTCTGAAGGTAATGTGCCTTTCGTGGAGCATACCTCCAAGTCATTAGTGAGTGTGGGTGCCGGACTGTTCAAAGATCCCTCCTTAATGGGAGTCTTTCCCCTCCCACCTCCGAATCTCGCCCCTGTCAACATGATTTCAATACGTTCTGATCCATGGGTTCTTCCTCCCTTGAATCAGGAAGACTCTTGGGGTGATATGATGCTGTTGAGTCCTGCCGAGCTCAACTACATCGAGATTGTCGCTGCATCGGCTCCTCCTCCAGAACCTGCTTTTCTAAGCAGTGTTCCCGATTCATATGATCATTTCCCTTGGCTGGGAGATGAGGCCACTTCGGATCCCCTGAAGGAAATATTTCCCTCCGATGAGGCCATCATAGAGACTATGTCTCTCGAAGAGCTCCCTTGGTTAGATCACCACCATCGCTCTTCGTTTCTCCCTCCACTTTCGGAAATGGTCGCATGTCTCGAGCGGTTTGCTTCATGTGTCCCATCTCCGCCCCTCCAAACGCCTGTTCAGCTATATCAAGTGTCTTCGGAGGGCAATATGGGTAACATCACGCAAACCCAGCCTATCGACATCTCTGTCAAACCAGGGATTGTCGAGAATATTTTCATTGGAGTCACATGCACTCCTGAGGAAGTTCAACTCTATACCGCTTTATTTCGCGAATTTCGTGATGTCTTCGCATGGTCTTACGAGGAAATGCCCGGCATCGACCCTAGTATTGTGGTGCACGAAATACCTACTTATCCAGGTGCTAAGCCTGTTCGTCAGCGCTTACGTCCAGTGCACCCTCGAAAGGCTGCAGCCATCAAGGCCGAAGTTGAAAAGCTTCTTCGAGCTGGTTTCATTTACGCCATCCCCCTCACGGAGTGGGTGTCCAATATAGTCCCTGTGAATAAAAAGCAGGGCACTATCCGGGTCTGTGTTGACTACTGCGATATCAATCGTGCCTGTCCAAAAGATAACTTTCCTACGCCTTTCATTGATCAGCTCATTGATGACTGCGCAAGAAGTGAGATTTATTCGTTTATGGACGGCTTCTCTGGCTATAACCAGATCAACATAGCCCCTGCCGACCAGCATAAGACAGCTTTCATTTGTCCTTGGGGCACCTTCGCTTATAAGAAGCTTCCTTTCGGTCTCAAAAATGCCGGTGCCACCTTCCAGCGTGCGATGTCATATGCTTTTCATGATATTCGACACATCGTACAGCCTTACCTAGATGACCTCCCAGCTCATTCAGCTAAGTGTCAAGACCATCCATCTCATCTACGCGAAATTTTTCTCCGCTGTCGACACTACCGTATTCGACTCAATCCGCATAAGTGTGTCTTCTGCGTAGAATCTGGCCGACTACTCGGGTTCATCGTCTCCCAGGAAGGCATCCGTCTGGATCCCCTCAAAGTTGAGGCCATTTTGAATCTTTCTCCCCCTGCCTCTTTGCAGCAATTGCAGAGCTTGCAGGGTAAAGCTAATTTTCTCAGACGATTCATTCCGAATTATGCCGAGGTGGCTAAGGGTTTCACACGGTTATTAAAGCGAGACACACCCTTTCGTTGGGATGCTATCGCCCAGGAATCTTTCGAGCGCCTTAAAGACCTTCTTGTCTCAGCTCCGCTCTTAAGACCTCCGAACTACCACCGTGATTACACTCTCTATCTAGCTGCTGCTGACACCACCATCGGCATGGTTCTAGTGCAAGATGATGATGCCGGCACCGAGCACGTTATCTATTATCTCAGTCGCAACCTTCTGGATACGGAAACTCGCTACGCATATGTCGAGAAGTTGGCATTGGCAGCTGTCTGCGCCGTCCAACGATTCCGACATTATATCCTGTTGCGCACAACGACCGTGATCTCTGACTGCAACCCCATGACCTACATTTTGTCGCGTCAACTGCTAGGGGGAAAATACTCGAAGTGGATTGTAATCCTCCAAGAGTTCGACTTGGAATTCACTGCGGCCAAGTCTAAGAAATCTCTGGTCTTTGCTGAACTGCAATGTTCCCTACCATCTCATTCTGCACCATCTCGTTCGAAGGAGCATATCCCGGATGAAACATTGTTTCTCATCAGCACCCTCGACCCGTGGTACGGGGACATTATCGTATATTTGCAGACGTCTTCCTTCCATCCAAATGTATCAAAAGATGCTCGACGGCGAATCCATCACCAATCTCAACCCTATCGCATTTTGGGCGATACCCTGTACCGCCTCGGCGTTGATTCTGTTCTCCACCGATGTTTGACTCTCGAGGAAGCTGAGCGGGTGTTAAATGACTGCCACTCTGGTGCTTGTGGCGATCACATGTCCGGATATGCTACCGCCCAAAAAGTTCTCCGTGCTGGTTACTTTTGGCCTTCTATCTTCAAAGATTGCATTCTTGCCGTTCGCGCATTCCATGAATGCCAAGTATACCACCGGAAAATGCGTGCTCCTCCTGCACCACTGCACCTTGTTGTCACCGTAGGTCCATTTGCCAAATGGGGCATCGATTATACGTCCTGTAACCCTCGCTCGGCCAGGGGGCATGGGTACATCATCGTTGCCGTGGATTATTTCACCAAGTGGGCCGAAGCGATGCCTACATTGAACGAAGACGGTTACACAGCGGCGTAGTTTTTATTTAATCATGTCATTACTCGTTTCGGAGTCCCTCAGGCTATTGTCACGGATCACGGAAAGCATTTTCGTAATCACATGATGACAGAACTAATGACCCAACTAGGCTTGCGTCAAGATAGTTCGACACCGTACTATCCATAATCCAACGGTCAAGTCGAGGCCGTGAACAAAGTTTTGATCACTATGCTTCAACGCACTGTTAATACGCACAAGTCTAATTGGCATCTGATGCTGTTCCCAACCTTGTGGGCCTACCGGACTTCCGTGAAGGACGCCACCGGTTTCACTCCGTTTCAGTTGGTCTATGGACTGGAGGCCACCCTTCCCGTCGAGTGTGAGATTCCTTCGTTGAAATTAGCTGTCGAGTTGCTTCCCAACACCACTCCGGTGGAGGAACGGCTTCTTTACCTAGAACGGTTAGACGAGACTCGTTGTTTAGCTTCTCTGGCTATCGAAGCGCAAAAGAAGAGAGTCAAGGCCCACTTTGACCAGAACATTCATCCTCGTTCCTTCGTTGAGGGAGATCTAGTACTGCTCTATGATCAAGCTAAAGATAAGCTGGGGGCAGGAAAACTCGAATCCATGTGGCTAGGTCCCTATATCGTGAAAAGAGTTTTACAAAAGGGCGCATATGAGTTGATTGATTACGAAGGAAATCCTCTTGAAAAGCCCCGCAACGGGCTGTATTTGAAGAAATATTATGCATGACTTCATGCACTCAGTTTGTACATACGCGTGTTTAGTGTGTTTTGTGTGCATGATTTCATGTTTTTCTTTGGTGTGAAGGTGTGTTCGCCTCTTATTAAGTTTTCTTCTTCTTGTGCAGATGTCTAGTGCACCTTATGTTGGTTTCGCTGATGGCGCCTGCCGTAGTACTTGCAATTTGTCCTCTGCGGCGTGGGAAATATATGATCCTCACGGAGAGTTGCTAGATCTGCAAGGTGTCTGCCTCGGTCATACCACTAATAATGTTGTCGAATACAGTGCCGTAATTGAGCTACTAGCCGAAGCAGTTGATCTCGGCATTCGAGCAATGATGGTAAACCTCGACTCCCAGCTGGTCGTTCATCAACTCAACGGGTGATATTCCGTCAGAGACCAACGTATCCTAAGGTTGTATCTACGTGTCAGATTGTTAGAAAGGAATTTTGACTATATCACATATCAACATATTCCGAGACGATTAAACACGTTGACTGATGCATTGGCAAATCATGTGTTAGACAGACATTTGCGAAATAGATAAACATCATACAAGAAAACATAGAAAGCATAATAGAGTAAAGCATATGTAAATAAGATATTTCCCAAGCATAGTTTGCATGCGTGCTATGTGTGCTTTTAAGCTTGCATTTAAAACATTAAAATACATGGGTCGTGTGTTGTGCAATTCATACATAAGATTACATTTGTACTGAACATTTGTGCAACATAAACAAAACATCATCACATGTAACAAGATCCATCCAAAAAATTGGTATGTATATATATATATATCATGTGGCGCACTAAGGCGCTCAAAAATAAGTGTATATGTCAAAAATAAGAGTCACTGTCATATGTCTCTCAAAACATCAAGGGAAGTAAACCTAGGCGACTACTGTGCTGGGTTATGCTCTCTGTAGCATACAGCCGCTCGTGCCACCCGCCTCAACAGGCGGTGCATTCTGGGTGCCACCCCCACTGTGTGGATCTGGTGCTCTATAGGGACCTCCTCGACCCCCTGATAGTCCGGTACACCCTCTAGCAACCCCTCAAGGTTGCGAGCTATAGTCTCTGTAGTGTCAACTCCTGGAGGAACTAAGGCCAGGGCTCCGGCTCCTTGCCCCTCCCTCCGTGCTGACGGCGCCAGGCCTATGGGTCTCGTGGGTCCCACATCTGCACCCAGTGACATCTGTCAAGACATGTACATGAAAAACCAAAAACATCAAAAAATGTTAAAATGAGATCAAGTGACATACCCCCATCATCCCAATGCTCTCCTACGGGCAGCGGCATGTCAGGGTCGTTGCGGAAGTCCATGCCCACATACGGCCAATCCTCGACAAAGACGACCTGTTGCTCCAACCACTTTCTGAAATACACCCCCCAAGCCACTGGGCGGCCACCACCTCCACGTGGCATGACGCGGGCCCATCGACTGGCCCTCGTCTCCCGAGGACCTCTAGGTGGATCTACAGCCATGGTCTGTAGCTGTAGAGCCGGCACCCGCTCCAGCATGAGCGGCAGAAGAAGCGACCCATACGCGAACTGCTTCGTCTCTCCACGACGGCAGTTGCTTAGTTGCCTCTTCATGCTAGTGGTCACAGCAGTCGCCCAGTCAAAGATGGTGGGCTGTAGGCACTCCAGAGCTAACAACAGTTGGTTCTTCGAGGCCTCATGGTTGGCCAAGGAACCCGCTGCCCGTGTCACTAGGAAGAGTATCGTGCGGAGAGGCATGTCCCGCACTGTCGGGATACCAACCTTCCCGCTCCGTGTCTTTTCAGCTCCTGGGCATACTCTAGCCATCAGCTGGTCCAGAGTCTCACCGCTGGGTCGCTGCCCCTCCAGGATGGGCCTCTGGCCCCGGCGCGACAAACCAGTCAAGAAATAGATATCCGAGGCGTCGAACTCGATGTCTTGGCCGCGGATGGTGAATTTCCCGTCTATTGGGTTCCAAGCTCTGATCAGGAACTCCAGCAAGTCAGGTTGCGCTCTCAAGCGCGGAGTCAGGAAGAACTTCAGGAAACCGCATGCCCGCATTGCATTCCGGCATTCGGCAAGTGCATATGCGGCTATATCTTCGTTATCATGGGCTCTCTCTTGCCATACAAAAGCCATTTTGCCCTGCAAAGCCATGAAGAAACATTAGAATGCTGTTTGTGGAAAATTGTACGTTCATTTTATAAAAAATCAAATTTTTCCGCGCCAGCGCGACTGTTTTAAAAACAGTCGCGCTGAAAATGGCGCCCCTGTGTTTTTTCATTGGGTCAGCGCGGAAGCACACGTGTTTTCCGCGCTGACCCAAAAGGTGGTACGTGTATTTTTAATTCGATCAGCGCGGACCCGCGCGGGAAATCCGCGCTGACCGAGAGCGCACCAACGCTCAAAGAATCCACCCAAATGGCCAATTCCCACCGTTGAAATGCTCAAAAAGGAACTCAAAATGGAGCGCATGGCAAGGGGAACCTACCTGGATCAAGCCGTTTGACGAATGATGTCCGCACCGGGAAGAATTCGCTCCTTCAACTTCGCAGCTTCACAACATTCTCAAAGGATCAATATGTTAACAATGGTAAAAATGACTATTTACCCTTCTATTTATAGTAAAAATGGTTTAATTAACTATAGATTTTACAAATGCGGGTTTTTTTTTCATGCTTTTACCATGGATTTAGCGCTTCTATCAATGTCTTATGCCTTTATGCATGTTTTACTATGCTTTTAAACATGTCGAACGGATTTATGCGGGTATTTTTACTGTGCAGGTGAAGTCATAATGGTCCTAAATGCACTTGGTCCCAAAAAAATGTCGTCTTTGAGCTCTTTTCCGACATAAATCAAGAAAAGATTGCCGAGCTTCCCCTCAGCTCGTTAAAGGGAATGAGAGGTCGTCGTTTTAAGCTCTTTTTCCGACCGTGTAACTTAAAAAGATTGTCGGGTGTTTGTCGTTTCGCACTCGTTATTGGCTCTAAAACGACGTGTTTTCGACCGCTTTTTTACTTTTTCGGGTCAAAGGCACTATTTACGAAAAGTACTCCTCGATCGTAATGGTCGGGCGGTTCTTTCGAGCATTGTTTTATACTTTTTCGGGCTCGAGAGACACAACTTTACGAAAAAGGACCCCCCTGGAGTTTCCTTTTCCACTGTCTTTTCAGACTCTCTAAACAAGAAAAGACGCCGAGTTTTTCCTTTGTCAGGTTCGTTAAACACTTGATGACATCGGGCATCATCGAAATGACACTCCTCAAGAATATGCTATCCCCGTCAAGCTTGTCATCCAAAAATAACCGGGGTACCTGCCAGAAATGGTGGGGAAAATGGAACTGCAATTGCCGCGTCGGCAGTATGTCGCTCTTGAACATGGCACTGGTCTGCATTCATGTCAGGTGGGAATTTCTCATTTTGTTTCACAACTGGCCTCCGTGGGTAAGGGTTATCCTATTTGACCTCTCATTTGCTCATTTCCGTCATCATTATACCCTCTGCTCATTTGATGTCAAATACTGCCAAATCCACTGTCGTGCCGCCGATATGTTCAAGAGAAGTTGACCTCTGCAATAATACAACCTCATCTGCTATCTCACACAAATCATTTTATCTCTGTCTTGTGTCGATGATGTGGGAAACATTATGGCCCTCCTTCGATCAAGGTCACTTCCTGTCGACTTTAGCTCATTATCCAGGAAGGTGACTTAGAGACTCCCTTCAGGTGCCTTAGAGCCTGCATGCCTCAATGGCAGGTTCTTCGTGTTCGACGTGAGGTTTTCATCATTGGCCTCCGATCGAATGATTCTGCGGGTGTTCGACACCAGCTCCTTGATTCACACGCCGCAGATTGTACCTATAGTACCTTGAGGTCCATTGTCATTATTGGTGGTACCTCTCGCGTCTGTTAACAGTTCTCATCATTGACTGGTAATCAGACGATGTTCATGCATGTTTGACTTCAGCTCATGTATTCACATGCTTGGACTTGTACTTTGTTCGGGTCGGGACGGAGCGCAAGACCCTGGATCTCTCTCTGTTGTGGTCCAGGTTGCGATTTTGTGAATGATCATTACATGACTCATTGATGGATGGCTGCGCCCATACCTGAGTCTTCATGGATGGCTGCGACCATACCTTATCATTATTCTGGTCTCTTTAGCTGGGTGGTTGCATCCATTCCACAGACCTTTTCGCATGTCTTTCGGATGGCTGCGCCCATGCCTAGACTGCATGTACTTGATTATCAGAGATATTCGGTCCTTCCTGGTGGTGTTCCAGTTCGGCAAGTTTCGTAAAGCATTTCACCCCTCCCACTCTCTCGGTCTTCATGCTTTAGGGGGCATCTGTTACACAGTAATTTGTCACTGTCTCCCTGTTAGTCACCCTACTGTGTCAGGAATTCATAATAATCAAGTTCATGCCTTCTGAACTGGCCAAAAACCTACTTTTCCAAAGTTTTCCTCATCAGTGCGTCTGTTTCCAAAATATCCGCGATGACTGGCGCTTCATAACAGACCGCGTGCGTTGCTAGCGCGGAAGCACACGACTTTTCCGCGCTGATCGAATTTCATGGCCAGCGCAGCCTCTGTTCGTATTTACCCGCGCTGACATGGCCCTTTCCATTATGTCTTTGCGACGTCAGCGCGCCAGACCAGTTATGCACCCGCGCTGATCTAGTTTTGGCGAATTTGTTCCAACAGCCAGCCTTCCAGATAACTCCAGACTTGGTTGTTGGCCTTGTGAGTATCGACTCCCTTCTGTGGCATGTCTGTTCGACCCTTTGCAACTACTTCCCTTGAAGATAAGCTCATCCTTCCACCCTTTTAGGAGGCTCCTTCTCCTATATAAACTTCCATCATTACCATGAGCAGCTAGTTTGGAATAGCTTGGATTGTGTGGAGCTTATAGTGCTCAGATTGTTGCTACTATAGGTAGTTGGTGTGATAAGTGTGGAAGTGTTTGATTGCTTAGGGAAGGTTGTGTTGTGTTGCTTGTGTGAGAGAGAGAGTTTCTTGTCTTGGGAGAATCATTTCCAAGGGTGAATGCTGAAGAGACTTGCTGACTGGCCCCTCCTGAGAAGGATACCGACGTCGGAACATTTGGTTGTACTCTTCTCTGCTTGATTAATAATAGATGACTACTATTATTGTTCCATTCTCATTTGTCTACGCTATGGTTAATGTGAATTACATCCTTTCTGACTGATGTATGGTTGCTTTTATTAGATTTCACGCTTGTGTTTGTTTTCTCTTCGTGTGTGCACGTATCCATTCGCGGAGATCGCGGAGGATCGTGACCAGCCAGAGCGAAGGAGTGAAGGTGGCATCTCTTCATCAAACAACAGCGCTGGAATCCAAGTAGGTGCTCTTTGCCTACCTTTTAATTGCAATTAGGAACTTGCGTAGTAGCATTGACTGATTGTTGCTAGACCCACTCTGGGCTAGTAGGGATCGCCTCTATCCGTAGAGGGGATTTTCCTCTCCAACAGAATCCTTGACTGGTAAACTCCAAAAATTTTGCCATCGAAATCAACCCTAAATAATCACTAAGGAAGATAACTTTAACCAGGAATATTTCGTGGGTAGTTAATTTTAAGGCACTAAAACAAAACTTTGCCTTTTCATGTTTTAAGAGTCAAGAAAAGTACGAAAGGTGACTCTAGTCTCTTTCATATTTAACGAGCTCAAAAGGACAAGTTCTCAATGATCTTTTCAAATTCAAAGAGTCAGTAAAGATAAAAAATGACTACTCATGGTGCTCTAGGCATAAACGATTACCAGGTAACCGTGAACCGCAGAATACCTCCCGAAAAATCGAAAAGTATGAGCAAGCAATGTCCCCGAATGTTGTGTTTGGTGTATCATGTTTACAAGGCGGGTGACTCGGCTTCCTATGGATGAAGGATTGAAACCTATAGGGGCCTCCTTTTATATACACAATGGTATGGGGAGCACAAGTCTGTGCTAGTCTTGTCTAATGAAAGATCATTTCGAACGAAAGTCACTAGGTTTAAAGACGCCGGAACACGTCCCTAGCCTAGCACACTAAATGTAAGCATTAAGTTTTAATGCTTTCTTAGGTTAATTCAACAAATTTTAATGGTTTATCCTGAATTAGGTTTCAATTTCAAGGCCCTACCATTGTCATCTAGAAACTTCTATATGCAGCTATATGAGAAAAGAAATCTTTGTCTTTGATGAAAGTTTACATTAATTGAGGGATAGAGAACACACAATCAATGCAACAACCAAAGAATGAAATATTTTACTAATACATGTCCTAAATGCACTTAATCTTCCTTTAACAACAAAAAAAATTTATTTCATTTCTCATGCCTATGATGATGCAATTCTAGCTTCTCAATAATGCTACTAATGTAATATTTTTGCTTAAGTAAACTAGAATGATGTTCTTCTTTTCATAAAATGCAAAATGAATCTTTCTTATCACAATTCCAAACAAAAAAGAATCAATCAAATCCAAAGAATGATAAATGAAACTAAAAGAAACTTCTTCCCTGAATCAAACAAACCAAGCAATGTAATCTTCTCAAAAGGAGAAAAGGGACACTCGAAAGAAGAGAAAAAACAAGACTCTTTCACTCATTAAATTGAAAATGAAGCAATGAAGATGTTGTGATTGAAAGATGGATTAAATGAAGCAACAAATCGGAAACTTGACACGATGAGTAAACAAAATAAATGAATGATAATTGACCTAGATTACCTAGGGTCATAGAAAGCATCCAAACAAACTCAAAAAATCAAGCAATGAAACTTCAAGCCAATCAATCAATCAAACCCAGCAAACAAAGCATCCTAGTCACTTCTGGGCGGAAGAAGAGAGTCTGAGGATCAAGACACACTAACATTGGAAAGGGAGAAACTCTTAGTTTTCTTAACTCAGAAACTAGCATGACTTTTTGGCTGAAACTAGCACTAAAAAGGGGTCCAGCACGATTGTGAGGCTAAAACTTGGTGTTGGCGGCACAACTAGTTGGTTGAAACTAGTGTTGACCAGGGATCGGTACGATTGTTTGGTTGAAACTAGCGTTCATTGAGGGATTCAAAGAAAAAATAAAAAATAACTTCACACAGGGTCAGACTTAACACATCGGAGGGTGGGCTAGTGTATGTATGCCTTCAAACAAGTAAATACAGATCCAGAAGACCATAAATAAACAAACTAGGCACACAAGTAGAAAAAATAGAGTGATGAAAAGGAGATGTATTTCCCCAGTGGAGTCGCCAATTTGTGGTGTAGGAATATTCTCTCGGTAAACAGAGACAATCCCTCTAGCCCAAGAGAGTGGGTCTAGCTACAAAAAAGAAAATATAATGTAAATTTCCTTAGAATAGAATCAAATAAGAGGGCCTACCTCTTATAACACTAATCCACTTGATGGTGATCTTGCTTCCTTGCTCCTTCTTCCTTTCATTCCTTTTGTTCAATTACCTAAAACAAACATGCAAGAAACAACAACAAACGTGATAGCATAAAATCGAATCCAATCTACTTAAAAGGTCAAGGAGTTCTAAGCTATCAAATGTAATATTACACCCGATATGGGAAATAAAACATTAGTTGTATTAAAATAAACTTCAAAGAGAAATACAACCAAAGCCTTGACATTGGAGATTTCCTTTGCAGTATCCAAGTCCCACTACATGCCTTTTCAGTACTCTTTTCCTCCTCTAGCTTGACATGAAATGGATTCCAAGCTCTAACTCTCTCTCCTCATGCTTTAGCTACCAAATACTAGTCTTTTGTCATCTAAGAATAATTTTCTTCTATCAAAAGACAAAGATTTCATAATTTTGCATTTAGTTCTATCTCTCCACCACTTTCACTATGTGTTGTATTGTAACCAAAAAATGGTAAGAGGAAGTGGTTTATATAGGGAGAAGAGGATAAGAATGAGATCCAATCAAAGGGGAAGAAGGCCTTATCTCCTTGGGAAGGTCCAATTTTAAGGGGGAAAGAACCTTATATGGAGTTCTCGTCCCTTATCCCACCAAATGAACATCCAGCACATCGCCACTAGAAGTTTCTAGATGTGAAACTCCATTTCCTTTTATAAAAATAGTGCAGAAGTAGATCGGAACAGGTATTGGGCTAACAATAGCACTGATCGGTGCAGGTCACAGTGTAAAACTCTGCCATCAGAATGGGTGAGACACTGGGAAAGAGCGTTGATCTTAAAAACTAGGCTTTAAGAAGGATTCTCTAGAAATGTTCTAAAGGGAGTGGGGACTACTTTCTTCAAACTTCAAGGGATGCAAGAGCATAGGTTTCATCGTGAAAGTATAAAACAATAGTCACTACTAGGGTTCTCCGGGATTAGGAACCAGGGAAAATTTTAGGGGCTAATATTCACAGATGGGCTAATTTTCCATGCTTTTTCCAACAAAAAAATTCACCAATTCCCATTTTTTCCTAACGACGATTCGCCAAAATTTTATAAGAAAAAATTATTTTACCTTAAAAATCACCAAAATTTTATAGAGAATATATAAACTCATTATAATTTTCAATATTTTCACTAAAATATTACCAATAATTTTATAGTTTGCATATTATGGATTGGTAACATTCACCATGGTTTCTAATCTTCAAGATGAATTTCCATCCTTAAAAATTTTCGTTTCAGGAATGGAGAGCGAGAGGAGAGTGACAAATTACTGTGTAAAACACCCTCTCCCTCTATAGTGAAAGAACCATTGACACAAGTGACACTAGCAATTATCAGGCATGCGAACCTTACTTCTCGAAGACAAAGAAGACCACTATCCTATGCTGACAAGCAAGAGTTGAGTAAAATATTTAAGATAATGGAAACCAAGCCATCATACCAAATGGGACTCCCACACCAAACAATGTGAGGTCTAGTTTGGACTTCATACCGAGGTGATCCCCGGAATTTTGGTGGGTCCAGCATCGTCAACATGTTGACATGTGTGAGAAGTTGCAGGAAACATGCTTAGTACTAGCGTGACAAGGTAATAGTTGATGTGTTTATATAACTAAGCCTCTACTGAAACAAGGTAGAAAGGTAAAAGAAAGGAACTGGGCAAGAATTCCTTGGGCTATATTTGGAAACCCTAAATACAAATTCATGTGTTCTTTGCACACAGGAAGTCTTATTAAACTTGATTTGTCTGAAATTATGTGGATATGTGCTATATTCATGGACATGTATTTGACAAGTATATTATCTAGTCTCTAGTTATAGGTGGATTTTTCAAGGGGATTGGAGTCCCTTGAGAAATGGCATGGACATGTTTAGCTACAAGGAAATGTGCTTGGCACAACAAAATAAGGTACCTGGTGTATTTTTATGTTTATTTATGCATTCATAGGTATGTTTTTATGGTAGTATGATGCATGGGATTGCATGGACAATGAGGTTGCCATGAAATCTTGAAGAAGGCTCAAGTTGAGATTTCCTTGAGAACCATGGGGATTGAGAGATGGTGTATGTGGTTAGTCTTGTTCTTTTTGTATTTTGTAATCGTTGCATTTGATTTACAATTTTGTGTGTCTAGTGCATAGTTATGCCACTTTATTGCAGTGTCGTGTTGTTATTGGTTTTCATGGTTTTCTTCTTGGTTGTTTCTTGGTATTTCATTTTATGTTTTGAGTCTTGGGAATTGTTTGGGAAAGAGGAAATTTAATGGATCTCAGGGAGAGATTTGTGGTATCCAACAAGTAATGTAAGACTCATATGAAGCTTTGTGCATGAGTAAGCGCATCAGAAGGTAAGACTATGACCATTGGTTAGACTGGTTGGTCCATAGTGGTAAATGGACTGTGGAAGTACATACATGTGAAAGGAATCTAAAAAAGTTAAAGTAAATGGATCTGAGGTGTCAGATGCCTTGGCTATGTTGGGAACGATTGTTCTCAATGTTGTGAATGAATAAAGGAAGTTATCTTAGCCTAGACCTTATGTTATCTCATAATTATGTTAAGATCATGATTATGTTGATGTTTATATATGTATACATGTATGTATGTATGTCGTTGTCTGACAGAATGGTGATTGTTTTATGCTAATAATTATATATGTATGTATCTATGTATCTATGTATCTATGTCACTGTCTGACATGGTCATCAAGAATCGTCCTTGTGGAGGAATGATTTCTTATGCAGGTGAATGGAATGTAGAAGTTCCTGGCTATGAGGAATCAAGTGGGAAGAGTAGTCATGACAAATATATGAGGTCAGTATCATGTGAATATGAATTTATATTGTATTATTCCTATGCTTATGTTATAGACAGTTTATAGCAAGGGATACATCAGCGAAATGAAAGCAGTGTGGCCTACGACATGTTGGGACAAGCATGGATAAGACACTGGAAGCAAGGTTGCTTGGCAAAGATAGTGTGGTTCTGGATATGTGGTACTGTTTTTGTGCAAGTGATGTTATGATGCTATGTACATGTTGGATATGAAGTGCTATGTACATGTGGTGTTGCGTGCATGTTGTACATGTGGTGCTATGTGCATATGGTGTTTTGTGCATGATTGTACAAGTGGTGTTGTGTGCATGTGGTGTTGTGTACATGTTGTACAAGTGACGTTGTGTGCAGGTGGTGTTGTGTACATATTGTGCATGTACCATTGTATACATGTGGTGTCGCATACATGTCATGTGTGTGGTATTGTGTACATGTGGTATTGTGTACATGTTGTATAGTGGTGTAGTGTACATATGGCATTATGTACACATTGTGCAGGGGGTGTCGTGTACATGTGATGTTATGTACACATTGTGTAGGTAGTGTTGTGTACATGTGATGTTGTGCACACGTTGTGCAGGTGGTGCCTTGTACATATGGTACTGGTGTACGTGTGGTATTGTGCGGATATCATACATGTTGTGTTGAAGGCACACATACTAGGTGCATGTATTGCATGGTGCTATATGTTGTGTGTGATTATATGTGTGTGTGATGCATACTATGTGTAAGTTAACGTGGTTGAGGAAAAGGTAATAGGTGTTTGTCGGGGGTGACAACCAATCAAGATGTTGGAAATAATACTGAGAGGGGGGGTGAATCAGTATTATCAGATCAATCAAACTTTTCAATTTCATACTCAGAAACATATACGCTATTTTAATTAAGTGAACCCGCGTGTACACGCGCTTTTTCCAAAGACAACCCGCGTACAAATCTAAAAATAATTTCTCTTAACTTGCAGCTGTACCAGACATCAATCATACTCATAATACTTATAGAACAATACATGCGTCAGTATGTAGATCTAGAATAAGCATCATAAAGATAGTTCATTTCAAACCATTTGATCCCGATCTCTCCTTAGATCTTGTTCTCCATCAACCGATGAGATCTCTCCTTAGCTCAGATCAAGCAATGCATCATCAACCCATAACCCTGCATACTGGATCTAATGCTTCATCAGATATTCAAGACATTTCAGATACACTTGCCTAATGATTTCCTTCCCTTTATATAGCCTTAGGCCTTGTTCAATACCAAGAGCCAAAACCATAGAAATCCAATACCATCCACTTCAAAACTAGGGATCGACACGCCCGTCGAGACACAATGGTCTGAAACCATAGGCACAACTTCCAAGAACTAACCGCCATGGACCAAAGGTACTTTTCCACATACACGCGCTTTTGCTGAAGCCAACCTGCGTGTACACGCGACTTGGGCTTAACTAACCTGCGTGTATGAACTTTCTCTTCTTCTTATAGTCTGATCATCAATTCCTTGCTGCTGACCTTCTGTACTATGATTTGTCATCAGTGAGGTTTGCCATCAAGGACAACACTTATCTCATAATGCCAACAATCTCCCCCTTTGGACTTGATGGCAAAGCTAACTTGTCACACTTAGAATTAGCATCTGATTCCTTTGAGCTGTCCTCCATCAGTCACATCTGATATCTCTTCTGAAGATTCATCATCTGATTCCTTTGAGCTATCCTCCATCAGTCACATCTGATATCTCGTCTGAAGATTCATCCAGTTATACATGAGTGAGATATTCTTCCATCAGTCACATCTGATATCTCTTCTGAAGATTCATCATCTGATTCCTTTGAGCTATCCTCCATCAGTTACATTTGATATCTCGTCTGAAGATTCATCCAGTTATACATAAGTGAGATATGAGAGGGTTGCCATCAAGTACAACACATGCATCATAATGCCAACAATCTCCCCCTTTGGACTTGATGGCAACAACACCAAATCACTCTCCCCCTTTGACATTAAGGGCAAAGGGTGGACCAAGATATTCTCTTCCTTTGCTGAATCATTCCACTGTCCATACTCCCCCTGAGTACCTGCTGAAATCTCTGAATAATCTCCCCCTTTGTATATGCCAAGGTGTACCAATCTGTCAATGCTCCCCCTGAGTACATGCCAAGTCTCTGTACTGCTGAAGTGTGCTTGTTCATGCTCTTCCTGACTTTAGGCAAGATCTGCAAAAGATGTTCTTCAAGAAGAACACGACTCTATACATCATAAAGGACCTTCCTATCACTTAGGACTCATACATACATCCATCTCTCAACTAAGTGAGGATATACAAAAATTGACTCATCCACCCAACCAAGTGGGAATACATCAAAATTTTACATATGACAACCAATCACATTGCATCAATCATCCCAGGCATAGTGGGGAAACCAAAATAGGCCGTTACATGACCTTGACACCATGAAAGAGATACCACAAAAGAGATATATGACATAGAGACGAAATAACTAGACCAAGACTTATGAAAGTCACTAGCAGCATCTGATAATCACCATTCAGATCAGCAACCAAGAGATCCTTCTGTTCTCCTTTCGCCTTTGTTCCTCCTGAAATCAACACCAAATGTGAACTAGAACCAAAAGCTTTAAGATAATGCCAACAATGCATCATTGGAAGATTATCTGCTCCCCCTGAACCTGTGCCAGATGATCTCTGTCAGACCTATATCAGACTTTCTGCAACCAACATCTGTCCCTGCTGATTTTCTTCAAAACTCCATATACGCGTCTGTATACACATAAACAAGCGTATATACGCGGATATCCCTTACTCAACACGCGTATACCATATACGCGACTATCCTCTTGTAAAAACCGCGTATGCACGCGAATATCCTTTAAACAGCTCGCGTACACAAATTTCCATATCAACAACCTGTAAATGTCCTGCAGCAAGGTATGTCTGAACATAGATGTCAACTCCTCCTTTTAAACATCATCATGAAATCATTCACATTACATGTGAAACCACCATAGCCATTACATCAACGTCAAGATCTACAAGCTCCAAGTATCATTTCTTGGGAACATCTGCATCAATCATCATATGTAAGTATCAACCTATCATCATATAGATAAGAACTCATCACCATGTCTCCAATAAAGCAACTTTGAGTAGTCATTCATGTGTCAGCACTATGTATCTTGAGCTCAAGCTCATTTGACAAAACTTCTTGATATCATCAACAGCAACAATCCTTATCCACATGAGTGCCTGCATCATAACTGTATGATCTTTATGCATATGACAACAGCAGTATATAAGTGACTCATCATCAAGTGAGGAAGATGTGTATTCAAGCTTTGTACTTCTCCTTGTTCTTATGAAGATCACCATGTAAGCACCATACATGCATCATCAAAGAATCAACCATAAATCTGATCTGAACATCTTCTATGTAACTTCAAGAATCATATGAGAGTTTATCATAGACAACTCACAACATCATATCATAGCAAGATATATCATTTATCCATATAAGAATCATCACCAAGGATTATTAACCATAATGCCAACAATGAATTACTAAAGGCATATGCTCCCCTCAACCAGTGCCATTTGTTAGATCTGATCATGCATATATCAGCAGTAAGCATCAAAACATCTTCATCCTCAAGTTAGGATCAAAACACTTCCAGACATCATACAAGTAACAAAACATTTCCACACATCCTCAGCAGACTGTAGCTATTAACCAATAGAGCAAATAATGGACTGAATCATATCAGATCCCTTTTCTGAGCCTGTCCCCACTGCTTTTCTTCAGACTGACATATACGCGACTTTGTAGTGTCGAACTCACGTATATACGCGACTTCCCTTTAAGGAACTTGCGTATAAGATTCAGGACACTGAAGGTTTACACTTTCAGCTCCCCCTGAGTCTGATATGTCTGTGCTGTGCTGTGTCTCAGTACATTGTGCTGACTGTACTTCCTTCTTCCTCCATATCTTCAAGTGTGATGAGGTTTTCTCCTTTCGGTGTGATGTCCATCCTTTATTCCTGCATTCCTTTGCTATATGTCCAAGCTTGTTACATGCATAACATCTAACATGTTTCATGTTCCTTCTGTAGCAATCAGTAGCTTTGTGACCATACATATTGCAAGCAAAGCAATATCCATTAAAGTACCTTGATTGAGATGACCTGTCCGCATAATAGTCTTGAACTCTTCTTCTTCTACATCTAGCTGCAACATGTCCAAGATTATGACATACATAACATTCAATATTATTCATAGGAGGAGTAAAAGATTTTCTTTGAAGACTTTCTTTCCTTGGTTGATGATGAGATTGACCTTTCATCTCCTTATTGATCATTTTGGATTTCTCTTTAGAGTTCCTTGCCTCACCTTGTGAACTAGATTCACCTTCAACAGATTCATGGAAACCAAGACCAGTCTTTATAGCAGGGGACCTTTGACTACTAAGAATATCATCCAAGACTTTAGAACTATCTTGAAATCGTAAAAGCTTATCCTTTTCTTCTATTTTACCTTTCAAGATATTTACCTCAACTTGAAGTTGTTCCTCCTTTTCTAGACATTGCTTCTTCATGTCTTCTCCATCTTTCCTTCCTTCTTCCAACTGATGCCTTAGTTTGAGAATCTCCTTTTCTTGTTCTTCATTCAGATCCTGCTGCATTTGACAAACTCGGAAGGCACATTCTAGTTGAGATTTTAAGCTGATGACTTCGTTTTCTTGTTTTGCAATAGCTTGGAGTAGATCTGTATTTTGCTTCTTTGATTCTTCAAGATCTCCTTTTAGTGAGGGGATTGTAGCTTCAAGATTTTCATAGTAGCTGGATCTATCTTTGAGTTTCTTGATGGTTGTGCTTCTTTCGTTGACTTCTTTTCTTAATGATGTCACTTCATGCTGCAATTTTTGACATTGGTCTTCCTTGTCCTTGAGTAGCTTTCTTACCTTGTTTCCTTCTTCTATTTGGGCCTTTAGTTTGGTAACTTCTTTGAAAGCACATTCCCTTTTGTTCAATAGATCTTGTTGATCTTTACCTTTGTCTGCAAGCCTTCTAAACACTGCCTCTATTTGACACTTTTCTTGCTCACCCATAAAAGCATGTTCAGTAGTTTCACTATCACTTCCATCACTTTCACAAGGAAATATAGCAGGAACATCAGAGGATAACACATTCATACCCGATAATGATTCTAAATCTGAAGAGCTTCTTATACCTAATCCCCAATCGACTCTCCCACTGTCATAGTCCTTCTGAGATGTCTTCTTCTTCTTATGATCTTTCTTCTTAAGCTTCTTTCCCATTGTTCCACGGATCTCCTTCAAGCGATCAAGCTTCTACCAAAGAACCTGGCTCTGATTCCAATTGTTGGAAATAATACTGAGAGGGGGGGTGAATCAGTATTATCATATCAATCAAACTTTTCAATTTCATACTCAGAAACATATACGCTATTTTAATTAAGTGAACCCGCGTGTACACGCGCTTTTTCCAAAGACAACCCGCGTACAGATCTAAAAATAATTTCTCTTAACTTGCAGCTGTACCAGACATCAATCATACTCATAATACTTATAGAACAATACATGCGTCAGTATGTAGATCTAGAATAAGCATCATAAAGATAGTTCATTTCAAACCATTTGATCCCGATCTCTCCTTAGATCTTGTTCTCCATCAACCGATGAGATCTCTCCTTAGCTCAGATCAAGCAATGCATCATCAACCCATAACCCTGCATACTGGATCTAATTCTTCATCAGATATTCAAGACATTTCAGATACACTTGCCTAATGATTTCCTTCCCTTTATATAGCCTTAGGCCTTGTTCAATACCAAGAGCCAAAACCATAGAAATCCAATACCATCCACTTCAAAACTAGGGATCGACACGCCCGTCGAGACACAATGGTCCGAAACCATAGGCACAACTTCCAAGAACTAACCGCCATGGACCAAAGGTACTTTTCCACATACACGCGCTTTTGTTGAAGCCAACCTGCGTGTACACGTGACTTGGGCTTAACTAACCTGCGTGTATGAACTTTCTCTTCTTCTTATAGTCTGATCATCAATTCCTTGCTGCTGACCTTCTGTACTATGATTTGTCATCAGTGAGGTTTGCCATCAAGGACAACACTTATCTCATAATGCCAACAATCTCCCCCTTTGGACTTGATGGCAAAGCTAACTTGTCACACTTAGAATTAGCATCTGATTCCTTTGAGCTGTCCTCCATCAGTCACATCTGATATCTCTTCTGAAGATTCATCATCTGATTCCTTTGAGCTATCCTCCATCAGTCACATCTGATATCTCGTCTGAAGATTCATCCAGTTATACATGAGTGAGATATTCTTCCATCAGTCACATCTGATATCTCTTCTGAAGATTCATCATCTGATTCCTTTGAGCTATCCTCCATCAGTTACATCTGATATCTCATCTGAAGATTCATCCAGTTATACATAAGTGAGATATGAGAGGGTTGCCATCAAGTACAACACATGCATCATAATGCCAACACAAGAGTACATGCAGAACAAAGACACAGGTAGAAGCTAAGGATTGATGAAAGGATAAGTATCAACATTTTATTTCAGTTTTGTTATGCATGTGATTTATGACTAGGTATATGATGATTATATGTGTTCTATGATTTTGGTTTATGATGGTTAAATGTGATTTATGATGTTGATCTATGATGGTTTTGTTTTGAGCTAAACTAATGTGATATATTTATACATGATGATTTGGTCAGAGATGCTAGTTTGACTTGTTGTGACATGAATTAAACGAGATTGCAAGTATACCTTATTGACGAGCTACCAATGAGGTATGATTTGAAGTTATTTCAATTAATTTTAAATCTAATGGAAGTTGTGTGCTTTCTACTTGAAGCATGGAAACACTTAGTTGGATGGTTGAAATCGACTACAATAATTTGCTGCAACAGCAAAAGAAATTAAAACAGGTAGCAGTATGATGGTAAAGCACTTCAAGAGCAGGGACATTGTGGGACACTAGTACCCAATAGTGTCCATTGATTGCCACGAGCATGATATGACCAGTATGATGGTTTTAAGACATGTATATGCCTTGGTTGTTGATATTTTGATGTGAGAAAGCCTTGCCAAGGGATGGATCGCCTAGGATATGGGATTCCAGGGAACTTGGAAGGTAAGTGACTACACAGAAGTGGGTGAATGGATTTCCCAAGGGACTGTGTAGCAGAGAAGGTACGTTCGCAGATGTATCTGTCTAGATCATTAGCATTGCGAGATAAATCATATGCACATTGGGTGTGCGCCCTGGAACAATGAGCTAGCAAATGTTCACGGAGGGGACAAATGGCTCAGGATTGTATCACTGGACATTGGATGCAGATTTGACTTTGCAGTGGATTTTGGACTTCCTAGGAAGGAGGCGAACATTGGTATTAATTTTGAGAGTCGAGGTGTGATCCTCTATATTCCCTTGTTTATTGATATGGACGTCGTATCCTTTTATTTGTTGGTTTAGTAAATGTGCATATGTGTATATGTGGTCATTATAAATACTGTAATCAGCTATGTTATAAAGCTCTAGTATGAAATATGTTGTCATGCTATCATGATGTTTTTCTTTTGAGAAGGTCTTTCATTGTAAATACTGCAACGAGCTATATTATAAGGCTCCATTGGAAGTATGTTTTGTTTTCAACAGGCATGATGGTTATAGGTGTTGGCTTGGTGGGGCTTGACCCAAGTTCAGTGTTAGTTAGCCAAACAAATCCCTACACTACTAGCCCTTTCGGCATCATCCCATAGAGCATGTACTGAAGTCTCACCTGAAGCAGTATGGGGCGATTCTGGAACCAAGTTTCCGCACCCTGAGGTGTTTGTGATCTTGGCTTATTCCTTCTATTCATGCTTTCACGCAGGTCACTTAGTTCTAGGGCTTTGCCAGACTAGCCCTTTATTCTGCCCTTTGGTACCTCCACGAAAAGGTATGATTGACCTTCGCGCAACCCTAACCTATGGCTTAGGTACTTTCATGCTGCTAGGGCAGTGTATTGTGCAGATTCCCAAACTATTTTAAGTGTCTTAATTATCTTATTAAACAGTCACAATTAGTGCCGCGTAAACATATATCATTATTTGCGTTCAATTATTCAACGTAATTACATACATTCGTGCATCACATAAACATTATAAATGAAATTCATACACAATATGACAAGATGCATTAACCGGAAATAAAGACATAGAATTTGTAGAATACTTCTCTTTATTGATTTCAAGTGATTATAGACTCTATCTGCCCTATGCACATAGCTGTAGGGGTCCGCACACTCAGCTGCGGACTTCTACCCTAGGCCTTTGTGCACTCAGCTGTAGAGCCTCTACCTATGCTACGACTCAAAACTTAGACTTTTCTGCTTATCACTCAAGACTCCTACTACAACTCATGACTCTCAACTACTTATAGATTACTTAGCTCTTTTTATACAATTCCATGGTCCGCGTACCATGGGTAGATCTTTACAACTGACTTTAATTTACAAAAATAAGGGTAGACAACCCTTTATGACTCATGACACCTTCATGCTCTGTGACCACAAAATGTGAAGGCTTTACAACTTTATTACAAAATTTGACCCAAAACATGGGATTTTAGCCCCAAAATTGTCCTTGGGGATCCCGTTCCCAATAGGCCCCCAACACAAACATCGTGACTCACCCTCAAGTCATACGAAAGGCATGGAGATCTTAGCACGAAGACCTTCCAGCTCAACCTATATGACTGCAACCTTACCAGTGCACTGTGTGACCACCTGCTTCATGTCTTCAACCATCTGCTCGGTCACTTCTCCTGAACTATCGGCTTGAATCTTTTGCTGAGTTGCTTGTAGAGTCACAAGATTTCCTTCAATAGAGGCTGTCACCGTGTAAGACTCATCCAGCCAGGGCTTCAGTCATGCCTTCAACACTACTTCCTTGTGCAGTGTTTTATCCACCTGTTCTTTCAGTTGCTTGGCCTCCTGCAGCTTTGCTAGTCTTTGTGTTAGCGCAATGGTTTGTGCTATGCCCTTGACCTCATCATAGCATTGTTGTAGCTTGTGCACTTTTGTATCTAGTCACTCTACATTGGGGTCCTCCTGCAAGCTCGTCAGGACCTCAAACGACTACTCAAAATGTTGTGTGCAGTCTGCTACTGCACTGTCAACCGTCGCTACCGCTTCTATGACAGTGGTCATCCGTTGCTCCTTTAATTATGGCCTATTTGAAGGTTGGGCCTTCAAGTGTAACTCTGTGATCTATAGGTTCAAATCCAACTAAACCCTCACCATTTCTTTATGAACATTGCACACCCCCATGGCCAATTTGCGGACACACACCTCGACTAGTTCTTCCTCAGGAATGGCCAACTCTGGGACCATTTGACATGCCTCCTCGATGACCTGTATTATATGCTTGTTCTAATTGGTTGCCTCGGTCACATTGGCAATGGAAGAGTCTCACTGAAGTGCCATCTGCTCATTGTTAATCCATTGCTCACTAATCACCTGGAGGGCGTAGTGCTCATGGGCCCTCAGCTTTGCGATCACTCCATCCTTAAAGAGGTGGAGCGCTTCACCAAGGAGCGCTACCAAATTCAACCCTACTCCCTTTAGGGCATTGATAGTGGGCCTGTCAGCTTCGTTCTCTGTGGTCAGTGCTCCATCAGGTAGCACTATCACACTAGAGGCCTTTGTGCACAGCATCTTGGCAACTTTTGAAGCACTGTTATCGAGGCTAGTAGACACCATGCCAACCTATGATGCATGGGTCTGCAGCTCCTACAAACTTGTCTGGATAGCCCCCAATATTATTTTATGTTGCTGCTCAAACTATTGTAGGGCCTCCGCGGTGACATCCCGCAACATGTCACCGATGTCATGAAGATCACCCTCTGTGAGAGTGATTAGGTCTAGTGATGTCTTAGTAGCCTTTGATTTCTTCTTGGACCCTCCTTTCTCTTTCTCCCTTGGACGCTTGATGTGGGTTGACGTTGCCTATGGGTCTACATCATGCTGTTCTGTCTGCTCATTTGTCTCTTCCTCTATCTTAGGTGAAGGCGATCTCGTGCCTTTGTCAGAGCCTCACTCTGTTCCACCCATTTCCTTCTCTGTCTGTTGAGCGGCATCGCGCTCCGCCTGGGCATTGTCAGCTGCCTCCTTCTTTCTCTTTTTGGCTAGCTGAGTCCTCTTTAGCTTAGCCTCCTCCTTCTTTCTCTGCACGATGGACTTGCTCCCTCCCACTTCCAAGTCTGTTGTAGTGCACCATTCTGCTAGTGATCAATCAAGTACTACATCAATGGTGTCATCCATTGCCAGATAAGGCAAGTCATACCATTTCTGTGCAGGGTCCTTCCATGCCCTGATGGCCACATGGTGAAAATCTGCTTTAAACTCTACGTAGATCTGCAGGTTGTCAAACACCATAGGAAAAAATCATAGTTTGTGATTGATCACCATGCACATGTTCATTTCCATCAAGATCCAAAATATCTTGTTGTCCTTGATCCACTACACATCCTTGGTCACCCACAACGAAGCGCACTTCACTGATTCCGGTAGGTCTGGAGTCACTGAAGGGAATTGGTTGTCCTCTGGCAGCTCCCACTCTACTAGCACAATTGAAATAAAGAGCCACGCGTAGTGGAACATCTTGCTAACCTCCCATGCTTTGCAACAATTCACAAGGAACTCACCACATAGATAGTCTACCCAATTGAACTGAACACCTTTGGCACACTGGGCTGCTAGCGCGAAAACAGGCGCCGACACCTCATTAGCGCAACACTTCCTCATCACCTTCCCTTCTCAAATCTGCATAGCTACCTTTATAATAGGGTCACAGATGCTGGATATGACATATCATTGCAGCTTCTTCACCAACTTAAACTTCTCTTTCATGGCCTCTGCGAGGGCCTACTCACCACCTTTTCTACCAAATATCATGGTCAGATTTTCTCCTGTGTAAGGCAACCATGTTATCCTATGGATCAATCTATTAGTGATGGGTATTGGCTCCTCCAACCACAGACACTCATCATGCACCAAGCATAGCAGCTGCTTGATGACCAATACTATAACCAGGGTGTGGTTGTAGTGTAGCACCCAATGCAGGTTGAGCAACCCTACCTTGTCTACTCCTCTGAGCCACCTTCGCATCTCCAATGTGGTCATTCCAGTGGTTGTGTCGATAATGTGACACATCAGCTGCTCAGTCTCCAGGTGTGGGAAATTCTCATGATCAATCAATTCCCAGTCTTCAATTTTTAGCAGAGGAACCCACCCCAAGTGCAGTCCTTTGAAGACAATTTCATCCGATAGCAGAGGGGTTTGTAATGGTACCTTGCTCTCATCGATGTATTTCGGCACCTTGGACTTGCCCTTGCACAGAGGGACATACTTAGGCAAATGACTGATAGGGTCAGCACCCTGGGCTTCAACTTCCTCCACATCTACTCCCACATCCTCATCATCCATCGGAATGTCTTTAATTTCTTCCTTCTCCTGTGTGGTAGGCTTCAATGGATTTCTTCTCAGCGATGCGCGCACTAGTATTATAGGTTTCTTGCCCTTCTTATCCCTTGCAATCTCCTTGGTTGGGGTGGGCTTTGGCCTCAGCGTTCTTGGAGATTTAGAGACTTTTGCTAATATTTCGACCACTTTGGGAGCAGCTACTTCTTCCTCCATCTCAATTTTTGGCACCGAATCCTCTGCTTCGGTATCTATAGCTTCTGTGGGCGTTGACATGATGTTCTTCAAGAACTCCTATGTCTCCTTCGGCAATGTCTCAAATACTGAACTTGCTATCAAAAGTTCGTAGTGCTCGCGATTCATTTGCGGCTGAGAGCTCAACAACCGAATTCTCGAAATTCCAAGTGTTCTTCAATGGACAGCCACCTATAATTTATAGGGCATTTTGAATTCAAATCCAATTTTTCCCCCCAAATTCAGTTCATTAATGCTGGATTGGTGACATATTTTAAAGGATCTAACCCATAAATTTCATCTTAAATGTTGGTCTCCCGCTCTATTTCGTTGCATTTCTACTGTCAAATCATGAACAGTGACTTTAACGATCACTTTCCGGTTGACTTGCACAATTTATCACTGGGTAGCGCAGCTCCCTTCGCACTGCTGCGAACCCTGTGACACTTCCTTGCTTCGCGCAATCCTCCAATCGTGCAGCTCCCCAACCAGGGCAGTATAGTTTATAGTCCCGCTCCTCCTTTCAGCTGTCTGGAGTGCGAAGACTGTTCTACCTTCAAATAGTCACATGGTCGGACCATCAGTGTATGGCTTCAAGTGACTGCCATTCACCTTTCCTGGGAAGGGATCTCCATTCAATTTGACCAGCTAAACTGCTCCTTCGTCAGTAATCTCCTTAATGAAATAGGGACCTAACCAGTGCATTCTGAACTTCCCTGGAAATTTGTCACACTTACTATCATATAAAAAAACTAGTTCATTTACCTTAAAGGTGTGTAACTTAATGTGCCGATAATGCCATGCCTTTTCGTGCTACTTTTGGACCTGTTGGTGGAATCCAGCTATAAATATTCTTCCTCAAGCTCAGCCAATTGCGCGAGCCTCTCCTCCAGTGCTTCGCGGTCTATCATACTTGTGAGCGTCACTATGCACAGACTAGGCACAATGTATTCCATGGGCATCATTGCTTCAACACCATACACAAGCCTAAAGGGTGTTTGGCTAGTCAATTTCTTACATGTTGTCTGATAGGCCCATAGTACTATGGGTATGCGTAGGTCCCAATCACTTCCCGGAGCATTTTAAACCTTGGTCATCATGTTCTCTAGTACTTTATTGAATGCTTCCACAGTTCTGTTAGCTTGCGGGTGATAAGGTGTGCTCTTCTGGTGATATACCTGAAATTCCTCCGTTAGCACACTGATCGTCTCATTTTAGAAAGTGCGTACCACGATCATTCATCAAAATCTTTGGACATCGGAATCACGTTAGTACATACTCAAAGAGGAATTTTGCAGTAGTCGCGTTTGTACAATCCTTCACCAGATGTGCCTCCACCCATCGAGTCAAATACTCCATCACAGTGATAATGTACCTCGCTCCCATCTTTCCTTAGGGCTGAATGGGTCCCACAAAGTCTATCACCCATTTTTCAAAGGGTTGTAACGTCATCTGTGGATTCAGAGGCACCTCATCCCTCCACGATGGCTTGCCAGTCCATTGACACACATCACACACTTTGCAATACACTTTTGAGTCTTAATGGAGGGTTGGCCACCATAACCCTACACATAGAATCTTTTGCATGGTCACCCTCCCTGCATAATATCCTCCCATGATGCCCCCATGAGCATCCACAAGGATACTTCTCCTTTCAAACTTCGTGCATATCGTTGCAATATCTCATCAAACCCCATTTTGTACAGATTCCCAAGAATGACAGAAAAGTCTGCCGCACGCACCACTAACTCCTTATTCTGTTGGATGGTGTATCCTTCCAGGGTAGTTCCTGTCATTAGGAAGTGTATGATATCTTCAAAATTAACATCCACGATGCACATTGCAAATAGTTGCACGTCAGGCAATCTCTCCTCCAAATTAGTGGGCTCTTCCCCTATTTCGATGTGCGATAGATGGTCTGGTCTTGTGTTTAGTCATCCAGGCTTCAAAATAACTTCAAAATCATACTCTTGGAACAATAACAACCACCTACAGATTCTTTCCCCCAACAGACACTTATTGACCAAGTATTTCAATGCAGAATGATCCATATACATCTTAAAATGGCCACCCAAAAAGTAGTGTCTAAACTTCTGGAGCGCGTATACCATGGCTAACCCTTCATGCTCGATGGTGGAAATGTTCTTCTCTACCTTGGATAACCTTTTGCTTGCAAACGATATAGGATGGTCCAAGTCTCCTCCGCCAGCTTGTGTCAGTACTGCTCCTGGCACTATACATGATGCATCGACATATACATGAAACTCCTTCTTCCAATCCAAGAAGACTAAAATTGGTGCGGTGACCATCTTTCCTTTCAATACATCCAATATTCTCTTACAATCGTCGTTCCAACAGAATGTGACATCCTTCTTCAACAACTTCTCCATAGGCGTGGTGATCTGGGCATAGCCTTTGATAAAATTCCTGTAATATCCAGTATGTCCTAGGGTAGCATGCAACTGTTTCACAATCCTTAGCGCTTCTAAGTTAAGTATCACCGTGATCTTCGTGGGATCTACCATCATTCCTTGTCTACAGACCACATGACCTAGGAGGGTCCCAAAAGGAACACAAAATAGGAATTTCTTTAGATTGAGCGTGATCTGGTATCTTCGACAGGTATCGAGCATCAAGCACAAACTTGCCACATGGAGTTTCACCAGCCCAAACACAGTTCAGTCATCAAAATACACTTCCAGGAACTTATGAATAAATTCCTTGAACGCCACAATGAGTACACATGAGAAAATTGCAGGCACATTCTTTAATCCAAAAGGCATTATAGTGTACTGAAAACACCCCCACCCAATCGCAAATGTCATCTTGCTTCTGTCCTCTGGCGCAATCTTGATCAGGTGGTACCCAGAGAACCCATCAGTGAAGGAATATGCTTCCTGGACACGTATAGTGTCCAACACTTCATCAATGAACGGAGTCAGGAAAGGCTCATGTAACAACCCTAGTAAAAATTCCATGTAAAAATACATAAGGCCACGATTGATGGGACACTTATTCCAAGTTGAATGTTGGGTAGGACATCTTGGTGTGGGTGTTCATTTGGTTGTTTATGGCTAAGGAAATTGGAAAAGGAAATGGATAAGGCTTTGGAAAGGAAAAATGGAATTTTTGGAACATTTATTTATGAAAATAATGGAAATTAGGAGAAAAGGAAGGTGAAAGGTCATAGGTTTCATGTGAGGAGGAAATTGAAGGAAAATAATGGAAAATGAAGAAAATAGAGGCCTCATTAAGAAAAAGGCTTTTGAGGATCAGTGGGTAACCTTTTGTTAGTTCAGTTTTTGAGATCTCTCATTATTCTCTCTTGCTCTCTCACTCTTGGACACTTAGAGTTTTCTTGGAGAATTTTTTGCATTGCACCAAGAAATGCAAAGAAGGAAAGAGGAAGAAAATATCAAGCAGGGAAAGGTGGGATCAAGCAGTTACAATAGGATTCAATGTAGGTATTGATTTGCATGTGTATTTTCCTTACTAGATTTGGAATGCATGGTATTGAATGTGGTTCTTTTCTATCATGGAATTGGTTTTTCCAGGTGTAACAGTGTTTTCAAACTAGCCTTTCCATTTCTAGATAGCCATGGTATGATGGGGTTCTCATGTTTTGGTTCAGCTGGATTGCTGGATGGATTTGAAGTTGAGTGGGGTGGATCTTCGAATGATATAACAAGTGGCCTAGTTGTCCCTAAACCAGACTATGGATGATGGTAAAGCCACTGGCCTAGTGACCCCTAATCCAAATTGTGGGTTGTGGTAAATCCACAATTGTGTTGCCTCGGTGGGCCTAGGAATCATTTCCGGTGAATGGAATGATATATGATAAAGCCAAGAGATGGTTTGATATCCGTTGGACCCAGTAATCCTAGGTTTGGGATATGTAGTAAATCCTTGAGAGTGAGACTTGGTTTAGGACCTACTGATCCGGGTTTGGATTGCGATAAAGCCTGAGAGACTAGGAGACAGGAAAATTCCTCACGATGTAGGTGGAGAAATCTGGTGGCATCCATGTTGTTTGGCCTAGTGATCGGGTGGAGATCATGGTGAATCATATTAAGAAGTGTTAATTATGTTGGCCTAGTGATGTAGGATGGATTACAGTAAAGACTAGTTTCTACTAATGAGAGTGAGGTAGTTTTTCCTCAATATGCCTTGGTTGGTTCTTTTGGTTTGAGTCCCACATTCATGCTTGGAATATGGCATGGGGGTGAATGGATGAAGAGAGATTTTTCTTAGCCATTCTATGATTGAGTGGGACATGGAAGTCCCATCCTAGGTTTGGTTTTTGCATCATTAATGAAATGTTATTTCTCCTTGTATTTCTATGAGTATTTTGATGGATTATATGTGGTCGATATGGTTTTAATTTCATGAGTATTTTTTTTGTTATTATGCTAGTTATATGTGTGTTTTATGGCAGTAGCTATGTATGTGTCTCAGCATGTTTTTACTTGTAAATGAATGGATAATGTGTCTATGGCCAAATAGATGATAATGTAGGAAATGGCATGAGGGAACAATGGTTCTTATCGATCCTCAGATAAGTAAAAGATCCCTATGTTTAATTCTATTGGTTACACCTGTAGATTACATGCTTGTGACATGTTTGAGAAAATGCTTGTCATGGCTAGTAGGGGTATGATTAAGGTCTTGTTTAACTTATTAATTTTTCATCATTGTTTCCCTCTTATTTTACTACTCCTAAGCTATCATTACATTCTGAGTAATGACCTGGGTTATGGGCCTGAAAAGTGGTTCAAATCTTAGGGTCACTGGCATAACACTGGCAAATTGGATCTTTGGACACTGGCAGGCAAGCCTGTGAGAGCCACTTTGGGTTTCTAGACACTCTCATGCCTATAGCATGTGAGAGACTGAGGCTTAAGATGTCCAAAACATTAGTGGGACCTAGGGATATAATGTCTGAGTGGATGACATGTCTCCTGAGTTTTTTTTTGCTGATGTGGATAGGTTGGTTGATGTGTTCTATCGATTCCACTCCCTTAAGGTCACATAGGAGGTTGAATTCGATCAGAGTATCCTCTCGTTGCATGTTTACCTCGGTTGGGTAGTTACTTGGGTAGGTGTGCAAGGAGGGTGTTACAGTAATCAAAAAAATAACTCACTCATGTAAAACATGACATCATAACCATTTTCATACACATCTATAACTCATATATAAGACATTAATCTTCTTTTCATTTCTTTGGAAAATAAAAGCTTCAACTTGCTATTACGTCACTACCCCATGACCTTCCACTTATAAGTCTATCAACTACTACTAAAAGGAACTTCTATCCCTACCTGTTTATCAACTACCACTAAAATCGACTCTTTCCCCTACTCATCTATCAATTTTCACTGAAAGGGACTATTGGCCCTACTTGTTTATCAATTTTCACTGAAAGAGACTCTTGTCTATGCTCATTTATCAACCACTGCTAAAGGGGACTCTTACCCCTACTCATTGATCAATTACTGCTAAAAGGGAATCTTTCCCTTGCCCGTTTATCAGCCACTGCTAAAAGGGACTCTTTCCCCTATAAAGCAAGCTACCGTTTGCTATCCCTATTGACCCACCTTTCATCCATTTTCAAACTAGAATCAACAGGCCATTTATTTTCATAAGAAAATAAAATTCTCATCTCAACCATTCACTGAAACCACCATACAAACACATTCAATAATCTATGGACATCTTCACCAATCACTCATTATAGATAAAAACTTCCATACACACCAACAACGTTAATCCTTTCACTAAAACACCATTCACCAATCCATTCTTTTCCTTGTTAAACACCTTTGAGACATCAAAATTGGTATCAGATTCACCACTGATGCATGAAAACATTATGTGATCCATATTTAGAAGGAATGAAATTAAATACAGATATAAACAAAACACAAAGTTATAGTGAAACAAAACTTCAATTAATTAAAAAGAAAGTACTGAAAACTATTTACATGCATAATGGAAATAAATTATCTTAGGTGATGGTTGCTTATCTCTGAGAATAGTGTGGTGGCTACATTCCTTCTGCGCTATGTTACAATGAGGCTAGGAGGTCTATTTATTATTGAAAAAAAATGGAAAACCATAAACATCCAAAAACCTAACCGTAGGAGATGAAGTGCCAAAATTTTGTGGGCCCCATTGGGGTAAATTGGTACATTAACTTCCCGTGATCGTAACTTTGGCATACAATCTTTTTTTGACATGTAATATACCTCGTTAGAATTATATATATGAGGATCATAGCTATCCATTGCCAACCCTTTCCATAAAACTCTACTTTTCCATTTTTCCAAAAAAACGTCGTTTAGGACCTCAAAATGGCTTCGAAAGTTCAGGACCCAAAAAAGTGCCAAAAATAGTAAATTGTGCTACAATTAAGAAAATTGTAAGAAACAATGGTGGGGTTCAAATTTGAATAGGAGGGTGGTCAAAATTATCCACCTAGATCAGTCCTCCCCCCCAGGAATCAATGGTCCTCATTACATTGAGTGCCTCCATTAGATGGGGAAAATTTTGCTAAACTTGGTCCCTAGTGAAACACTTGTCTTGGTGCAGGAGTTGGCTAGTTTTGACAACCTGATACATTTGGATATTCTATTGCAGAGTGTTCTTGATCCATGTGTCCATGATCCCATCAGTTGTGGCATGTTCCATAGGTTTTGGTTTAGCTTTGATGGTGTTAGCGATTCTACAATGCCTAATGTGTCAAGCAATAGTGGAAAGTATGGTTGAAGGTGGTCCACATTAAACAATGGGTGCAAGCCAAGGAGTGGGGGAATTTTTAGGTCAAAATAATTGTCTCCCAAAACGTTGGTTTGAGCTTCTGATGGACTCTGGAAAGGTATTCTCTCTTTAAATGCAACAAAAAATTATCGCCCACCTAAAACTTGTGTGGCACCAATATTGATCATGTCACTGAATGTACTTGGCATTGGAATTATCCAAGATGTCGTGCGCCTACTGGCAGGTGTGTTGGATTTGTTCAATAAACTAGGTTTCTTTATCAACCTTAGAATGTACATGTGTAAATTCTTTTTTTTTAGTTGCATGAGGCATGACAACATCAATCAGACACAATGGTTGAAATCCCAAAACCACTTGAAAAGGACTATGTACAGTCAAGCTATGGAGAGATATTTTATAATTATGTTTCACATAAGGAAAGCTCTCATCCCAGGTTCGTGGGTGCTTAGATTTGTACATGCATCGTATGTGCACTATCATCATGTTAACGAGATTTGTATGACCATTAGTATGGGGATAGAATGTAATCGACTTGGTGAGCTTGGTTTCCAATAATGTCCAAAGGATCGATTAGAATGTGTTTAGGAACCTGCTATCCAATCTGATATAATGGTTTATGGAATCCAAAAATGTACCCATACTCATTCAAAGAAGAGTTTGGAATTGTCCTCTACTATGATACTCTTCTTGCAAGATGCCAATATAGCCATCTTAGAAAATTTGTCCATAACCACAAATGTGCATTCATTACCATGCTTGGTAGAAGGGAGGCCCGATAGATAATCCATGGAGATGGATTTCCAGGGCTAGCTAGGAGTAGGTAGAGGAGTGTATAGGCCTTGCTTCTTTATGGTTGGCTTGGAAATGGAATTGGAAGTGCATGATATGATATATTTTACAATGTCTTCTCAGATTTTTGGCCAATAAAAATACTTTTCTAGTACGACAACAATTTTCCCCACACCAAAGTGTCATGTGACCCGACTGCAGTGAAACTCCCAAACCATCTTGGAAAGCTCGCTTGAAGGAACACAAAGGTGGATTAGATAGCATAATAATGTGTCCTGGAGGTGGAAATATGGAACTTTCTTGTCGTCCACTAGCATCTGGTGACAAACTTTGGATCATTTTTGTACAACTACGTCCATCCAAAGGTATTGTGACCACAAGAATTCACAACAGTAATTAGTGTTACAACTAGGGGCCAACTGAGACAATCTGCAACATGATTTGTGCTACCCTTATTGTATTTAATGCTCAAGTGGAATTTTTAAAGATATGTAGACCACTTCTAATGTCGATCATTCTGCAACCTCCCTTGTGTCTAGATAAACTAAAGAGGCCGGTGACCTATGTGGATTACCATCTCCTTCCCCATGGGGTATTTCCAAATTGTATCAGAAAGTGACTTACTGTGATAGGCGACCAGATGCCCTTGCTGGGTGAGAACTGCACCAATAGCATAGTCATAGTCCTCTGCCTCAATTCTAAATTGTTGTTGCAGGTATGGAAATGTGAGTACATGTGTAGAATAGAAGTGGTGCTTTATCTCAATGAATGCCTTCTATTGGGACTCATATCATTAAAAAAAAAACATTTTTCTCCACCCTTGGTAACTTGACTCAGAGGCCAAGTGATATGAGAGAATCCAAACATGAAACTATGATAAAAAATGATAAGGATAAAAAATATGTGAAGCTCTGTTAGAGTGGTTGGGGCTCGCCATCTCGAATGACTTGGATCTTAGTGCGATCCACATGCATGCCTTGTTTATCAATGATGTAGCCTAGATATTGAACTTGGTTCATGCCAAAGGTGCATTTCTCCATGTTGGCACATAGTTTTTCATGTCGCAGGGTTTGAAGGACTTGTCAAATGTGTTGCGGGTTCTCTTCCCAACTCTTGTTGATGATGTGGATGTTGTCTAAATACACAACCATGAACAAGTTGGCGAAGGGTCACAAGGTATCATCTATCAGCCTCATAATGTTGTTGTGGTTTGTTTTCAACCCAAAAGGCATGACGAACCACTCGAAAATTCCCTCCTTGGATTTGAAGGCGATCTTCCATACATTCGTGGGTTATATTGGCACCTGGTGATAGCCAAAATTCAAATCGATCTTGTTGAAATACTTCACCCCATTGATTTGGTCAAGAAGGTCATCAATCTAGGGGATTGGATACATATTCCTCATAGTGATTTTTTTTAATGCCAGATAATTAATGCAGAGCCTCCAATTTCCTACTTTCTTATATTTAAATACAATCGAGTTCCCACAAGGTGAGGAACTTGGTTGAAAGTGCCATTTTTTGAGCAACTCTTGGATCTGCTAATTCATTTCTTCATTTTTCATAATGGAGTGGAAGTATGTCAGCCAGTTGGGTAGAGATACTCTGTGAGTTAGATTGATCGAATGTTTAACATGACAGTGCAAAGGTACCCCTTTGGGTGAGGAGAATATGTCCCTGTATTCTTCCATGATCTTATCCACATGATTCTGTTGCATGGGGGAACCCTCCCCACAGGCCATTGATGTGGCCACTATCTTCCCCTTTCTTCGAGAGTGGATCAGAAAGAAAAAAAAATTCCCAACCTGGGAGATGGTCTTACTATATTGCTTAGCAGAGATCAAAGACATGGCAGTAGGCGGGGAAAACTGTGGTATCCTCTATAAATTATTGCCCAAAGTAATAATAATAATGTGAGCCGTGGATTCATACACAACATTACACTTCCACAAGTATGGTTGGCCTAATAACGCATCACAAATATCAAGAGGAGAAACATAACACAGTACCTCATCCATTAAGGACTTGATGTTGTAGGGAAGGTGCAATACTAGCTAAAGCAGAGATCTCGTCCTAGGTGGAGCCACTCAATGGTGTGCTGTTACGGGTGTGGTGAGTTTGGTAGGCCCAAACACTTCAAGATCTCTACTGAAATGAGGTTTTTTTAGCTTCTTTTGTCAAAAATGAACTACAGTGGAGAACCCTTTACCCACATCTATGAGTGGAAGAGATGTTCCCCGGGCCTATGGATCTTAAGGTTCAGTCTTCTAGACCTTGGCAGTGGCAATGGTGGCACTTGGTTTTGTGTCAATAACTTGCTTCCCCTTGTCATTCTCTTTTCGTGTTCTGGCTCAAAATCAGAACAAGCATTGGACTCTGAAGCTTTCAGCTCGACCACCAATGAATACTTGGCTTGACACTCATTTGTGTTGTGAGTAGAGCTCTTGTGGAACTTACACCACTTTCTTATGTCCTTCTTCGACATTGTGGTGCCATTATTTCCTTGTGGTTTCGATGGGTTGTCCTAGGCCACTCCAACTTGGCTCTGTCATTTTCTCTATAGTTTTGGGGCACCCTTGCTTTGCTTCTAATTCACAGATCCAATTTCATGCTTCTTTTGTTTAATTTTTTGTTCAATCTTTATATCATATCGGTATGCTACACTAGGCGAGGATATGTCCAAGAACTGCATTAGTTCCTAAATGTATTTCTGCAAATGACCATAGAACTTGAGAACTAGATGTCACTAAGAGTGTTTGATACCCAACCTTATGCCTAGAGTATGAAAAATATCTATGAACTCATTCACATCTTGGTCCCTTTGTTGTGGTAGTGTGGTCCACAGTATGTACTTGTCCTCATAGCATTGCACAGGGTAATATTGTTCCTTGATAGCATCTCAGAATGAGTTATAATGGGGGAAAACTATAAACAGAGAGGATTCCTTGACCCTTTTCTCACAGTAATTCTCCCACCAATCCTTGACATAGTGGGTGGCCTTAAGCATTGCAAAAGTAATATTTTCCCTATCAGAGAAACTATGGACTGTAAAATAACCTTCCAATAGATTCAACCATTTATCTACAACATATGCATATATTTGACCTTCAAATATAGGGATACTAAATTTCACATGTAACTTGAAGGAAGCGGCACCTCCAAAGTGCTTCCTAGATGAAGATGTGTCATTGGTGGGCATCTGTCGAAGGATCTAGGCAAAGTTGTCCATCCTCTCGTTTTGTTGCCACTTGAGGGATTATTCAAGATATGTTGATAGAATCTCCTACTCCCTTGTCTTTATTTTCTTTTTCCATGGGAGGCTGTCGATGTCGATGGGGATGGTCTTGTAAAGGCCCAACCAGTTCAAGTCTAACCTCCTTATACTCCAACCTCATTGGGGACATGCAAAAAAAATTAGAGAAAGAGAAAACCACTCTAATACCATTGATCTAGGTTTATGAATGAACAAAATGAAATTAGATATAAATTGAACATAGAGATACAGTGAAAACATAACTTCAATTCATTAATAACAAAGTACTTAAAGTTGTTTAGATGCACAATATAAATAAACTAGCTTAGGCAATGGTAGCTTATCTATAAGAAGAGATGTGACCACTACATGCCTTCTGAAATGTGTTAAAATGAGGCTCAGAGAACTATTTATTATTCAAAAACAATGAAAAACCCTAAACATCCAAAAACCTTACCCTAGGAGATGAAGTGTCAAAAGTCTGTGGGCCTGTTGGGGTAAATTGGTACATCAACTTCCGAGGGTCGTAACTTTGGCATACGATCTTTTTTTTATGCATACAATACCTTGTTAGAAATATCTGTACAAGGAATACAAAATTAGAATACAAAGCCCTAGTAGAACTTGAAGGTTTGCTAAGAAAAAAAGAACCATCATGTAGGGACTCAAAACGGCTCTGGAAGTTTAGGACCCAAAAAGCTACCAAAACTAGTAAATTGTGTTACAACTAAGAAAAATCAAAGAAACAATGTTGGGAGTCCAAGTGGAATAGGTTGGTGACTACCAATATCCACCTAGATCATTCCTATCACATTAGGAAGCAATGGTCCCCATTACGTTGGGTGCCTTCATGAGATGGGAAAAAATTTGTTGACCTTGGTCCCTAGTGAGCCACTTTCCTTGGTGCAGGAGTTGGCCAACTTTGACAACCCAATATAGATGGATATTCTAATCATGATTATTATTAATATATGTGTCAATTATCTGATTAGTTGTGGCCTATTCCATGCAGTCTAGGCTTAGCTCTATTGGTGTTAGCGATTTTGCAACGTCTGATGTGTCCAACAAAGGTGGAAAGTATGGCTGAAGGTGGTCCAAATTGAACACTAGGTGCAAGCCAAGGAATGGGGGGATGGTAAGATCAAAATCAATGCCTCCCATAGGCTTGGTGATGTTGTAAGGCCCATATTAGAGTGGTCTAAGCTTCCAATGGACTCTAGAAAGGCATTATTTTTGCAAATGCAACCAAAATTTCTCACCCACCTGAAACTTGTGTGGTACTTGATGTTGATCATGTCGTTTCTTGTACTTGGAATTAGACATATCCAATATGTCTTTCACCCATCGGAGGATGCGTTGGAAGCATTAAACAAACCTAGTTGAATTTTCAACTTGAGACTGTACATGTGCAGATTATGTCTGTGTAGTCGCATGAGGCGTGTAAATATCAATCAGAAACAATGGTTGAAATCCCAGAATCAATTGAAAAGGGTTGCGGCCAGTCGAGATATGGAGAGCTCTATTATAATTGTGTTGCACATAAGGAAGGCTCTCATCCAAGTTTCGTGGGTGCTTGGAAGTTGTACATGTGTAGTATGTGCATTATCATCTTGTTGACGACCTCTATCTGGCCATTATTCTAGGGATGGAATGCAAAAAACTTGGTGTCCAATAATGTCCAGAGGAATGTGCTCAAGAACCTACTAACCCAGTCTGATATAATGGTCCAAGGGATCCCAAAATGTACCCATACTCGTTTAAAGAATCATTTGTGAGTGTCCTCTACTATGATACCCTTCATGCAAGCTGCCAATATAGCCATCTTAGAAAATATGTCCATGACCACAAATACATAGTCATTACCATGCTTGGTAGAAGGGTTTCTTGATAGATAGTCCATGGAGATGGATTCCTAGTGCTGGTTGGGAGTAGGAAGAGCATTCTACATGCTTTGCTTCTTGATGGTTGGCTTGGCGATGGCATGAGGTGTGTATAATCTAATATATTTTCCAATGTCCTACCAGAGTTTTGGCCAATAAAAATACACATGTAGTACAACCATTGTTTTCTCCACACCAAAGTGTCATGCGACCTGACTGTAGTGCACCTCCCAAATCATCTTGAAACACTTGCTTGAAGGAACATGAAGGTGGCACAGGTAGCATAATAATGCATAATAGAGGTGGAAATCTAGAACATGCTTTCCATCCACTAGCATATGGTATGTTAGATCATTTTTATATAGTTGGTACCATTCAGAGGTCTTGTGGCCACAAGCATTGAGAATAGTATTCAATGCTACAACTGGGGGCAACTGAGGCAATCGAAAACATGATTGGTGCTACCCTTGTTATATTTAATGTTTAAGTGGAATTTTTGTATATATGTATGTTAATCATTCTACAACTTCCCTTATGTCTGGATAAACTTAAGAGGTTGATGATCTGTGTGGATTACTGTCTCCTTCCATAGAATGTAATGTTTCCATTGTCAGCATGCCTACATGATATAATGCATCTCTTTATCATAGGTGGGGCATTTATGAATTATATTGAAAAGTGTCTCATTGTGATAGGCCATTGAATACCCTTGTTGGGTGAGAACTACTTCTCAATTTCAAATGGTTATTGCAGGTCTAGCAATGTGAGTAAAGGTGTAGAGCATAGGTGGTGCTTTAGCTCAATGAATGCCTTTTCTCCAAAAAAAAATTCCTTTTCTCCACATTTGGTAACTTGACTTAGAGGCCAAGTGATATGAGAGAATCCCATCACAAACCTCTAATAAAAATTTGCAAGGCCCAAAAAGTTGTGAAGCTCTGTTAGATTAGTTAGGTTGGCCAATCTTGAATGACTTGGATCTTAGTTGGATCCACATGCATGCCTTGCTCATCAATGATGTAGACAATATATTTGACTTGGCTCATGCTAAAGGTGCATTTATGAAATTTGGCACACAGTTTATACTACCACGGGTTTTGAAGGACTTGTCGAATGTGTTACAAGTGCTCTTCCCAACTCTTGTTGAAGATGAGAATTTTTTCTAGATATACAACCACAAACAAGTTGGTGAAGGGCTACAAGATGTCATCCATCAGCCTCACAAAATTTGCAAAGGGGTTTATAAACCCGAAAGGCATGACCATCCACTCTAAATGGCACTCCTTGGATTTGAAGGTACTCTTCCATACATCTATGGGTTCTATTAGCACCCGGTGATATCTAGACTTCAAATCCATCTTACTGAAATACTTTTCCCCTTGAGTTGGTCAAGAAGGTCATCAATCTATGGGATTGGATCCTTGTTCCAGATAATGATTTTTTTTTATTTCTCAATAATCAATAAAAATCCTCTAGGTTCCATGTTTATTATATACAAGTACAATCAATCTTCCACAAGGTGAGTAACCTGGTCAGATGTGCCATTTTTGTAGCAACTCCTAGATTTGTCGCTTTATTTTTTTATTTTCCAAAATGAAGCAATGGTATGTCGTCCCATTGGGTAGAGGTGCTTCAGGAGTCAAATCGATCGAATTCTTGACCTAAAAGTGCAAAGGTACCCCTATCGGTGAGGAGAAGATGTCCCTGTATTCTTCCATGACCTTATCCACCTACTTTTTCTTCATGTGGGAACCCTTCATTGGGGCCATGGATGTGTCCAATATCTTCCCCTTGCTTTGAGAGTGAATCAGAAAGAAAACAAATTTCCTAGTCTAGCAGATGGCCTTACTGCATTGCTTAGCAGAGATCAAAGAGATGGTGGTAGGCTCATTAGAAATGTAGCAAGAAAATGCTCAATTTTGACTTGTGCCTTTGTCTAATTGAGTAATTTGATTTTCCACATTAGCAGGGTCACTTGGATTTCAAATAGCTAGAGTGCCATGGTCTTGTCTCCTAGCTAGTTGAGTAAATTCAAGCTTGTAGGCTAAGAGTAGAGTTGTGCATGTAAATATTGCTAAGATTTAGAAATCTAGTTTATTTATTTTTAGTTAAACTTAGTTAACTGAGCTCAAGTCATTAGTTGAGTTAGTAGAAGGTCAGTTGAGTAGTAGAACTATTGTTAACTCAGTGATCTCTCAGTTAACTAGTCAACCAGCTAAAAATAGACATAATCATGCATGGAATTTGAATTGCCTAGTTAAGGTGGAGGAAAAGGCATGTTTGTATTCATATTTGTATAATTTTTATTGTATAGTGATTTTGCACTGAGAAGGTGATCAATTCCTCAAGCTATTTTGCAAGGAAATAGGGAATTCTCTTATTTTTGGGTGGCTAATTCCTCTAGAATTGTGTAAGGAAATAGGAGGTTGGTTGAGGCTTTAATTGGCTAAGTGTTGGCCAAACCAATTTAGGAATAAGTAGAAGAGGATTGCAATGCATCATGTGCTTCAGAGTTGAAGCAAGACATTGTAATTGTTTCTCTTTTCAACTGAATTAATGCAAAGAAACAAAGGGGTTTTTCCCAGTTGGGTTCCCTTGTAAACCATTTTTTTCTCATGGTTTTGATGGTTTCATTTCATTACATGTGTTCCTAAATTTTTATTTCCATTTCGTGGAATAGTAGAAGAAATTTTTAATCTCTTGATTTCAATTCGATTTCATCAATAGTAGAAAATTTCTTGCAATTTCTACACCTAGGGCCATGGATGTGGTCACTATCTTCCCCTTGCTTTGAGAGTGAATCAGAAAGAAAACAAATTTCCTAGTCTAGGAGATGACCTTACTGCATTTCATAGTAGAGATCAAAGAGATGGCGGTAGGCGAGGCTACCTTCAGTATCTTGTATAAATTATTTCCCAAATTAATAATAATAGTGCGAGCCCTGGACTCATACACTTCACGATGCTTCAAAAGTATGGTTTTCCTAATAAGACATCAAAAAATTCAAGAGGAGAAACATCATAGAATACCTCATATGTGAAGAGTTTGATGTTATAGGGAAGGCGACACTAATGGTTAATGCGGAGATCTCATCATTGGTCAAGCCACCCAATGGTGTATGATTGTGGGTGTGGTGTGGTTAGTACACCAAAACACTTGATGACCTCTGCTAAAATGAGGTTCTTTTGGATTTCTATATTGACAATGAACTGTAGTGGAGTACCCTTCACCCACATCTGTGAGTGGAAGAGACACTCCCCCTCCTCTGGATCTTCATGCTCAATCATCTTGACCTTGGTGATGGCAACAGTGCCATTGGGTTCTATGTCAATAATCAACTTCCTCGTGTCATTCCCCTTGTCATTTTCTAGAATAGAATCAGAACATGCATCAAAATCTAAAGCTTTTAGCTCAGCCAACAATCACTACTTGGCATGACACACATTTATGTTGTAAGTGGGGATATTATGGAACTCACACCACTTTCATGTGTCCTTCTTCATCTTCGTGGTGCCATTCTTTTCTTGTGGCTTTGATGGGTTGTCTTGGGATGCTCCACCTTGGCTCCATCCTTTCTTTTGCAGTTTTTGGGCACTCTTTCCCTTCTTCTGATTTGTAAATAAAAAGTTGTGGTTATTTTGTTTAAATTTTTGTTCAATCTTGGCAGTATATCAGTATCCTGCACCAAGAGAGGAGATGTCTAGGAACTCCATTTATTCTTGAATGTATTTGTGCAAAAATTCATGAAACTTGAGCATAAGATGTCACTCAGCGTCTTTGATACCCAACTTTGTGCATAGAGTATGAAAAATATTTGTGAAGTCATGCACATCTTGGTCCCTTTATTGCCATAGTGTGGTCCGCTATATGTACTTATCCTCATAGCTCCCCATGGGGTAATATTTCCCCTCTACAGTGTCTCAGAAAGAGTTCGAAGAGAGGGTGGCTATAAACAGATAGGATTCCTCGTCCCTTTTATCATAGTATGTTTCCCACGATTCCTTGGCATGGGGGGCGACCTTAAGAAGTGCAAAAGTAATATTTTCCCTATCGAAGAAGCTATGGACCGAAAAGTAACCTTCCAACAAACTCAATCATTTAACTACAACATTTGCATATATTTGACCTTTGAATATAGGGATATCAATGTTCACTTGTATCTTGAAATGGGCAACGCCTCCAAAGTGACTGCTAGATGAAGATGTGTCATCAATGGGCATCCGCCGAAGGATCTAGGAAAAGTTTTCCATCATCTCATTCCTTTGTCGCTCGAGGGATTATTCAAGTAGCAGTTTGATAGGATATCCTGCTCCCTTATCTTTTCTTTCTTCTTCAATGGGAGGTCACCATTGTAGCATGTGATAGTATTGCAAAGGATCAACCAGTTCAAGTCCCAACTCCTTATACCCCGACCTTGTTAGGGACATGCACAAAAAAATAGAGAAAGAGAAGACATCTCTAATACCATTAATCCATATTTATGAAGGAGCAAAATGAAATACAAATATAAATAAAACACAAAGATACATCGAAAACACAACTTCAGTTCATTAATAACAATGTACTAAATTTTTTTTACATGAAGAATGGAAATAAATTTGTTTCAAGTGATGGTAGCTTATCTCTCAGAAGATATGTGGTAGATACATTCCTTCTAAACTATATTAAAATGAGGCTTCAAGGCCTATATATTATTGAGAAACAATGGAAGACCATAAACATCCAAAAGCCTAACCCTAGGAGATGAAGCACCAAACATTTGTGGGCCCCGTTGGGGTAAATTGGTACATCAACTTCTTGGGGTCATAACTTTGGCATACGATCTTCGTTTGATGCATACAATATCTCGTTAGAAATACATATCCAAGGAATGAAACTTTTGACTACAAAAACTCATTGTAGCATATTTATTTTCCCATTTTGCAAAAAAAAAAAAAAAAAAATAGCGCCTTAAAACGACTCCAGAAGTTTAGGGCCCATAAAATTGCCAAAACTAGTAAGTTGTGCTACAATAAAGGCAATTCAAAGAAACAATGGTGGGGGTCCAAGTGGAATAGGCAGCTAGAAACCAATATCAACATCCCCCCTTAGGAATAAATGGTCCCCATTGCATTGAATGCCTCTACAGGATGGTGAAACTTTTGCTGAACTTGGTCACTGTTGAGCCACTTTCCTTGGTGCAGAAGTTAGCTAGCTTTGACAACCTGATACAATTGGGTCTTCTACTAGCGATACTTCTTGATCTACATGTCCATGATCCAATCAATTGTGGCTTGTTCCATGTAGTCTATTTTTAGTTCTATTGTTTTTATCGGCTATGTAATATCTGATGTGTCCAACAATGGTGGAAAGTATGGCTGAAAGCAGTCCACATTGAACACTGGGTGTAGGCTAAGTAATGGGAGAATAATGAGCTCAAAATAATTGTCTCCCACAACATTGGTGATGGTGTAAGGCCTGTATCAAATTGGTCTACACTTCCAATCGGCTATGTTAAGGTGTTATTTCTACAAATGAAACCAAACTTTGTCACTCACCTAAAACTTGTGTGGCACATGATGTTGATCATGTCACATCTTGTACTAGGAATTGGACTTATCCAACATTTCATGCACCTGTTGGAAGATGTGTTGGATGCATTCAATAAAATAGGTTGCTTTATTGGCCTCAAACTGTCCATGTTTCAATTTTGTCTCTGTAGTCACATGAGGCATGGAAACATCAATCATACACAATGGTTGAAATCCCATACCCACATGAAAAGGACTGCGACTAGTCGAGCTATAGAGAGCTCTATTATAATTGTGTTGTACATAAGGAAGGCTCTCATCCTAGGTTCATGGGTTCTTGGAGTTGTACATGTGCAATATGTGCACCATCATCATGTTGACGACTTATGTCTGGCCATCAGCCGAGGGATGGAATGCAATCGATTTTGGTGAGCCCTATGTCTAATAATGTCGAGAGACTCAACTAGAATGTGCTCAAGAACCTGTCATCCTAATCTAATATAATGGTATGTGGGATCCCAAAATGTACCCATACTCATTCAAAGAAGAGGTTGGCAGTGTCCTCTGCTGTGATACTCTTCTTACAAGCCGACAATATGGCTATCTTAGAAAATTTGTCCATGACCACAAATACATAGTCATTACCATGCTTGGTAGAAGGGAGGCTCGAAAGATAGTTCATGGAGATGGATTCCCAAGGCTAGCTAGGAATTTGTAGAGGAGTGTATAGGCCTTTCTTCTTAATGGTTGGCATGGCGATGGCATAGGAAGTGTGAGATTTGATATATTTTCCAATGTCCTATCAGAGTTTTGGAAAATAAAAATATTTTTGTAGTATGCCCACAGTTTTCTCCACACCAAAGTCTGTTGTGACATGACTATAGTGCACCTCCCAAATCTTGGCACGCTCATTTGAAGGAAAGAAAAGGTGGCCTAGGTCATCTAGAGGTCTTGTGGCAAGAAGAGTTGAGAATTGTATTCAGTCTTGCAACTAGGGGCCAACAATGGAAAGCTGAAACATGATTGGTGTTTCCCTACTTATATTTAATCTTCAAGTGGAATTGTTGCAGATATGTAGACCACTTCTGTTGCTAATCATTCTACAACTTCCCTTGTGTCTGGATAAACTAAAGAGGTCGGTGATCTATGTGGATGACCATATCCTTCCCCAAAATTTAATTTTTCCATTTTCAATATGCTTGCATGATAAAATACATCACTTTATCATAGGTGGGGTATTTCCAAATTGTATCAGAAAGTGTCTCACTGTGATAGGCCACTGGATTCCCTTGTTAGGTGAGAATTGCACCAATAACATAGTTAGAGGCAAAGAATAAATAGTACTTCAGCTAAACATACTCCTTTTATTGGGAGTTAAACCAGAAAAAACTTTTCTTTTATTTTTCCCTTGGTAACCTCACTCAAAGGTCAAGTGATATGAGAGAATCCCAACACAAACCTTCGATAAAAGTTGGCAAGGCCCTAAAATATGTGAAGATCTATTAGAGTGATCAAGGTTGGACAATCTAGAATGAATTGGATCTTAGTTGGATCCACATGCACTCCTTTCTTATCAATAATGTAGAACAGATATTAGACCTGACTCATGCCAAAGGTGCATTTCTCCAAGTTGGCACATAGTTTGTGCTACCACAGGGTTTGAAGGACCTATCAAATTTGTTGCAGGTGCTCTTCCCAACTCTTGTTGAATATGAGGATTTCATCCATATATACAACTACGAATGAGTTGATGAAGGGTCGCAATATGTGATCCATTAGCATCATAAAAATTTCAGCGTTATTTCTCAACCCAAAAGGCTTGACCAACCACTCAAAAATACATCCTTGGGTTCTTTGGTGATAAACAGACTTCAAATCAATCTTGCTGAAATACTTCCCCCCCTTGATTTGGTCAAGAAGGTCATCAGTCTATGGGATTAGATACCTGTTCTTGACAGTGATTTTGTTTAATTTCCAATAATCAATGCAGAGCCTCTAGGTTCCATATTTCTTTTGGACAAGTATAATCGAGCACCCACATAGTGAGGAACTTGGTTCGATGCGTGATTTTTGTAGCAACTCATAGATCTACCACTTGATTTCTTGATTTTCCAAAGTGAATCGAAGGTATATCAGCCCATTGGGTAGAGGTGCTCTAGGAGTCAGATCAATCGAGTGCTTGACTTTATCGTACAAAGATACCTTTGTGGATGAGGAGAAGATGTCCTTGTATTCTTGCATGAGCTTATCCACCTTCTTATGTTACGTGGGGGAACCCTTCCTGGTGTTAGAAAATTATATATTACGGAGCAATGGAACACATAAAATATTGCAGAAATATAAACACAGAAAACGCACAAAACAAGAGAGACACAGATATACGTGGTTCACCCAGTTTGGGCTACGTCCACCCCGAACAGCCAGTCCTTCCTTTCTATTATCCAGCAAAATGAAGAGACACAACCTACAGTAAATCCACTGTAATATCCTCTGTTTTCTCTCACAGTCTCACATCTCTGTTTCTCGCTCACAGAATACACATCTATATCTCAGCCTCCAATACAATGCCCTCATACAAAGAAAGGGGTTGCCTTCTAGGGAAAAAAACCCTAAACTAAACATAAGTTCTACCGTCAGATCATCCGCCTAATGAACGGCTCAGATTGACTATAAATTACTATACTTTTACAAGGCAATTTTACATTTGTTTTTAGCTTCAGGGGCGCTGCCCCTGAGCCCCCGCCGGGGGACCGCTGGCCCCCGAACCCTCCAGTCGGGGGTGATCGGCCCCCCCGTACCCCCCCGTGTGGAGGGGTGTACAAACTTCCTGGGGTATACATCCGGCTAAAACAAAGACCTCTGAATAATCATGCTCCACACACAACAATCTCCCACTTGGAGAATGATTGTAGAAACTCCACCGCTGCTTCATTTGCTGGACAATGACTCCTCTTTGGACCTGGCTGTTTCTCATCTTCACCGTCATCCTTGAAGACCAATTGAAACTGAGCATATTCTCAGTTTCTCCCTGGTTACAACTTTTGTTAGCATATCTGCAGGATTCTGGCTAGTGTGTATCTTTTCCAGCTTCAACTCTCCATCTTCCAACACTGATCGTATGAAATGGTACTTGAGCTGTATGTGTTTAGTCCTAGAATGAAATGTTGAGTTCTTTGCAAGATGAATGGCACTTTGGCTATCACTGTATAACGTGCCCATATAATGCTCCTTACCCAATTCACCCATAAACCTTTGTAGCCAAATCATTTCTTTACTAGCCTCTGTAGCAGCAACATACTCTGCTTCTGTTGTTGAAAGTGCAACAACACTTTGGATTTTTGAAATCCAACTGACAGTTGTTCCACCAACAGTAAATACATATCCTGTAGTGCTCCTCCTGTTATCCCTGTCACCTGCCATATCTGCATCAACATATCCCTGTAGAGAAATGTTTGCACCACCAAAGCATAATGCTTGATTTGTGGTACCTTTCAAATATCTGAGAATCCATTTCACTGCCATCCAATGTTCCTTTCCTGGATTGTTCATGTACCTGCTTACAACTCCCACTGCATGTGCAATATCAGGCCTTGTGTAGACCATTGCATACATTAAGCTTCCAACTGCTGATGCATATGGAACTTTAGACATATAATCCATGTCTTCTTGGGTCTTTGGGCACATTTCCTTACTAAGTTTGAAATGGCTAGCAAAAGGTGTACTAACTGGTTTTGCATTGTGCATATTAAATATTTTCAACACCTTTTGTATGTACTCATTCTGAGACAATGTTAATTTGCGATTTTTCCTGTCTCTAGTGATTCTCATACCAAGGATTTGTTTTGCAGCTCCCAAATCCTTCATTGCAAATGAATTTGCCAATTTTCTTTTGAGTACATTTATTTCCTGCATGTTAGATCCTGCAACAAGCATGTCATCCACATACAATAACAATATAATATAGCTGCCATCATTTTGCTTTTTCAGATAAACACAATGATCAGAGTGACATCTAGTATAACCTTGTTCAGACATAAACTTGTCAAATTTTAGATACCACTGCCTTGGAGCCTGTTTTAAGCCATATAAGCTCTTCTTCAACCTATACACTAGTTTCTCCTTCCCTTTCACCTCATATCCTTGTGGTTGCTGCATATATATCTCTTCCTCCAAATCCCCATGGAGAAAGGTTGTCTTTACATCTAACTGCTCAAGATGCAAATCTTCAGCTGCTACAAGACTTAAAATAGTTCTTATTGAAATCATTTTAACAACAGGAGAAAATATTTCATCAAAATCAATACCTTTCTTCTGTGCAAACCCCTTCACCACAAGTCTAGCTTTGTACCTCTGTTTTCCTCCATCTTCTTCCTTCAGCCTGTAAACCCATTTATTCTTCAATGTAGTTTTTCCTGCAGGCAAACTGACTAAATCCCAAGTCTGGTTATGCATTAAGGAGTCCATCTCTTCTTCCATGGCTACCTCCCACTTCTTCCTGCTTTCAACCTGCATTGCTTCTTCATAACATTCGGGTTCACCAGAATCAGTCAACAATAAATAATATAATGAAGGAGAGTATCGTTCAGGGGGTCTACTTATCCTGGTAGATCTTCTAACACCAATTTCAGGTGTTTGGGGTGCCTGTTGCTGTTGTGGTGGTTGTTGTTGTTGATTATTATTATTTTCAGGCACCTTTACCTTTTCAGTGATTTCATCAAGAACTGCATATTCCTTGTTTTCTTTTTCATGTTTCTTTTCCTGCAACTGATTCTTATACAAGACCTTTTCATTGAATATTACATCTCTGCTCCTAATGATTTTGTGATTTTCGTAATCATATAAGCGATAACAAAAATCATTAACACCATATCCAATAAAGGTACATTTCTTTGACTTTGCCTCAAGCTTTGTTCTATTTTCTTTATCAATATGGACAAAGGCCTCACAACCAAAAGGCTTTAAAAAGGAGTAGTTTACCTTTTTACCTGTCCATGCTTCCTCCAGAACACCACCATCCAAGGAACTTGAAGGCCCTCTGTTTATTAGATAAACAACAGTATCTACAACATCTGCCCAAAACTGTAAAGGCAATCCTGCATGCAATCTCATGCACCTTGCACGCTCCATGATTGTTCTATTCATCCTTTTTGACACACCATTTTCTTGTGGTGTTCTTGGAACTGTCTTCTCTCTGCGAATTCCATGTTCTGAACAGTACCTATCAAACTCTTTGCTGCAATATTCACCTCCATTGTCTGATCTAAGACACTTCAATTTCTTTCTTGTTTCAATCTCAACCAAAGCTTTCCATTTCTTGAAAGTATCAAATACATCAGATTTATTCTTAATACAATAAATCCAAGTTTTTCTAGTTGCATCATCAATAAAGGTAACATAATAACGAGAGCCACCGAGAGATGATACCTGAGCAGGTCCCCATACATCTATATGCACAAGCTCTAATTTTTCATTCTTCTTTTCTTTCCCAACTCTGAGAAATCTGACTCTCTTCTGTTTTCCATAAATGCAGTTCTCACAGAAGTCCAAATCAACATTCTTCAAACCCAGCAACAAATTCCTTGAGTGAAGAATCTTCATCCCCTTTTCACTCATGTGTCCGAGCCTATGATGCCATAATGCTGCATCTGCTCCTTTGGAAGTTAAAGCATTGACAGAGTTAGAAATACCATTGCATAAATACAATGTACCAACCTTTTCGCCTTTTGCTATTACCAAGGCTCCTTTGGTGACCTTCCAAGCTTTATCTGTGAAAGTTGTCACACAACCTTCACCGCCTAGCTGCCCTGTTAAAATCAGATTTTTCTTTAGATCTGGAACATGCCTTACCTCCTTCAGTAGCCATTGGTTTCCATTCTGTTGTTTTACAAGAACCTTACCCATTCCAACAATTTTACAGGGTTTATCATCACCCAAACGAACTTGTCCAAAATCTCCTTGAACATAGTCATGAAAGTATTTCTTATCAGGTGTGGCATGGAATGAGGCCCCTGAATCTACCACCCAGGAATCAGTAATATTTTCGAAAGAAAGAATCAAAGCATCTTGTAACACCTCACCTGTCACATTTGCTTCGTGATTGTTTTCTTGCTGTGCATCTCCTTCTTTTCCCTTCCGAGATCTACAGTCTTTCTTTAGGTGTCCTTTCTTTCCACATTTCCAGCACACTATCCCCGATCTGGACTTGAATCTGCCTTTCCTTGATTTACTGCGATATCTTGAGCTCTTTCCTCTTTCCATTTTTCTTCCCCTAGACTCTGCACTCAAAGCATTACCTGATGTCTCACCGGAGCTTTTCCGTCGCATTTCCTCGCTAAGGATAGCACCGACAACATCATCAAACTTTAAAGTACTAGATCCAGACACATAGTTACTAATGGCCATTACTAAACCATTCCAACTTTCTGGTAATGAGCACAAGAATAACAGAGCTCTAACTTCATCATCAAAGTTTACCCCTACAGAACATAACTGACTTGTAACAGTATTAAAATCATTTAAATGGTCTGCAACAGATCCACCTTCTGACATCTTCATATTAAATAATCGTTTCATGAGAAATACCCTGTTTGAGGCCGAGGGTTTTTCATATAGTTTCGACAACGTCTGCATCAAACCCTCTGTCGTGGTTTCCTTCGAAATGTTGAAGGCGACTGACGCAGCAAGGCACAACCGTATTTTTCCGAGTGCCTTTCTATCGAGAAGGTTCCATTCTTCGTCTTTCATACCCGTCGGCATCTTTGTTTTTCCGCCCAATGGTAGGTATAGATCTTTCTGATACAGATAATCTTCCATCTGCATCTTCCACAGCGAGAAGTTTTGGCCGTTAAATTTCTCGACCCTAAACTTACCATCTTCTGCCATTGCTCCCACTCGAACCAGGAACCCTTCTTTCCTGCGAGTTTATCAGCCAAATAGACCTTCAGCTCTGATACCAGTTGTTAGAAAATTATATATTACGGAGCAATGGAACACATAAAATATTGCAGAAATATAAACACAGAAAACGCACAAAACACAGATATACGTGGTTCACCCAGTTTGGGCTACGTCCACCCTGAACAACTAGTCCTTCCTTTCTATTATCCAGCAAAATGAAGAGACACAACCTACAGCAAATCCGCTGTAATATCCTCTGTTTTCTCTCACAGTCTCACGTCTCTGTTTCTCGCTCACAGAATACACATCTATATCTCAGCCTCCAATACAATGCCCTCATACAAAGAGAGGGGTTGCCTTCTAGGGAAAAAAACCCTAAACTAAACATAAGTTCTACCGTCAGATCATCTGCCTAATGAACAGCTCAGATTGACTAGAAATTGTTATACTTTTACAAGGCAATTTTACATTTGTTTTTAGCTTCGGGGCGTTGCCCTCGAGCCCCCGCCAGGGGACCGCTGGCCCCCGGACCCCCCAGCCGAGGGGGATCGGCCCCCTCGCACCCCCCGCGTGGAGGGGTGTACAAACTTCTTGGGGTATACATCCGACTGAAACAAAGACCTCTGAACAATCATGCTCCACACACAACACCTGGGGGCCATGGATGTCGCCACTATCTACCCCTTGCTTTGAGAGAAAATCAAATAGAAAAAGAAAAAAATCCCAGTGTGGGAGATGAACTTACTGCATTGCTTAAAAGAGATTAAGGAGATGGTGGTATGTGGGGCTACCTCTTGTATCTTATATAACTTATTTCCAAAATTAATAATAACAATGTGAGGCCTGGACCCAAACACAGCATGACGCTTCCACAAGTATGATTGTCCTAATAACATATCATAAACTTCAAGAGAAGAAACATCACACAGTACCTCATTCGTGAAGGGATTGATGTTGTAAGGAAGGGGATACTGCTGCTTGATGCAGAGATTTCGTCATTGGTGGAGCCACCCGATGGTGTATGGATTTGGGTGTGGTGTGGTCAGTAGGCCCAACCACTTCACGAACTCTACTGAAATGAGGTTCTTTTGGATTCCACTATTGACAATGAACTACAATAGAGAACCCTTCACCCACACCTGTGAGTAGATGAGACGCTCCCCCTCCTTTGGATCTTCAGGCTTAGTCTTTTGGACCTTAGTGGTGGCAATAGTGGCACTAGGTTTTGTGTCAATAATCTGATTCCCTTTGTTAAGTTCTAGCTCAAAATCATAACATGCATCTAACTATGAAACTTTTAACTTGACCACCAATGATTGCTTGGTGCGACACTCATTTGTGTTGTGAGTGGGTCTCTTGTGGAACTCACACCACTTTTTTGTGTCCTTTGTCTTCGTGTTGTAATTGCTTGCTTACGGCTTTGATGGGTTGTCCTGGGTTGCTCCACCTTAGCTTTGTCCTTTGTTTTGTGGTTTGGGGGCACTCTTGCACCACTTCTTATTCGCAGATCCAAAGTGGCACTTCTTTTGTTTAAATTTTTGTTCAATCTTGATAGCATATTAGTATGTTGCACTGAGTGAGGAGATGCCCCAGAACTCCATTTCTTGCTTAATGTATTTGTGTAGACAACCGTGGAAATTGAGCACCAAATGTTGCTCAGAGTCGTTGATACCCAACTTTGTGTGTACAGTATGAAAAATATTTGTGAACTCATGCACATATTGGTCCCTTTGTTGTTGTAGTGTGGTCCTGTTGTAATTGCAACAACCCCCCATTTTAGTTTTCTCTTTTCATAATAAATGGGGACCCTTCTTCCAAATTTTGCTAAGGTCATTCTTGGTTTTCTTTGTTTTGATAGTTTTATACTTGTTGTGATCACATTCGTTGTCGTGAACTCTCAAACAACTTTCAAACATTCAGTTTACTTGAATTTCACCTCTAAAATAAAGCTTGAGACCTTTTAAAGCATTCTATTGCTTTTGTCATCTTAGTAAAATGGTTCGATGAACGCTCTTTGAATTATTAAGCGTTGACTCGATTTGGTCTCTTGATGACATTCTCATAATCTTTATTGCATAATGTACCTGAATTAATGCACATATATTATGTACATTTATTATTACATATACATTAATGTAATAATATATTATTATATGTAAATAAGTGTAGTTGTAAATATTCATGTACATAATAACAAATTTATTTTTTGAAATTAATTTTAACATAATATATATATATATATATGGTATATGACATAAACTTTGTATAAACTATATAAATGTGAACCCAATGTAATATAGTCCTAAATGTCATGCCAGAAACGTCCAAGATTTTTTTTAATACAAAGGGAAAGATATCAAGTTCATTTTTTTTTAAATACTCAACGTAATGGAGGGTTTAATGCTCAAAGCAATGGAGGGTTCTAGGATGGCTTTATGCTACTTTCGTTGGCTTAAATCCCAGCATTTGGAAATTTCGAGTCATATTTGTTTGAAGACCCAATAATGCCACGTTTCAAATAAAAACAAAACGACTTTGGGGTATATTTCATATATCACAATGCATTGATATGCAAACGTTGGTCAACTCTATGTTTCACATACGACCATTGTCAATTCTCCAATCAACGCCGAACACAAACTTTGCCTTCAATCTAACTACTAGATGGCGACTTGACATTTGTTCAAATGCGTTACACATGTAAATCACCAACAGTCCTTTCACACAGTGCATGTGAAATGATCCACGTTTAACCCTCTCCACGTTATATTTCAGCATTAATGCATGTTTAGTGTTGATTTTCAAACAACAAATTTAGCAAATATAAACCTTGGATCACTTCAAAAATAAAAGCTTGTATTCACCCACGCATATATGCATTAATGACGTTGTTGATTCCTTGTTGTTTTTCATTTTAATTTGATGATTTTTAACGCTTAAATTCAGTAACAGCACGTTATCATGGTTTTGATGGTGCAGGTGGGAAAAACTGCACAAATTAAGGAGACTGCTAGTGAAATAATGGGATTTCAATCGTCTCGATGCCACAAACTCTACGTGTGAAAACATAATTGGAGCGTTCTGAATAGAACTCATTAACTTGTTTTCAACAAAAACAAGCATATTCCTTGCAACGAATCTTACGCCAAGCATTTTAATTGAGTGCGTAGTGAGTCTTATGTCAATTCGGAATATATCTTTTTGGTTGAATGGCACTCTGTGCACATTTAATTCTAGTTTCATTTCAGTTTTGAACTAATTCCACCTATGACATGAACACATTATCTCTGTAATCTTTATAAACTTAGTTGGGGCCCTAGAATAGGGGTTCAGAAAATTTCATTGTATTCCTGGCATATAGTTTGTCCTCTATTGTACTCTCTCTATGGTCTATTGTATAATAATGGGCCTGCTCATTCATTATCCAACAAAACTCGTCCGCATCGATGCTTTAGTCTTGTTTGCATTTGACCTGAACCGGAGCATAACCATGGTGGTTGCTATCAATTCGGGTGATTTTGGTGTCATATGTCTTGTGCTCTTTAGTTCTAGCCGTTTTGTTTCTTTCGTCATTAAAAACAAAAAAGTCCATAGGATTTGTTGACACCTAATTGGGTGAATAAATACAATTGATGTAAATAAATAATAAGAAATATGAATAGTCATTGGGAGATGAAGTGAACAATATCCCTCATGTATATAATAAAGATCTACCTGAAAGAATAATATGAATTAATTTTGCGGAGTTACTACTTGGCCTGACATGGTATAAGAGCACAGGTCTTCAGTCCCTAAAATTAGTTTTAACTCCTTGCATTAATTTTCTCTGTCATAAGCATTGTCTTCGCCCTCTGTGCTCCCTAAGCTGTTCATAATTGTCCTCCCTACGCTCTCTAATAATTGTTGGCACGTTTTTTGTATGGGTGTAACGTCTCTCGGTCTGACATGCCAGAAGAGGAGCGTTGAATCTCTATGATGAACGCCCAGCTCCTGGAGTCGAATCTCTATGATGAACACTCAGCTTCCACAGAGAAACGCCCAAACTTGCACACAGCAACTAGTACCATAAGCGCACAATTTGCACAGAGCAACGAGCAAGTATCTATGGCATGAGCATTGAGTTATTTTGAAATCTGTGCTGCATAGATTAAAGGTTGGTGTTGGCATATGCTTCAAGTTTTAACGCTGCCATGGTTTTAAGGTTGTCCCATATTTTGTAACACTGCTCCGTTGCTTTAACGCAATATGACCAACAACCTGATCAAGATCTCTCTGACCACTAGATGTGATATGCCATCCACTGTTGGGATCCATCTTAATGATATTCATCTTCTCTAATTGTTGTAGTACATGTCGAGCAATAGATCCACTGCTTTTACAGAAATGAGGAGGGCGTGAACCATTCCTTTTACGACCACCATAAATTTTACAAAAAGCTCCAACTCCAATACCCTTTCTCAAATAGATTTTCATATAGATTTTCCTTGCCATTGAAGCTGCTCTAACATAGTACTAGTCAGGATAACATGGAGCGAGTTCCCTGAAAGTGGTTGTCTTTACAAGGTCCGTCCAATGTGGAAGCTCAATCTTGCCAGATCGTTTAAGATGTGCAACATAAGTTGTCACGAGCTTTGATACCTACGAGTTTTTCTTTTACCTTGTCGTTGGAGTTGATTCTCGATACGTTTCAAATGAGTATTGGCTGGAATACTGACATAAAAGATATGCTTGCTGGCTAATTTTATGTGAGAATAGCTGACAGGGAAGCTAAACACAGAAGCTCAAAGCTAAATATACTGGGGACGCTGTTGGTATTTATGCTGTAAAATTTTGTGTATTTACCATGACATTTGCGTTTTGACATTTGAATTTGTTGTCCAATCATATTAGAATTAGGAGTAAAATTTTGCAGCAGAAGTTTTTTTTTGTTACAGAATGCATTCAATCATATCCATGGTGGGAATAGTTCTCACTAGCAAGGAGAACTATCTTGAGTGGTCCCGGATGATAAAACACACCCTCATTTTCAATGAGTTGTGGAAAGGAGTGTGCATTGGAGATGGAGACAAAGAACTTGAACAACCTAACTCAGACAAAGAGCTCGCCATTTGGGAAAATAAGAACAACAAAGCTTATGCATTAATCGCAACATCTGTAAATGAAGAGGTGAGTCGCCATATTTCGCCATTATCAACTGCTTGCGAAGCCTTTCAAAAGCTGAAAGAATTCTTTGACCCACATTCTGCACTTGATGTTGTTCAACTCATGATTAAACTCTTCACTCTTGAATTACAAAATAATGATCCTCTTGCTCTTGCATCCGAAGTAAAATCTATAATGCATGATATCAAATCCACTAAGGTTGAATTGGATATTCCTCTTATTGCTTTTCTCAAGGCACTTTATCTTACTTACTCCAATTATCTTTAGTCATTGCAAGCAAATGGAAATCTCAAAGATATTACCTTTGACTCTCTTGTGAAAAAATTTGCTGAAAGAGAGAACGCTTTTGGAAAGAAGACAGCGCCTAAATCTTCTGAAGAGGTTGTGTGCCTTGCCCATAAAGAAAAGAATCCTACTCAAGATTCTTCCAGAGGAAGAGGTGGTCGAAGAGGAAGAGGAAGATATTTCAGAGACAGGGAGGGCAGACACTCTCAAGGAGAAAATTCAGATTTGCACTACATACGCTGCAAAAGAAATGGAACACATGTTGCCTCTACATGCAAGTTACCATGGGACAAAATTGAGTAGAAAAGAAACCAATAGAAAGGTAAAACTAATGACACAGACAAAGGTAAAGCACCTGAATCCACACACTATGTTGTGGCACAATGTAATATTGGAGTAAATGAAAATTTATTTAATGCTTCACTTGCTTCTTGGAAAAATGATTGGCTGCTTGATTCAGGAGCAACTTGCCACATGACTCATAGAAAAGATTTTTTTGAAGAATTTACTAACAATGTTGATGGAGAAGTATACTTTGCAGACCAATCAAAAATCAAGCCATCAGGGCTTGGCACAATCAGGCTTAAATTGCCTGGTCTTCCAAACTTTCTTCTGCATCATGTTCTATATCTCCCACAGCTCAAGAGAAACTTGTTATCCTTGGTCCACATCCGTCAGCAAGGTCACTCCATTCATATGTTTGATGGCAAGATTGAGGTGAGAAAAGCGTCTGACCACTCACTTGTCATGAGGGGAATAGAAGAAGAAAGGCTTCTCAAACTGCAAGGTATCTCTGCTCGTGCACAACATTTCCATATAATTCTCATTATGAAGAAGGTACACTTCCATCAAGTTTATTATGGCATGCTAGATTTGGACATTTGAACTATGACAGCCTCCGCTTGTTGAAAAAAATGGCGTTGCTGGTTTGCCTACAATTCCTAGGAAATTTAAGCAATGTGATGCTTGCATTCTAGGAAAGCATAGCAAACAATCTTTTCATGATTCACATTCAATAGCACATAGAAAACTTGAACTCATTCATTCAGATTTATGTGGTCCAATGTCTGTTCCTTCTGCAAATGGAAATAAATATATGATGGCATTTATTGATGACTACACCAGAATGTGTTGGGTTTATTTATTGAAGAACAAATTTGTTGCTTTTCAAACATTCAAGAACTTTCATAAATGGATTGAAAGTGATGCACAATGTCATATTGGGTCTATTTGCACTAATAATGGAAAATAATACACATCAAATGAATTTGAAAACTATTTTCGCCAACATGGTATCAGACATCAAACAACTGTGCCTTATAATCCCCAATAGAATGGTGTAGCTGAAAGAATGAATAGGACAATCTTAAATATGGTACGATCCATGCTCTTTTTCAAAAATGTAAAAATAATGTTGTGGGCTGATGTTGTTCTATGCACTGCATATATAAAGAATAGATGTCCATCTAATGCTATTAGAAACAAGACTCCATATGAAATGTGGTATGGGCATGTTCCTTCGGTAAAGCATCTCAGGGTCTTTGGTTCCACCTGTTATGCCTTGATACCAAAGTTACATAGAAACAAACATGGTGCAAGAAGTCATAAGTGTATCTTCCTGGGGTATTCAAACACCTCCAAAGGATACCGTCTCTATGATGAAGTCAATAAAAAGTTTGTTGTATTTAGAGATGTAATTTTTATTGAATCATCCAAAACTGACAATGTTGTTGAGTGGCAATTTGATCACTTGGATAGATTCGTAAATGCAAAAATCATTTCAAGAATTTGATAATCAGATTCCACATCTTGAAGGGGGCATTCCTATACTAGATCGACATGTGGAATCTTCTTATGAAGAACACTCTCCCCGGCATGAAACTCCAACAAAGGATGATGCTTTAAGTGATGTGATTGATAGAATTGGGAGACTCAATCTTGATTCAGTCCCAACTAAATCAACGGAGCAGCCTGGACCATCTGAGAAAGGTCCCCCAAAGTGGCTGGCAAAGACACTTGAAAGTGTTCATCCTGATGAGCTTGGAAAGACAGGAACTAGAAATTCAAACCGGCAAAATGGAGGTGATGTAGATGACTCTAATTCACCTGTTGATATGGATGTTTCTTATGATTGTGAATTGAACTTGTCTACAGATTTTGAACCAACTTCCTTTAAAGAAGCTGCTTCTAATGATGAATGGAAAGAAGCGATGCAAAAGGAGTATGATTCCCTCATAAGGAACGACACTTCGAAGCTGGTTGATCCTCCATTAGGATCCAAATCAATTGGTTACAAGTGGGTCTACAAGAACAAGTATAAAGCTGACGGCTCACTTGACAAGCACAAAGCTAGGCTTGTGGCAAAAGGTTTTGCACAGAAGGAAGGGGTCGATTATGAGGAGACTCTTGCCCTCACAGCAAAATGGGCTACCATCCGGACACTCTTTACCCTAGCAGCTCAGAACGGTTGGAAAGTCCATCAAATGGATGTAAAAACTGCTTTCTTGAATGGAGATCTAAAAGAGAATGTTTTTATGTCCCAACCTGAAGGATTTTTTGTGAAAGGACATGAACATAAAGTATGCAAACTTTTGAATTCCTTGTATGCCATTCAAACAAGCACCGTGAGCCTGGTATGAAAAACTAATTGAGCATCTTCTGAAACTCAATTTCAAACATTATGATCTTGATGATGCAACTTTATTTTTCAAGAAAGTTGGCAAAATAGTTGTATATCTTGTGGTATATGTAGATGATCTTTTGATGACAGGGAATAATGAAAGCTACATTACATCCATAAAGAAGGAATTGGGGAAAAGTTTTGAAATGACTAATTTGGGCTATGTTCATTACTATCTTGGTATTGAAGTAACTCAACATCCAAAGTCCATATTTTTCTCTCAAAACAAGTACATTGGAGATCTGTTGAACAAGTTTTGCATGACAAAATGCAATCCTCTTACTACTCCAATGGAACAAAACTTAAAGCTCACATCTATTGAAGGAAAAGAATTTGAGGATGCAACAAAGTATAGACAGCTTGTAGGAAGTCTCAACTACCTAACTACTACCAGACCAAACATTTCGTTTGCTGTTGGAATCCTCTCTAGGTTTATGCAAAATCCTTGTGAGGGACATTGGTCTGCTGCAAAAAGAATTCTAAGGTACTTGAAGGGAACTCAAGACTTTGGAATCAAGTATACACAGGTGGATGACTTCAGTTTGTTGGATACTCTGATTCAAACGTTGATGGAGACAAAGAAACTAGGGTATCTACTTCAGGATATGCTATGAGTCTTGGATCAAGAGTTGTCTCATGGAGATCACACAAACAATCAGTTCCAGTAGATTCCACAACAGAAGCAGAATACGTGGCAGCAACTGAGGCAACAAAAGAAATTGTGTGGCTCAGAAAAATTCTTGAAGATTTGCAGGTAAAACAAGTACAATCAACTCCACTCATGATTGACAATACCTCTGCAATAAAGTTGGCCAAGAACCCAAAGTTCCATGATCAAACGAAGAACATCAATACTAAATATCATCTAATTCGACATCATGTTGAGGCCAAGACAATCCATCTCCGTCATTGTTCCACTAATGAGAAAATTGCAAACATCTTCACCAAAGCGCTTGGAAGAGAAAAGCTTGAACGATTCAGAATGATGCTTGGACTCACCAACCCTTCAGATTAAGGGGGAGAATGTTGACACCTAATCATCAGGATTGGGTGAATAAATAAAATTGATGTAAATAAATAATAAGAAATATGAACAGTCATCGGGAGATGAAGTGAACAGTCTCCCTCATGTATATAATAAAGACCTACCTGAAGGAATAATACGAATTAATTTTGTGGAGTTACTACTTGGCCTGACAGGATTATATATACCATTCTCCTTTTTTTTGTCTCAATTTCCATTAAATTTCACATCTATGTCATTCGTGGTTACCCTATTGTGTTTGCTTAAATATGAAAACATTAAAAAAAAAAACACGTGTTATATATATATATATATATATATACACACACACACACACACACACATACATTTTATTCACATGGTATTCCATATTAATTTAATGTGATCGGGGGATAATTTTCATCCTCTTAACTTTTAGAAGAAGAATGGGATGATTATACGAAGTTTGTGAGTTTTCATTAATTGTTAATCATTTTAACCTTTTTACTGATTGACAAGTTGATTTCTATTTTTGTAGGTGATCTTATAATTTTGCGTATCATATTTCTTGCACAAATTGATGGATGTCATACTAATAGATTTCAATTTGTTAGTCATTTTATTTATCTTTTTACTTCATACATACATGTTATTGGTGATTTGTGCATGGATGTTACAAGTAGTTGTTGGGATAGGGTCCCTATGGTCTGTTTTGGGGTTAGTTAACCCAAGTTTTGGTATAAATTTTTGTAAAAGATGTAAAGTCTTTGTGAAATGTAGATGTGGAGCGCGCAGGTAGATAGGAGTAAAAGGGGTCTTAGCCTCTTGTTTGGATAAGTAAATAGGTCAATTTTTAGACTCACTCATGGCTCGCGGACCATGGTATTGTATTGAGAATGCTATAAATATTAGATTCATAGCGAGTCTAAAGGGAGAAAGTAAGCAAGCTAAGGAAAGATAGAGACTATTTTGGGTGAGCGCTAAGGTAGGAAGACTCTGCTTCCTATACATAGGTAAGAAGGGGAAGGCTCCTGTAGTTGAATGCGTAGGAGGCCTTGGTAAGTCCGTAGTTGAGTGTGTGGACCCCTGCAGCTGAGTGCGCAGGGTAGAAGAGTCTGTAATGTGAACATTGAAGACCAATAAATGAAGAATTACTGTGCATTTCTGTTGATTCTGTTTATGTTATATTATGTCGCTCAGTGATATGTTTTCAAGAAATAATGTATGAATACAACATGAAACGACTGAATCTATCTTAATTCTGCGTGCTTTAAGTAATTATCTATGTTCGCGAAGTTAAGGGTTGATTCTGCTATGTTTTCTAATGAATTGGATAGATCCATGTGAAATCATATCTAGGGTTATTTATTGATGCGTGAAAGTAGGTAATTTTCCTATTTAAGGTCCGCAAAGACTGATCGTAGACCTTCACGATGGTCTTGAAGCTGGTTTGATGAGTTATAGTAACGAGCCCTAGAAGCATACCGGTCTGTAAGAAGGCATATCTGAGCTATAGGAGCCTAAGAACCACTTATCACATGTCCCTAGATGCAGAAACCTAGTTCTAGCATCCCCCAATACTGCTTCGAGTGAGACTGTAGCCTGCGCTACGCAGGTTGTTGCCTAAAGGGCTAGAAGTTAGGGTTTTTTTAGTTGGTGCAAATAACTTTGAACATGGGTCAGGCCCCCTTAATCCAACAAATGGTTATGTTGCTGGGATCAAGATCTATCTAAGAAATGTGTGATAAATGGTTTCCTACAAAGAAAGAGCTTAATAAGTGGATTGATCGAAAATCACACGCGTTCGCATCTTAGGAGAACAAGAACCCTAAATGATCCAAGGAGTAGTGGTTGGAGATATTTTTGTGCACGGACTATACTGACACGTTCTTCTACTTCTTCCTTGAAGAACTATATGAGTCGTTGTCTAAATTAGCTAATAGTCAAGCGACGTGGAGGCTCGAAGGCCCTATAGTGTGCACTCCTGAACTGGTGTGATGTCTAAAAGCATCAAAAAGCAATATTGCATGGGTTGTGGACCATTGGATTGATCATACATTGGGAAGCTTTGTGACTTATTTTGTGATTGACAGGAACATCAACTATAGCGAGGCAGAATGAAGAATTTTTAAAGGACCGCGAGGTAAGTATCTGAACTCACTAAAGACTTGGATTAAAATGTTGTTATGTGAAAAGAGGGTTATGCAGTTACCTTGATGTTTGGGGCTACACAAAGTGGGAGATTCTTTAGAAGAAATAGAGGATGTAGCCTAGAATATAGTCCGCTCATTGAAGCTCCTTCAAGCAACAATGAAGGGATAGCGCTGACTACGCCGCGAAGTGCATTTTAGTTAATTACATAGGGTATTCTAAAGATATCTCATCCATCCACTCCACCTCCACCTACACCTTTGCCTCATAAACCTATGCCTTCACCAAATCCACCTCCACCCCCACCATTCAATATCGAAAACACGATGAATATTTCGATTTTTAAAGGAACAGGAACCGAAGATCCAAAACAGTTTTGGTTTGTTGCAAACGCTATTTGGACAACACAACACATTACAGATGATAATATTAAGAAAGCATAGTTGGTTACCGGCTTACAAGACCACGTTAACCTAGTATATCAAGTATTTCACTAATAACCTCAAGGAATCATTGGCAGATACCTAGCTAGCTTTGAACAAGGAGTTTAGTAAGCCTAAATCACAGGTGCGGTCAGTAATTGAATTTAAAGAAATCTAATAGAAGGTCGATGAGACACCTTGGGACTTTGATCAGAGGTTGAAATGCTTGATCAAGCAGGCTAATATGCAAATCTAAAATTCCTAGCATTGTGATTGGTTTATAGCATTTCTCTTGCCACATTTAAGAATACATATGTCGCAGCAGAAAATAGAAACACAAGTAGAAGCCTTAGAGATCATGATGAGGCTGGATGCATCACCTATTTAGGATACAAACCTTGGAGTGCAACAGATTCATTCGTAGCTGGAAAGCTTGCATTTGGAGTTGAATATCTTGAAGAAAGGAAGGAAATCTCAGCCAGAGGTGCATGTTGAGATCTGTTGTCTGAAGTGTAAGAGTCATGGACACTTAAGGATCATTGCCCGGTCTTCAAGAATTATATTATCGGGGGGGGGGGTTGTACCCCTGAAAGCAAAGAATAACGTTGGGATGAGTGTGGGAGCTACGTTGTGGTGCACTATTTTTCAAGTTATAGGACAACATGGTACTGATAACTGCCATCTATTGCAGAAGTTTGTGCAAACCCCTCAACAGTCATTTTGCAATTTTTGTAAGGCTGTAGGACACGATGAACACCATTGTAGGAGTTATAAATTATGATGGATAAAACCCCTACCTACAAAATGGAGGCAGAAAGTCAGCCTCAAGATTAAGGTTCAGGAGCAGCGCGTGAAGGATTCCAAGGCCAAGGACGAGGATGAGGAAGAGGTGTTGGACTAGGTCGAGGGTGTGGGCAAGTAATCTGCTATAACTGTGGCGAAGCAGGGCACTTTGTGTGAGATTGTACAAACCCCATGCACCCCTCATGTCAATATTGTTGACAGTTTGACCATGTCATAGAGGAATGTATGGTCCTTATGGAAAATATGCAAGAAAATAAGGCACATCCCCAACAGCCTATGCAGAACATTCAGATGATGAGGGCTAAGCCCCGCGAAGAGGATCAAAACATAAATATTGTATTGAGAAGCAGTATAAAGAATGGTGCAGATAAAGGTAAGCAGCCTGAGGAAGATAGATGGGTGTGTAAGTCTATTGAGAAGGATGTCTCCTTTGATTTCAATCGAGCTAAAGGAACTTTCATGGAAGCCAAGAAGAACTTCGCTGAGGCCTTCACCTCAGGAAGTCAGGAAAAATGGCTAGAGACTAATGCGACACAAGAAGTAGATCCCTCAATTCTCACTACCTTTCTGAAGACTTGTATGAAGATTCTGCATGATCAGAAAGCAGTCAAAGGATTACAAGACTTAATAGATAAATGCGCCAATAAGAAAAAGACTCCTATGGAGCAGCACATAGTCAGAAAGATTGGTAAACATAAGCCACGAATGGGGCGCAAGATGAGGCTAACTATGCATATAGGTGAATATGAAATGAACCAGGTAATCTTTGATCTTGCATCTTATGCAAATGTCTTACCTAAGAAAACATGGGAAAAGATGGGGAGACCTACGCTGCAGTGGTCTCCTATTCAGTTACGCATGGCAAATCAACAGAATATTATTCCAATGGGCCACTTATATGGTGTAACGATGGACATTGAGGGTGTGAGTGCGTTGGCTGACTTTGAGGTCATTGAGATAGTGGATGATAGTAACCCATACCCTGCGCTATTAGGAATTGACTGGGCTATTGATATGAATAGGGTAATCAACTTGAAGAAACGGAAGATGTCCTTTGAGAAGAAGTCGCTCAGGGTTATAGTGCCATTAGACCCTATAGAAGGAGCGCGTTATACTAAACCAATGCGTGACTATGTAGAAAGTGACAATGAATTAGATCAGATATACAAGATAACAGCGTGAGATGAGGATTGGGTCAATCCTACAGCCAATGGAAAAATTGCGTGGGACAGGGATAGCTCTTGCACTTCAAATATAGATGAAGAGCTTGAATTCTGGTAGAATAGGTTGCATGAAGTATCTATGCTCCATTGCAACATGATGACCAAGTCACTAAGGTGTCTCTCAATTGAGGTAAGAAATATTCCACATTACGATGGTTTCACTAATGTGGAACTATCTCTGGATGAATTTGAAAGGGAAGTATCAAAAGAACATTGATTCCAGATACTAGAATTGGTGTTGTGCACTACACTTGCCCGTTTGTGGGGTATGCACAAGGAGAGATTTGCTGGATGGAGAGAATACAGAAGAATGATGAAGACAATGTTCAACTATGCTAATACTAGAATGATAGTACAGTTCAGTGGGAAGGATGATCCATGTGATCATTTAACATGATGGACTAATACCTAGGGAACAAAACCACAAACGGAATCGGTGCATATCTTCTGTCACATGCTAGATACGATCCCAATGAACTGGCATTTGGAAACTGAGCTTCACCATGGAACAACTGAATGGGACATTTTAAGGGAGAGTTTTCTATTAACCTTCAGCTTCTAGGATGGGTTTGAGAGCATTGATGAGGCACTAAAAGAAATTAAAGCAGCTATATTTAGAATGTCGTCGAAGGAACCGGTAGAATGGACTCAGCTAGATTGGAATACAGAGCTACGCCATGCATTGGAATTCTATAATGTGACTATGGAATAAGAGGATGATCTGTGGAATATTACCATTCCTGAAACTGAAGGACAACGTGAAGTTGAAGGACTAAAGGTCGCGAACCCGGACATATCAGAGCCTTTGAAAACTCGATAGGTAAACATTAGATCTTAAGAAGAACCTAAGTTCACAAAGATAGGGGACTGGGACGAAGATACGATTGATAAGGTAGCTGAGCAGCTACATAAATACCAAGATTTGTTCCCAATGAAGTTTTCAGACTTGAAGGGGATTATCGGAAATTTAGGTGTTATGAAGATCACATTGAAACCAGAGGTGAAGCCTATTAAGCAGCGGCCTTATTGACTGAATCCAAAATATAAGGAGAAGGTGCACCTAGAACTGGATAAAATGCTGGAAGCTGGTATTATTGAGCCTGTAGAAGAATTAGATTGGGTAAGCCCAATGGTGGTCCAAGAAAAGAAATAGAAGGGTGAGATTTGCATATGCATAGATATGCGAAAGTTGAATGGTTCTTGTGGACATGATCCATTTCCGACACCATTTACTGATGAAGTATTAGAGAACGTTGGCAGACAGAAGGAATACTCATTTACTGATGGTTTTTCTGGATATCATCAAATAAAGATCGCAACAAAACAACCTTCGCAACTGAGTGGGGTTGCTTCCAATATACAATTATGCCATTCGGATTAAAGAACGCACCTGAAATATTTTCCTAGGAAGTGATCACGGAGTTCAAGGAGTTTATTCATAAATTCTTGGAGGTATATTTTGATGATTGGACTATTTTTGGGGTGGTGAAGTGCCATGTTTGAGTCTATGCCTCATGTTGGATACGTGTCAAAGGTATTAGATCGCACTAAACCTGAAAAGTTTATATTCTGTATGCCTTTTGGGATTTTTCTTGGCCATGTTGTATGTAAGAAAGGATTGATGGTGGACCCTACAAAGATCGATGTAATTGTGAATTTGGAAGCTCCCAGGAATTGAAACAGTTGCGTGCCAAATTGGGACACACTAGGTACTATAGGAATTTTATCAAGGCGTATGCCCAGATTACCTCACCAATGAAGAAATTTTTAAAAAAGGATGCGGTTTTTTTCTAGGATGAAGATTGTTAGCGCAACTTGGATGTCTTGAAGGAGAAAATGGTGACAACACCTATTTTTTTGCTTTCAGACAGGAAAAAGGAGTTTCATGTCCATGTTGATGCCTTCTGCATTGCACTAGGAGTAGTTTTAACACAAGTTGGCGAGGGAGGGATTGATCATACACTAGCTTTCATGAGAAAAACGTTACCCAAAGTCGAGAAGAATTACTCCACCATAGAGCACGAAGGGTTAGCGATGGTCTACGAACTGCAGAAGTTTAGGCATTACTTATTAGGTGGACATTTTAAAATGTATAAAGATCACTCCACGCTGAAGTACCTGGTCAATAAGCCTGTGTTGGGGGGGGGAGATATGTCGATGGTTACTATTGTTCCAGGAGTATGAACTTGAAGTAATTGTGAAACTTGGAAGGCTGAATGCTAGTCCTGACCATATATCAAGGATTGAAATAGGTGAGGAACCAAGTAGTTTGGAGGAAGGACTACCAGATGCGTAACTCTTTGCAGTATGCGTCGTAGATGATCATTTTTATGATATTATTCAATTTTTATCAACCACAATAGCTCCAGATGGTTATTCCACTCAATAGAAGGAGTTAGTAGTTTGCGCTGTGGATTTTTCGGTAATTGCGGGTCATTTGTATAAGATGGGGTTGGATGAGATATTGTGAAGGTATGTTTCAGAGTTTGAATGTGCTAGTATCCTAGCTGAAGCCCATGGAGGAGTGGTACAAGGTCACTATGCAAGGAAAGAAACAACGCATAATATTTTGTGCACCGGGTTATGCTAGCCAATGTTACACAAGGATTCTAAGGCATACTGCAAGGTGTGCGATGCTTGCTAAAGGACAAGGTAGCCTTCACGAAGGGATGAATTTCCTTTAAATCCCCAAGTTTCGTTGCAAGTATTTGAGAAATGGTCCATTGACTTTATAGGTCCCATACAATCACCAAGATAGAAGAAGGGCACACGGTATATCATTACTGCAACTAAGTATTTAACTGGGTGGGTGGAAGCACAACCAATGAAGGATTGTACAATGCTCACTGCTGTGAAGTTTTTATTTTAGTATGTTTTAACAAGGATTGGTTGTCCTAAGATTTTGCTAAGTTATAGGGGTATACATTTCCTGAATGAAATGGTTAGCACGATTTTGGAAGAATTTCAAGTGTATCATCAGAAGAGCACACCCTATCACCCATAGCCAAATGGAACACTAGAGGCTTTTAAAAAATTTTGGAGCACGCATTGATAAAGGGATGCAACATGTAGAGGAATGAATGGGACATATGCATACTAGCGGTGTTATGGGCTTATAGGACGACCTACAAGAAGTTGAAAAGATAAACGCCATTCAGATTGGTCTACGACATTGAAACAGTAATGCCCATGGAGTATATTATGTGAAGTTTACGGATTACAACCTTGACTGAGTTGCGTGACCGTGAGACCTTGGAGGAACGACTCACATAGATTATGGAGTTAGAAGAAGATCGCTTCCTAGGCATATTTCACCAGCAAGTGAAAAATAAACGTGAGAAGACCGCTTCCTGACATGGCATGACTGGCATATAAAGTTGCACACATTAAAGGTAGATGATTTGGTGTTGTTATATGACAACAAATTCACGAAGTTTTCAGGAGAGTTTCAAATGCACTAGTTGAGGTTGTATGTTATTAAGGATATCACAAATGGTGGCACAATTCAGCTCGTGAAGCTGAATGGAGAACCATTCCCTGGAAAAGTGAACGGAAGTAGGCTAAAGTTGTACACAGGGGATCTTGCCCCTGCGCGATGACTATATGGCAGCAGGAAAATCTTAGTAATCCAGGAAGTTGCAAGGGATTGCCGAACTATAAACTATGCTGCCTAACTAGGTGACAAACATGGTAGAACAGATGTATGACAGATGATAGGGGTGCGATAGGTGGAGCTGCACTGGATGAGTTGCGCCATGAAGGATGGTGTTGGATGGTGCCGCACAGATGGGTCCAAAGTAGCTGTTGAGGTTACTATTCATGATTTGATGGAAAAAATCAGCTAAGAGGAGGTAGAGGAGCTTGCATATAGAGGAAGAGCTAGAGGAGGAGCTGCAGACACGACGTTAGAGCCTGGATACAATGATAAAACAGGCCTGCAAAACAATAACAGAATTTAACATCCCTGAGGATGCCGAAGCTTCAACAAAAGTAAGGAAATTGGCCACTATAGTACAAGCATCAAAGGAGGAATTTGGTTGGGTTACCTTTGACTTCCAGATGAAGATATCAAAGCTCCAGTTGAAGTTGTAGCCAACAAATCCACCATAGGTTCGGGAGCAATGCGGAGAAACAATCAAGGATGGTATGAACACATTGGATACCACAGTCATAGACTGTGCAACGATTTTTGACATAGCTATGTAATTATGGAAAAATATGCAGGAGGATCTGAACCTACAGAACCTGAACATTGATTTCCGAGAGACACAATGACAGTATGATGAGGTCTGAGTGACTACACGCACTTTGGCACTAGTGCAACGCCTTGCGAAGCTATAGGAGGGAAAACACCTACAAGAAAAGATGGAAGAATTGCAGAGGAAGGAGGCCCTGCTAAAGGCTAGATTACAATCGTGGCTAGAGGAAGCTTGTTAGCTTACTCTGTCACTTCAGGAAAAGCTAAAGGTGCTACAAAAGACACAGAGGGCAATGCGCCTAGCAGTGGAAGGCCAACAAGAGAGAAATTGGTTGAAGAAGTACAACAGGCTGCAGGACAGAGCGCTGTTGAAGTTGCAATGTTATAGGTTGAGCTCGGTGGTCTACGCAGTAAGATCGAGGTGCCAGTTGAGTGACTTGAGGGCGAGTGACAATATTTGTGTTGGGGGCTTATTGGGATAGGGTACCTAGGGTCGGTTTTAGGGTTAGTTAACCCAAGTTTTGTATAAATTCTTGTAAAATATGTAAAGTCTCTGCGAAATGTGGATGCAAAGTGCGTAGGTAGATATGAGTCAAAGGGGTATTAGGACCTTGTTTGGATAAGTAAATAGGTCGGTTTTGAGACTCACCCATGGCTCATGAACCATGGTATTGTATTGAGAATGCTATAAATATTTGATTCATAACAAGTATAGAGTGGGAAAGTAAGTAAGCTAAGGAAAGATAGAGATTGTTTTGGGTGAGTACAAAGGCAGGAAGGCTCTGCTTCCTATACTTAGGCAAGAAGGGGAAGGCCCCTACAACTGAGTGCACAGGAGGCCTTAGTAAGTTCGCAGTTGAGTGCGCAGGGTAGAAGAGCCTATAATATGAACATTGAAGACCAATAAAGACTAATTTTGAAGAATTACTGTGCATTTCTGTTGATTTTGTTTATGTTATATTATGTCACTCAATGATATGTTTTCAAGAAATAACGTCTGAATACTGCATGACATGGTTAAATATATCTTATTTCTACATGTTTTAAGTAATTATCTGTGTTCGTGAAGTTAAGGGTTGTTTCTGCTATGTTGTCTAATGAATTAGATAGATTTACTCGAAATCAGATCTAGGGTTATTTATTGGTGCATGAAAGTAGGTAATTTTCCTGTTTAAGGTCCACAAAGACTGATCACAGACCTTCGCAAAGGTCTTGAAGCTGGTTTGATCGAGTTATAATAATGAGCCCTAGAAGCATACTAGTCTATATGAAGGCAGATCTAAGCTATGGGAGCTTAAGAACCACTTATCACATGTCCCTAGATGCAGAAACCTGGTTCTAGCATCCCCCAATACTTCTTGGGGTGAGACTGCAGCCTGCGCTATGCATGTTGTTGCCAAAAGGGCCAGAAGTTAGGGTTTTTTTGGTTGGTGCAAACAACTCTGAACCTGGCTTAGGCCCCCTTAAGCCAATAGTACTATTGAACTCATTTAAGATAATTTGATCTGAGCCTTTCTAACTTGTAGGAAAGAAACAAAGAAAATTGTAAAACTATCTAAAAGACATTCTCATTTGTTCATGTAAATATCTTGTTTAATTTTGGATGTTTTTCTGATGTTCTTGGAAAAATTATAGATTTTGTATTTTCAATTGTTCTTTCGATAATAATTTTTCAATTAATCTTAAATTGTCGAATTTACTATCCATCTATTATTTCCATGAACATAAATCTTAGTTTAGGCATGTATATACATCGATAAGAGTAGTCTTTATTCACTGTGTTTCCTTCATATTTTCAAAAAATGCAAAAAATTGTTTTCCTCAAATCAAGCCTCGATTCATTGGATCATCACCTCTTGAAGGGTAAATTGGTCCTAAAATTCTGGTAAGGACTGCCATTAATGGAAAAGAGTTTAATCGGGACTCCGAACAGGCATTTCCTCCCGTGTTGAGTCAGGGAATTTCCATACTTCAATAGGTCATGTTATCACTAGGCTAGGATAGGTTGGGCTATGTGAACCATCAACCCAACGTAACTATTTCAAACCAGCTTTAGACTGGAAGTTAGCCCTTCCAATCTAAGAGGGATCTCTCAATATTTTTTTTAAAATGCAGATGGCTAACTCTGGTTTTCTAAGTGATTTTTCAAGTGAACGAGTGTGAGGATATCCACCATTAGGCATGGAGTCAATTAAAGAAAAACAACAACAAACAACAATTTTTTATAGAAGCTAAGGCATCTTTGGTTTACTAAGGTGGATAAGGACATTCACAGTAATCACAACAAATTGAAGGAAGTTGGAGAAATGTAACATTGAATTCCAAATAACAAATGACAATATAGGAGTAGGATAGGATGGGATTGAAACCAAAATGAATCTCAGGCTAAAAATAGAGGATTGTTGCAACAATATTTTCTATTAACTAAAAACAATACAACACTGGTTTCCTCACATATCGATCCCCCCTTTGGCAAGTCGAAATTCTACATATTTATATACAAAAATAGATATAAAAAATCTTCCACCTGGGCTAGATTCGATCAACAACTATGAGATCTAATCCTATCTGATTAATAAAACCTTGAACCTTCTTAGTAATTTTCTGTTACAACAGAGTTCGAATACAAATGTGAGTCATATGAACTGTTACAATAATTTGAAGCGCGACACTGTATTTGTGGAAATTCAGAGCATCTAACCTTCGAATCCTGTTGTTTGTCTCCTTGTCTTTATCCTGCTGGTAGGAGTGATATTCATTGATTGAAACATGTTTGAAAGTGCCTTGTTGTCTCTGTGTCTTGCTTCCCTATGTCTCACTTCCTTCTATTATCATATTCTGATTAATGGCCATGCTGCTGGAAATACAATGAGAAATACCCTCGATCTCCCATTGAGCAGAAGCAAAATGGACATGTTGATTTGCGTTGTTGATATGGGTCTGTTTACATCGCAATTGCAACACAAGAGAGGGTTCCTCATTTTATGTTTCATAGTTGTTCATTGATGTTGCAGACGCGAAGCTTATAGAATGCATTACATAAAATATTGCATCTGGGAGGGTTCTCGCATATCAAATTCATAATACAGAAAGGACTTCAGGGAGCTAGAACTTGTGACTATGTGATCGTCGATTGCAATATCACAATACGCGGAGGAAGGAGAGATCACAACCAATGGGATTATGCGATATACGATATCGGCAGAGAACTGATCAATATGCAATATCGAAAGATATTTAAGCTATATGTGATATTAATGGTAGAGGGATTATCACAATCGGTGGGGAGGAGGGATATCACAATCGGTGATCAGAGGGATATTGCAGTCAGCGATTGGAGGGAAATCACAATCAGCGATCGAAGGGATATCACAATCAATGATTGGACTTTTCCAATATGCAATATTGCAATCTCAAAAGTAAAAGGGTATGAGAGGATATGTATGCAAAATGGAAAAGGACCGACAACGATATGTTGTGTGGGTCTAGACTTTTAAAAAACAGTTGCGGCATGTTTATGGTGTTTTGAAGTATTTCAAAGGGGAATGTGGAAATGCAGCTAGAGTTAGAAATGGGTTTGCTGCTAGAGTTGGAATGGGATACGACTAGAGTTGGAAATGGGTCCATGAATGAAATGAGATGAGTGAGAGAAATGGGTTTTCGAGAATATGAGAATTTCTCCAAAGAAATTAGAATAGACTTGTCCTTCCTTCTTTAATCTCAAAATGCGAAGCACATCAACCTCTTTCAGAAAAATAAAAATATAGATGCAAAGATCAGTGATGGAAAACCTTGACTAATAAAACTAAAAATTCTTTCTAGTGGTTATCATGGATGACAGGTCCATTGTATGTACTTATCCTCATTTCTCCCCACGGGGTAATATTGTTCCTTGATAGCATCTTGGAAAGAGTTCCAAAAGTGGGTGGCTATAAATAGAGAGGGTTCCTCGGCCCTTTTCTCACAATATGTTTCTCGCCATTCCTTGACATGGGGGTGACCTTAAGCAATGCAAAAGTAAATTTTTCCCTATCGAACAAACTATACACCAAAAAATAACCTTCCAATAGATTCAACCATATATCCAAAACATTCACATTTATTTGGCCTTTGAATATAGGGATATTTAAGTTCACTTGTACCTTGAAGGCAACGATGCCTCCAAAGTCACTGTTAGATGAAGATGATTCGCTGGTGGGCATCACCGAAGGATCTGGGAAAAGTTATCCATTGTTTTGTTCCTTTGTTGGTCGAGGGATTCTTCACGTAATAGTTTTATAGGATATCCTACTCCCTCATATTTCTTTTCGTCTACCATGGGAGGTCGTCGGTGTCAGTGGGGATAGTATTCCAAAGGCTCAACTAGTTCAAGTCCCAACTCCTTATACCCCAGCCTCATGGGGGACATGCAAAAAAAAAAACAGAGAAAGAGAAAATTTCTATGATCCCACTGATATAGATTTATGAAGAAATGAAATGAAATAAATATATAAATAGAAAACATAGATACAATTAAAACATAACTTCAATTAATTAATAATAAAGTACGAAAATTAGTTTACATGCAGAATGGAAATAAACTTTGTGAGGCAATGATAACTTATATCTAAGAAGAGATGTGTGTTATCACTCAGGTTGTCCCTTGGCTCCTAAGGGATACAGCCGAGGTAACCACAAACCAATCTTTGGATTGCAGGTCCTAGCCTACCTGCAATCAGAGAGGGCTCTCTCTTTAAAATTTAGCTTTGTTTTGGGGTGATTTTAGGCTAGTTATGATATGCATGAGTTTGTTTTGAATTTTGTGGGATGGGTGATGTTTTCAAACAGAGATGGCATGCAAAGTGTGAGAAGTTCAGACCATTGGGCATGGAGTCAATGAATATGAATTGCCAAGGTGTCTTTTCTTTGGTAAAAGAGAGGAATACGGAGCAGGATAGCTAAACATGGAACAATCTTCAAAGCTGGAATTAATATGAAATGGAGGTCAGGGAATGAAAGGCAATTAAGAATCTTTCATTCAGCTAATAGAGGAAAAGTGAATGAATAATATCTAGGAGCAATGAAAGATTCCTAAATAGCATTTAGAAATGAGGGAACTAGCGTAAACATGATCAATGAAGTATACACATTCATGACTAATTCTGAAGAAAACATAGAGAAATCACAGAAATTGAGCACAGAGTACAACTAAGTAACATCTGAGCTATTCTTCTTTTCTCCAATCTAGATCATGATACACAGATGATATACTAAACATAGAAACTAAAAACAGAGGTAAGAAAGACATATTGAACCATGAGGAAGCACGAGAATTCCATATTTTTCTCTTCAGCCATTCAAACCACAACCAGCCAGTTCAAAAACAAACATTCCAGCAATATTTGATCATAAAAGTTCCCAGGCTTACAACGCAAGTCTAGAATGACTTAATCAACCAACCAACCAACCCTTAAAACATTGCTCAGGGTGGTATTTATAAGAAAAATATCTACAAAATAGATCTGATAAAAGATCTGAGGATATAACTGCGATTAACCTAACTTCTACTGCAAGTAAAGCAACAAATATCTATTTTGAGCTGCGCTCAAGGCAGCTGCATCAAAACATGAGTTAATATGCGTCCTTTTGGCTCTGTGCTGTTCATTCTGAAATAACTGCTTCTTGATCTCTGATCCGCTGCTCTTAGGTTGCTTTAATGTGCATTAATCTCTATCTGATGAGCCTTTAATGCCTTTAAACTTTCCACTGATACTCTTTGACTTGCTGCGATCTTCTTTAATGCTCATCTGCTTTGGCATTAAGTCCTCTACTGATATTCTTTAACTGATACTCTTTTTGGCTGCTCTGATACACTTTTTCTTCAATGGTACACTTTAACTCTGTAAAATCACCCTTACCTACCACTTTATGGCAAAAAGGAACGGCTGTGGTGCTTTCTGCAGGCTTTAGAAGGTCTATCGGCGCTGGCCGATCAAAATACCATCAAAAAAGGAGTAAAAACTGCATAATAGAGGAGGATTTGTGGACTGGTAGCTTGTGCTGAGGCCGTGCTCGTTGTCCGGAGCAAATTTGGGCCGAGGCGATCAAAAATGGTGAAGAAATGACTAAGCTTCCTTTGAACTAGAAATGCGCGCGGGCGCAGATTGAGAAATATGAGGGAAAATAGCCTTTTTACCTTTATAAGGCAAAAAACACTTTATACGGGAAAATTGATGAAAAACAGGGCAGGAGCAATCACTGTAGAGAGGAATAAATCCGGGCCATTGGATCCAGCGAGGGCAGATCCAACGGCTGCGATTAACTCGCAATATCGCATCGGGGGTGTGCAATGGGGCAGAGGCTTTTTAAACAATAGCAATGAGCGATGAGCGAAAAGGGGAGATGCGATATATTACAAACCATTGGATGGGCGGGGTGATCGGACATCGATCGTCCGATCGCAATATCACGTCTGCAGGTTTCCATCGAGGCACATATATAAAAATGGCCAACACTACTGCTGCGACCTCCGACAGTGATATCACGTCGTAGGGGGGGGAATGCAATCAGAGGAGGGTTTTTAATGCATCAGAAGGGGTCCAATGCATTGGAAAGAGGGTTTCTACTAAGTTTCAGGTAAACTTAGTAATTACCAAAGAAATATTTATCGTTATATTTCAACCAAAGGGGGGGGATATGTATATAAAGGGGATTTTTATCATATTTTTAATAAGGGGAGGGAAATAACATGGGATATATATAATAAAGTCAAAAGTTAATATGAATTTTGAGGAGAAAGCGCTAAGTATAGAAATATTAGGCTATAAAGGGGAAATAGGATTTATAGAAGAAATATGAGCAGCTTTAAGCAAAGCAGATCTTTACTTAGGCAAATGTTATGGTATATGATGAATTTTTGAGATATTAAGCAGATCTTAACATCTCTAAGGGAAATTAGTGAATGATTTGGGGAAAAGGAAGAAGGGGAAGTTAGTCATGCCTCGCTTGAGCTGCTCCAAGGGAAAATTGCCTTGCACTTGTGATCTGAAGTAGATTTACACTTTGAAATAGAAAATTGATCACAATTTTTCATTCTGCAACCTCAAAACTACCCACCCAGCCTACTTAGCCTAACATTTTGTCTTCTTTTTTTTTGGGTGCACTTGAACTAGCAAACCCAGTTTTTCTTCTTTTCTTTTGGCTATCCTCCTATCTAAATCTATCCTTATTTCTTCCTGAGGCTCAGATTAAGCTGTTGAGCACCCTTGATTCTCTACCTATCTACTAATCTGCCAAGATTAAATAGTTTGGACAGATTTTTATTCTCTATTTCTAAAACAAGCAATTTAAACCTAGGGAAGCCAAGATTAAGCTGTTTGGCCTTCCCTTAACTGTGAAACTCTTCAAAAATGGAATATAGTAGTGGCATTTTTGCTAGCACACTTTCCTGGCCTTCTGATTGGGGTTCATTTCTTTCATTTTTCTCTTGGCCCATTCATTATTCTTTTTGCCCTTTGATTTTTCTTTTAGGGCATACCCTCTTTATATTTTTTAAATCTTTTGATTTTCTTTGAAATATGGAACTTTTGCAACATGGAAAGGATGAACATATTTGGCACTTAACCAGTCAATCATGAAATATGAAACCTATTGGTATAGGAGGCTAACAGTGGCTCCACTTGGGGATGGATTTTCCAGATGAAAAGCCAAGAACAGTAGGTCAGAATGCCTTAGTCTTCAACTGTTGCTGTAATCTGAAAACTTCCTTCTCTTGGATGCTTTTGACTGAATTCTTGTAAGCAGTTATCCAGTATTACTTTTGAGCTGTATCGAAGTGAAATTACAGCTCTGCTTCTTGCCTTCTGAGTGCTTTCTAACATATTCATATTTGCCTAAGAACTTCCTTTGAGATAAATTCAAAATATATATCAGACTGGTGCATTCCTCTCGGTTCTTCCTTCAAATTTTGCTACTCTAGTTCCTTTATCAGACTGCTGTAAATGAAAATGATGAAAATACAAATATTAATGTACAATATAGATCTGAGTTATATACATCAAAAGGGATCAAAGTAATGTTTGAGCATTCGCCCATTGACAGGGCCATCTTCAGCTTCGGTGCCATCCAAATTCTTCAGAAAATATGTGTTATTGCCTTGCACAGCTTGAATAATGAATGGGCCTTTCCACAGGAAATCAAATTTCCCATGCTTCCCTTTATCCTCTCTCCTTGAATCCCACCTTAACACTTTGTTTCCGATGAAGAAGTCTTCGGCCTTTGTTCTTTTATCAAACATTCTTTTCAGCTTCTCTTGTAAAATCTGCGTTCTCTGATATACTTCCTCCCTTGTCTGCTGCAAGTGAATGGTTTGATTGATCCTTCTTTGAATATCATTAGGCTCAGCTTGAATCTCTTGTAGCAGCTTGATCACTGGGATTCCCAAAGATGAAGGGAATCTTGCCTCCATTCCATAAACTAATTCATATGGGCTTGTTCCAATGGATCTTTTGGTGGTTAATCTGTCGGCCCATAGTGCATTCACAAGCTTCTTGTGCCAATTCTTTTTGTTCTCCTCCAAGACTTTCTTGATGATATTAATGAGGCTTTTATTGGATGATTCAGCCAGACCATTACCTTGAGGGTAATAGGCTGTGGAGTGGCCTAAGGTAATGTGGTATTTGTGGAAAAAACTGATCATTCTCTTGGATTTAAAGGCAGCGGCATTGTCTGTAATGATTTTTTCGGGACAACCAAATCTAGACAGTATGTTGGTTTCTAGGAATTGGATGATGATTGAGTCATTGGCTTGCCTACAAGGGATGGCCTCTATCCACTTGGTAAAGTAATCTGTGGCAGTTAAAATCCATTTGTGCTGGCCTGAGGATGATGGGTGAATTTCACCAATGAAGTCTAAACCCCACTGTTGGAATGGTTTTTCAGTTGAAATGGGCTTAAGGGGTAAGGGTAATAACTTTCTCTTGCCTTCAAAGATCTGGCACTTATGGCATGAAACAACAAATTTCTTCACATCGGCAAACAGGGTGGGCCAATAGTAACCAGCCCTTAGTATCTTATCAGCAGTAGATTTCCAATACAAGTGCCCTCCACAGTCCCCTGCATGAAACTCCTTCATAACATTATCAGTTTCATTCAATGTTAGACAATTCAGCAAAATTCCTTCATGATTTTTCCAAAACAAAACATTGTCTAAGATACAAAACTTTGATGCCTTCATTTTTAAAAATCTTTTTTTAGTTCTGGACAACCCTGGAGGAGCATGCAAGTTTAACAATATAAAACATATGTCAACATACCATGGTGATTCTAAAAAGGCTTGACTGATCTGTGGAGTCGCCAGCTCCTGTTCGTTGTCCAGTTCATTAATGTCAAGGGCTTGGAAATTGGTTTCGGTCATCAGTTTGGCTAAACCTTGTCCTTTTATCAGTTTAGTGGGCTTTATCTCAATGTCGTATTCTAGGATATTGGCAATCCATTTGCCCCTTTTGCCTTCAATTCCTTCTTGAGTTAAAATATATTTAACCACTGCATTTGGAACATATGCTATCACATGGGAGTATAAAATGTAAACTCTGAAACCTTTGATAGCTTTTACAAGGGCATATGCTTGTTTCTCCATGATTTGATATTTCAAGGGCGCATCTCTAAGGGCCCTGTTGAAGAAAGCAATGGGCTTTTCAGATCCCTGATCATCCTTTTGTAATAAGACAGCAGTTATGGTATGTTCAGATGTAGAGGAAAAAATGATGAAATCTTTATCAAATTTCGGGCTTGTGAGGACTGGTGTCTTTGTTAGGGCCATTTTGATGTCCTCAAAGGCTTGTTTGGCTTCTATGGTCCATTTTACTTTGGAATCTTTCTTCAGCATGTTGTTTAACAATCTTATCAGCTCGGCCAAGTTTGGGATAAATCTTCTCAAGAAATTAATCTTCCCTAGAAAGGCTTGCAATTCTTTGATATTTCTTGGATAAGGGACTTGGAGGATAGCTTGAATTCTGTCTGGGTCAATCCTAATACCATCTTTTGAAATAATGTGACCCAGAAGTTTGCCTTCCTCAAGACCAAACAGGGACTTCTTTGGATTTAAAGATATGCCATACTTTCTGCAAGTTAAGAATACTTGTCTCAGATGTTTTAGATGTTCTTGGTCTGATTTTGAGAATGGGGTAAGATCATCAAGGTAGACTACTAAGAAATCATGGATTTCTTTGGCAAAGGCTATGTCCATTGCTCTTTGAAAAGTGGCCCCTGCATTTTTGAGTCCGAAAGGCATTTTGACATATTTAAAGGTTCCCCATGGTGTTGTGAAAGTTGTTTTATCTTGATCATCTGGGTGAACTAAGATCTGATTGAAACCTGAGAATCCATCTAACAGTGAAATTATGGAAGACCCCACTACCCTTTGTAAAATATGGTCCATCTTGGGCAATGGGTAGTGGTATTTAAGAGAGACTTGGTTCAAATTTCTTAAGTCAACACACAATCTAATCTCACCTGTTTTCTTCCTTGTGGGCACTAAGTTGGATACCCATTCTGAAAATATGATTGGTGCAATAATTCCAGCTTCAAACATTCTCTTCACTTCTTTCTCAATCAAGGGGAGAAGCACAGGATTGATTCTTCTTAGTTTCTGTTTGAAAGGTTTTTGATTTGGTTTCAAAGGTATAGTATGTTGGATGACTGAAGTGTCATAGGATTTGAGGTCCTCATAACTCCAGGCAAAAACATCTTGGAACTCTTTAAACAAGTCAACATATTTTGGCTTTTGATCGGGTGGCACAGATCTAGACAATTTTATCATTTTGGGTTTTTCTGCGGTCCCAATATTACAGTCTTCAATTGCAGCATTTAAGGGTTGCATCTTTGGCTTTCTAGGGATATCGTTTGAATCAAAAATATCTTCTAAGGGAGTCAGGCATTTGGGTAGAAAATTGTCTTTCAGTTCAATAACTTCAGCCTCTGCTTCAACTCTTTCATCCAAATTCACTTGTTTGAGCTCTTGTATATTTTTGTCATCAAAAGTTGTTGGCTACAAAAAAATTTTAGCTGCCTCCGCTGATATGGTCTGCTGATCTTTGCTCATTAGTTGTTGTTCATCCATGGTATCTTCATCAATGTTTAGACCTGAAAATTCTTCTTGTAAAGTGAGGAAATTATTGATCTGTGCATCATTTTCAAAGACTTGCCAATCTTTGACATTGTTTGGGACTGTAGGCCTGTTTTTTATCTCGGCTGTGAAATGGTGATTGGGCTCAAATGGCAGCTTGCACGTGCTGGCAAAAGTTGCCAAGCTATGTGCATGTAGATTATGGCTTCTTGAGATTTTTGTAAGTTGGGATTCTGAGAAGGTATTGAGTATTTCCATGGCTGCTCTTCTATAAGCTCTCAATCTCTTATCATTTGTGACAAAATTTCCCTTCACTTGCTGTATAATCAGATCTGAGTCTCCTAGAATTGAAACTTTTGTAGCTCCTAGAGTTTTGATCAACTTAAGACCTAATAAGAGGGCTTCATACTCTGCCATATTGTTAGTACATTTGAAATTTAATCTATAAGCATGACCTTCAGCATGATCAATTTGTGTGTTGCGTATCCATATCCCTGCCCCTGCTCCTAGTTTTTTTACAGAGCCATCAAACTCTAAATACCATAAGATTTCTTGGTCCTGACTAGCATTGGGAGTTGTAATCATTTTTGGAGTGGGCAGTTTTGAATTTTCTGTTTGATGTAGTTTGGTTGGTGTGCTGGTTACATCAGTTGTTTCAACAGTTCCTAGATTTTGGGCAACTGATTCTTCGTTTACGCATATTTATTGCTCTAAAGCCAAAGGCTTATCATCAGTCGGAGGACTTCTATTAGCATTAAACAAGATGAAAGAATCCATATCAGAATGGATTGAATAGATGGGAAAGTTTTGGGGTTTTTCTTCACTTCTTACAACATATTTCATTAGTGTTTCTCGGTACAGTCTCTTTGGTTGCCCAAAGATTGAAATAGTGGCATAAGAGAGGTCTAATTGCTAAGATCCTTGGAGTTTGACTCCCCAAGATCTTGATAAGAGCATACCATATGTGGGTGGAATATCAGCTACCACCACATCCATTAGGATTGTTTTGGTTGGGTATTGGACCAAGGACACACACAAATCTTTGATTAGGCCTAAACACTTGACTTGACTAGAATCAAATGAGAATAAGTCTTTGTATGGTCTAGTGACATCTAGGTTTAGCTTCTCCATTACAGCTTTGGGCATTAGGTTGTGTGAAGCACCTGAATCAAACATTGCATTGTGTAACACTTTGTCATGGATGTGTAAACTGACATAAAAGGGTAGAACCCCTCCATTTGCTGTTTTACCATCAACCTCAGGACCAAAAAGCAATTCAGGTTGATCATCTAAGACATTAACATCATCCCTATTCTCTGGCATTTGCAACGATCTTTTGATTTGCTGTCTATATACATCATGTTTAGCAAGCTCAGAGAGAGGAATAGATATCTTTAATTTACCAATTTCTGCCTCTAAATCGAAGGGTTTCTCCAATTGAGTTTTTGTGTTGTGACTGGCAGATTTTCCTTTTTCAATTGCACTTTCAGTGATTTTCTCTTGATTATCAATGCTATCTTGAAGTATTTCTATTTTGGAAAGGCTTTCAGGAGTGCTGTTTGAATTCTCTTTTGAGGAAGAGGATACAAATGGCTGATTCTTAAAGGTCTGCATGTCTGATACATCTTCCACAGTCACTTGTTTTAGGTTTGGGTCTGTTCTATCAGAGGGTTCTGTGAGGATTACCTTGTCTTTTATCTTCTTTGGTTGTTTAGCATCCTTTGGTTTGATAGTTTCAGGCACATCTATGGTTCTGGTCCTTAATTTGTATTGCTTGTGAACCTCATATACTGCTGCATCATAGCCTTCTCTAAAGTCAAATGACTCTCCCGACTTAGTCTGAAATTGATTGATATCATGATCATCTTGGTCTTCTTGGGTTAGGAAAATTTGTTGTTCACTCTTCAAACCCATCAAGTTTATGTGAGTGTCCTCGGCCGGCTCACTAGATGTTGATGCTTCAGCATAGTTTTCTTGAAAAGGAGGTCTGATATCCTGGTCTGGGCTAGCCCTTCCAACATTTGGGTTTTGATTTTTTCTAAAGTTTGGGTTTCTGATAGTATTACTTTGTTGTCCTTCCCATGATGATTTTCTTTCAATGGTTCCCATTCTATCTCCAATACTGTGCACGGTATTGATGATTGCATCCAATTTTTGTTCAACTGCTGAAGGCTCTTCTTTAAAAGTAGTTCTTCTCTCGGCTCTTGCTCTATTTCACTTAGCAATCAGGTTTGCCTCCACACTAACAGCTACATTCTGCATGTCTGCTAAGCTTTGAGGGGCTCTTTCCCTCAATTGATATGCCATGTCAGAATCAAAACCATCAGGGAATTTGTATAAAGCTAGATCAGGTGGAGGCCTAAGGTTTTGGGGAATAGCATTGTAAACATTGTTGAACCTAGCACAATAGTCTAAGACAACTTCTTGTGGGCCTCTTTTTATGGTGTCATATTCGGATAATATGTGCAGTGGATCTTTCTTTTTCTCCCATCTGTTAAGAAATGTTTGGTAAAGAGCCTCTGGGTCAGCTATGGAATTTGCAGGGAGAGCTCTAAACCAGGGCCTTACATCACCTGTTAAACTTTGGACAAAAATCTTCATTCTTACATGATCATCATCTATTTCATAATTCTCAAAATAGTCCTGCATTTTCTTGGTATGTTGCAGGGCAATGTTAGAACCAGTACCATCAAAATATGTGATTTTGGTTTGATAATCCTGAGGCATAGCCCCTGGATTTGCAGGTAACTGTAAAGGTGCATAACGATTCGCCATATTTACAGGGATAAATGGAACAGCAGGAAGAAATGGAACAGTTGGAACAACTGGGATGGAAGAGGAAATAATAGAAGGAGTATGTGTAGTGGATGGAGGTGTAGAAAAGGTGCTTTGAGAAGTGGATGATGAACTAGGAGAAGTTGGAACAGTGTGAAGATGGAATGAAACTTTGGCAGGGGTTGGAATATAGCTTTGGGGAATTATTTCAGGAATTAATCAGCAATATCTTCTTTTTGCTCTTGTTTCCTGAGGGTCTTTGGGATTAAATTGGGATTTTCCAAAATTGTTGGGGGAGCTGGGTCTGGATTTGACCTAGTATAGCGAGTTTTCTTCTTTGGAGCCAGCTTCTGAACTTTTTTTTGGAAATTTCTGAAGATTTTCCCCAGTGGAGTCGCCAATGATGTTATCACTCAGGTTTTCCCTTGGCTCCTAAGGGATACGACCGAGGTAACCACAAACCAATCTTTGGATTGCAGGTCCTAGCCTACCTGCAATCAAAGAGGGCTCTCTCTTTAAAATTTATCTTTGTTTTGGGGTGATTTTAGGCTAGTTATGATATGCATGAGTTTGTTTTGAGTTTGGTGGGATGGGTGATGTTTTCAAACAGAGATGACATGCAAAGTGTGAGAAGTTCAGACCATTGGGCATGGAGTCAATGAATATGAACTGCCAGGTGTGTTTTCTTTGGTAAAAGAGAGGAATATGGAGCAGGATAACTAAACATGGAAGTATCTTCAAAGCTGGAATTAAGATGAAATGGAGGTCAGGGAATGAAAGGAAATTAAGAATCTTTCATTCAGCTAACAGAGGGAAACTGAATGAATAATATCTAGGAGCAATGAAGGATTCCTAAACAGCATTCAGAAATGAGGGAACTAGCGTAAACATAGAGAAATCACAAAAATTGAGCACAGAGTACAGCTAAGTAACATCTGAGCTATTCTTCTTTCCTGCAATCTAGATCATGATACATAGATGATATACTAAACATAGAAACTGAAAACAGAGGTAAGAAATACTTATTGAACCATGAGGAAGTACGATAATTCCATATTTTTCTCTTCAGCCATTAAAACCACAACCAGCCAGTTCAAAAACAAACATTCCAGCAATATTTGATCATAAAAGTTCCCAGGCTTACAGCGCAAGTCTAGAATGACTTAATCAACCAACCAACCAACCCTTAAAACATTGCTCAGGGTGGTATTTATAAGCAAAATATCTACAAAACAGATCTGATAAAAGATCTGAGGAAATAACTGCGATTAACCTAACTTCTACTGCAAGTAAAGCAACAAATATCTATTTTGAGCTGCGCTGGAGGCAGCTCCATCAAAACATGAGTTAATATGTGTCCTTTTGGCTCTGTGCTGTTCATTCTGCAATAACTGCTTCTTGATCTCTGATCCGCTGCTCTTAGGTGGCTTTAATGTGCATTAATCTCGATCTGATGAGCCTTTAATGGCTTTAAACTTTCCACTGATACTCTTTGACTTGCTGCGATCTTCTTTAATGCTCATCTGCTTTGGCATTAAGTCCTCCACTGATATTCTTTAACTGATACTCTTCTAGGCTGATCTGATACACTTTTTCTTCACTGATACACTTTAACTCTGTAAAATCCCCCTTACCTACCACTTTATGGCAAAAAGGAACGGCTGCGGTGCTTTCTGCGGGCTTTAGAAGGTCTATCAGCGCTGGCAGATCAAAATACCATCATAAAGGAGTAAAAACTGCATAATAGAGGAGGATTTGTGGATTGGTAGCTTGTGCTGAGGCCGTGCTCGTTGTCTGAAGCAAATTTAGGCTGTGGCGATCAAAAATGGTGAAGAAATGACTAAGCTTCCTTTGAACTAGAAACATGCGTGGGCGCAGATTGAGAAATATGAGGGAAAATAGCCTTTTTACCTTTATAAGGCAAAAAACACTTTATATGGGAAAATTGATGAAAAACAGGGTGGGAGCGATCACTGTAGAGAGGAATAAATCTGGGCCATTGGATCCAACGAGGGCAGATCCAACGGCTGCGATTAACTCGCAATATCGCATTAGGGGTGTGCAATGGGGCAGAGGCTTTTTAAACAATAGTGATGAGCGATGAGCGAAAAGGGGAGATTCGATATATTATAAACTATTGGATGGGCAGGGTGATCGGACGGCGATCGTGCGATCGTAATATCGCATCGGCGGGTTTCCATCGGGGCACATATATAAAAAGGGCCAACTCTACTGCTGCGTCCTCCAACAGTGATATCACGTCGGGGGGGGGAATGCAATCAGAGGAGGGTTTTTAATGCATCAGAAGGGGTCCAATGCATTGGAAAGAGGGTTTTTACTAAGTTTTAGGTAAACTTAGTAATTACCAAAGCAATATTTATGGTTATATTTCAACCAAAGGGGGGGGTTATGTATATAAAGGGGATTTTTATCATATTTTTAATAAGGGGAGGGAAATAACATGGGATTTATATAATAAAGTCAAAAGTTAATATGAATTTTGAGGAGAAAGCACTAAGTATAGAAATATTAGGCTACAAAGGGGAAATAGGACTTATAGAAGAAATATGAGCACCTTTAAGCAAAGCAGATCTTTACTTAGGCAAATGTTATGGTATATGATGAATTTTTGAGATATTAAGCAGATCTTAACATCTCTAAGGGAAGTTAGTGAATGATTTGGGGAAAGGAAGAAGGGGAAGTTAGTCATGCCTCGCTTGAGCTGCTCCAATGTAAAATTGCCTTGCACTTGTGATCTGAAGTAGATTTACACTTTGAAACACAAAATTGATCACAATTTTTCATTCTGCAACCTCAAAACTGCCTACCCAGCCTACTTAGCCTAACATTTTGTCTTCTTTTTGTTTGGGTGCACTTGAACTAGCAAACTCAACTTTTCTTCTTTTCTTTTGGCTATCCTCCTATCTAAATCTATCCTTGTTTCTTCCTGAGGCTTAGATTAAGATGTTGAGCACCCTTGATTCTCTACCTATCTACTAATCTGCCGAGATTAAACAGTTTGGACAAATTTTTATTCTCTATTTCTAAAACAAGCAATTTAAACCTAGGGAAGCCAAGATTAAGCTGTTTGGCCTTCCCTTAACTATGAAACTCTTCAAAAATGGAATATAGTAGTGGCATTTGAGCTAGCACACTTTCCTGGCCTTTTGATTGGGGTTCATTTCTTTCATTTTTCTCTTGGCCCATTCATTATTCTTTTTCACCTTTGATTTTTCTTTTAGGGCATACCATCTTTATATTTTTTAAATCTTTTGATTTTCTTTGAAATATGGAACCTTTGCAGCATGGAAAGGATGAACATATTTGGCACTTAATCAGTCAATCATGAAATATGAAACCTATTGGTATAGGAGGCTAACAGTGGCTCCACTTGGGGATGGATTTTCCAAATGAAAAGGCAAGAACAGCAGGTCAGAATGCCTTAGTCTTCAACTGTTGTTGTAATCTGGAAACTTCCTTCTCTTGGATGCTTTTGACTGAATTCTTGTAAGCAGTTATGCAGTATTACTTTTGAGCTGTATCGTAGTGAAATTACAGCTCTGCTTCTTGCCTTCTGAGTGCTTTCTAACATATTCATATTTGCCTGAGCACTTCCTTTGAGATAAATTCAAAATATATATCAGACTGGTGCATTCCTTTCGGTTCTTCCTTCAAATTTTGCTGCTCTAGTTCCTTTATCGGACTACTGTAAATGAAAATGCTGAAAATACAAATATTAATGTACAATATAGATCTGAGTTATATACATCAAAAGGGATCAAAGTAATGTTTGAGCATTCGCCCATTGACAGGGCCATCTTCAGCTTCGGTGCCATCCAAACTCTTCAGAAAATATGTGTTATTGCCTTGCACAGCTTGAATAATGAATGGGCCTTTCCACAGGAAATCAAATTTCCCATGCTTCCCTTTATCCTCTCTCCTTGAATCCCACCTTAATACTTTGTTTCCGATGAAGAAGTCTTCGGCCTTTGTTCTTTTATCAAACATTCTTTTCAGTTTCTCTTCTAAAATCTACATTCTCTGATATACTTCCTCCCTTGTCTGCTGCAAGTGAATGGTTTGATTGATCCTTCTTTGAATATCATTAGGCTCAGCTTGAATCTCTTGTAGCATCTTGATCATTGGGATTCCCAAAGATGAAGGGAATCATGCCTCCATTCCATAAACTAACTCATATGGGCTTGTTCCAATGGATCTTTTGGTGGTTAATCTGTCGGCCCATAGTGCATTCACAAGCTTCTTGTGCCAATTCTTTTTGTTCTCCTCCAAGACTTTCTTGATGATATTAATGAGGCTTTTATTGGATGATTCAGCTAGACCATTACCTTGAGGGTAATAGGCTGTAGAGTGGCCTAAGGTAATGTGGTATTTGTGGAAAAAACTGATCATTCTCTTGGATTTAAAGGCAAGGTCATTGTCTGTAATGATTTTTTCGGGACAACCAAATCTAGACAGTGTGTTGGTTTTTAGGAATTGGATGATGATTGAGTCGTTGGCTTGCCTACAAGGGATGGTCTCTATCCACTTGGTAAAGTAATCTGTAGCAGTTAAAATCCATTTTTGCTGGCCTGAGGATGATTGGTGAATTTCACCAATGAAGTCTAAACCCCACTGTTGGAATGGTTTTTCAGTTGAAATGGGCTTAAGGGGTAAGGGTAACAACTTTCTCTTGCCTTCAAAGATCTGGCACTTATGGCATGAAACAACAAATTTCTTCACATCGGCAAACAGGCTAGGCCAATAGTAACCAGCCCTTAGTATCTTATCAGCAGTAGATTTCCAATACAAGTGCCCTCCACAGTCCCCTGCATGAAACTCCTTCATAACACTATCAGTTTCATTCAATGTTAGACAATTCAGCAAAATTCCTTCATGATTTTTCCAAAACAAAACATTGTCTAAGATACAAAACTTTGATGCCTTCATTTTTAAAAATCTTTTTTTAGTTCTGGACAACCCTGGAGGAGCATGCAGGTTTAACAATATAAAACATATGTCAGCATACCAAGGTGATTCTAAAAAGGCTTGATTGATCTGTGGAGTCGCCAGCTCCTGTTCGTTGTCCAGTTCATTAATGTCAAGGGCTTGGAAATTGGTTTCGGTCATCAGTTTGGCTAAACCTTGTCCTTTTATCAGTTTAGTGGGCTTTATCTCAATGTCGTATTCTAGGATATTGGCAATCCATTTTCCCCTTTTGCCTTCAATTCCTTCTTGAGTTAAAATATCTTTAACCACTGCATTTGGAACATATGCTATCACATGGGAGTATAAAATGTAAACTCTGAAATCTTTGATAGCTTTTACAAGGGCATATGCTTGTTTCTCCATGATTTGATACTTCAAGGGCGCATCTCTAAGGGCTCTGCTGAAGAAAGCAATGGGCTTTTCAGATCCCTGATCATCCTTTTGTAATAAGACAGCAGCTATGGTATGTTCAGATGCAAAGGAAAAAATGATGAAATCTTTATCAAATCTCGGGCTTGTGAGGACTGGTGTCTTTGTTAGGGCCATTTTGATGTCCTCAAAGGCTTGTTTGGCTTCTATGGTCCATTTAACTTTGGAATCTTTCTTCAGCATGTTGTTTAACAATCTTATCAACTCGGCCAAGTTTGGGATAAATCTTCTCAAGAAATTAATCTTCCCTAGAAAGGCTTGCAATTCTTTGATATTTCTTGGATAAGGGACTTGGAGGATAGATTGAATTATGTCCGGGTCAATCCTAATACCATCTTTTGAAATAATGTGACCCAGAAGTTTGCCTTCCTCGAGACCAAACAGGGACTTCGTTGGATTTAAAGATATGCCATACTTTCTGCAAGTTAAGAATACTTGTCTCAGATGTTTTAGATGTTCTTGGTCTGATTTTGAGAATGGGGTAAGATCATCAAGGTAGACTACTAAGAAATCATGGATTTCTTTGGCAAAGGCTATGTCCATTGCCCTTTGAAAAGTGGCCCCTGCATTTTTGAGTCCGAAAGGCATTTTGACATATTTAAAGGTTCCCCATGGTGTTGTGAAAGTTGTTTTATCCTGATCATCTGGGTGAACTAAGATCTGATTGAAACTTGAGAATCCATCTAACAGTGAAATTCTGGAAGACCCCACTACCCTTTGTAAAATATGGTCCATCTTGGGCAATGGGTAGTGGTCTTTAAGAGAGACTTGGTTCAAATTTCTTAAGTCAACACACAATCTAATCTCACCTATTTTCTTCCTTGTGGGCACTAAGTTGGATACCCATTCTGAAAATATGATTGGTGCAATAATTCTAGCTTCAAACATTCTGTTCACTTCTTTCTTAATCAAGGGGACAAGCACAAGATTGATTCTTATTAGTTTCTGTTTGAAAGGTTTTTGATTTGGTTTCAAAGGTATAGTATGTTGGATGACTGAAGTGTCATAGGATTTGAGGTCCTCATAACTCCAGGCAAAAACATCTTGGAACTCTTTAAACAAGTAAACATATTTTGGCTTTTGATTGGGTGGCACAGATCTGGACAGCTTTATCATTTTGGGTTTTTCTGCGGTCCCAATATTACAGTCTTCAATTGTAGCATTTAAGGGTTGCATCTTTGGCTTTCCAGGGATATCGTTTGAATCGAAAATATCTTCTAAGGGAGTCAGGCTTGTGGGCAGAAAATTGTCTTTTAGTTCAATAACTTCAGCCTCTGCTTCAGCTATTTCATCCAAATTCATTTGTTTGAGCTCTTGTATATTTTTGTCATCAAAAGTTGTTGGCTGCAAAATTTGTTTAGCTGCCTCCGCTGATATGGTCTGCTAATATTTGCTCATTAGTTGTTGTTCATCCATGGTATCTTCATCAACGTTTAGACCTAAAAAATTTTCTTGTAAAGTGAGGAAATTATTGGTCTGTGCATCATTTTCAAAGACTTGCCAATCTTTGACATTGTTTGGGACTGCAGGCCTGTTTTTTATCTCGGCTGTGAAATGGTGATTGGGCTCAAATGGCAGCTTGCAAGTGCTGGCAAAAGTTGCCAAGCTATGTGCATGTAGATTATGGCTTCTTGAGATTTTTGTAAGTTGGGATTCTGAGAAGGTATTGAGTATTTCCATGGCTGCTCTTCTGTAAGCTCTCAATCTCTGATCATTTGTGACAAAATTTCCCTTCATTTGCTGTATAATCAGATCTGAGTCTCCTAGAATTGAAACTTTTGTTGCTCCTAGAGTTTTGATCAGCTTAAGACCTAATAAGAGGGCTTCATACTCTGCCATATTGTTAGTACATTTGAAATTTAATCTATAAGCATGACCTTCAGCATGATCAGTTTGTGTGTTGCGTATCCATATCCCTACCCCTGCTCCTAGTTTGTTTATAGAGCCATCAAACTCTAAATACCATAAGATTTCTTGGTCTTGACTAGCATTGGGAGTTGTAATCATTTTTGGAGTGGGCAGTTTTGAATTTTCTGTTTCATGTAGTTTGGCTGGCGTGCTAGTTACATCAGTTGTTTCAACAGTTCCTAGATTTTGGGCAACTGATTCTTCGTTTACGCATATTTCTTGCTCTAAAGCCAAAGGCTTATCATCAGTCGGAGGACTTGCATTAGCATTAAACAAGATGAAAGAATCCATATCAGAATGGATTGAATAGATGGGAAAGTTTTTGGGCTTTTCTTCACTGCTTACCACATATTTCATTAGTGTTTCTCGGTACAGTCTCTTTGGTTGCCCAAAGATTGAAATAGTGGCATAAGAGAGGTCTAATTGCAAAGAACCTTGGATTTTGACTCCCCAAGATCTTGATAAGAGCATACCATATTTGGGTGGAATATCAGCTACCACCACATCCATTAGGATAGTTTTGGTTGGGTATTGTACCAAGGACACACACAAATCTTTGATTAGGCCTAAACACTTGACTTGACTAGAATCAAATGAGAATAAGTCTTTGTATGGTCTAGTGACATCTAGGTTTAGCTTGTTCATTACAGCTTTGGGCATTAGGTTGTGTGAAGCACCTAAATCAAACATTGCATTGTGTAACACTTTGTCATGGATGTGTAAACTGACATAAAAGGGTAGAACCCCTCCATTTGCTGTTTTACCGTCAACCTCAGGACCAAAAAGAAATTCAAGTTGATCATCTAAGACATTAACATCATCCCTATTCTCTGGCATTTGCAATGATCTTTTGATTTGCTGTCTATATACATCATGTTTAGCAAGCTCAAAGAGAGGAATAGATATCTTTAATTTACCAATTTTTGCCTCTAAATCGAAGGGTTTCTCCAATTGAGTTTTTGTGTTGTGACTGGCAGATTTTCCTTTTTCAATTGCACTTTCAGTGATTTTCTCTTGATTATCAGTGCTATCTTGAAGTATTTCTATTTTGGAAAGGCTTTCAGGAGTGTTATTTGAATTATCTTTTGAGGAAGAGGATACAAATGGCTGATTCTTAAAGGTCTGCATGTCTGATATATCTTCCACAGTGACTTGTTTTAGGTTTGGGTTTGTTCTATCAGAGGGTTCTGTGAGGATTACCTTGTCTTTTATCTTCTTTGGCTGTTTAGCATCCTTTGGTTTGATAGTTTCAGGCACATCTATGGTTCTGGTCCTTAATTTGTATTGCTTGTGAACCTCATATACTGTTGCAACATAGCCTTCTCTAAAGTCAAATGACTCTCCCGACTTAGTCTGAAATTGATTGATATCATGATCATCTTGGTCTTCTTGGGTTAGGAAAATTTGTTGTTCACTCTTCAAACCCATCAAGTTTATGTGAGTGTCCTCGGCTGGCTCACTAGATGTTGATGCTTCAGCATAGTTTTCTTGAAAAGGAGGTCTGATATCCTAGTCTGGGCTAGCCCTTCTAACATTTGGGTTTTGATTTTTTCTAAAGTTTGGGTTTCTGATAATATTACTTTGTTGTCCTTCCCATGATGATTTTCTTTCAATGGTTCCCATTCTATCTCCAATACTGTGCACGGTATTGATGATTGCATCCAATTTTTGTTCAACTGCTGAAGGCTCTTCTTTAAAAGTAGTTCTTCTCTCAGCTCTTGCTCTATTTCGCTTAGCGATCAGGTTTGCCTCCACACTAACAGCTATATTTTGCATGTCTGCTAAGCTTTGAGGGGCTCTTTCCCTCAATTGATATGCCATGTCGGAATCAAAACCATCAGGGAATTTGTATAAAGCTAGATCAGGTGGAGGTCTAAGGTTTTGGGGAATAGCATTGTAAACATTTTTGAACCTAGCACAATAGTCTGAGATAGCTTCTTGTGGGCCTCTTTTTATGGTGTCATATTCAGATAATATGTGCAGTGGATCTTTCTTTTTCTCCCATCTGTTAAGAAATGTTTGGTAAAGAGCCTCTGGGTCAGCGATGGAATTTGCAGGGAGAGCTCTAAACCAGGGCCTTACATCACCTGTTAAACTTTGGACAAAAATCCTCATTCTTACATTATCATCATCTATTTCATAATTCTCAAAATAGTCCTGCATTTTCTTAGCATGTTGCAGGGCAGTGTTAGAACCAGTACCATCAAAATATGTGATTTTGGTTTGATAATCCTGAGGCATAGCCCCTAGATTTGTGGGTAACTGTAAAGGTGCATAACGATTCACCATATTTACAGGGATAAATGGAACAACAGGAAGAAATGGAATAGTTGGAACAACTGGGATGGAAGAGGAAATAATAGAACGAGTATGTGTTGTGGATGGAGGTGTAGAAAGGGTGCTTTGAGAAGTGGAACAGTGTGAAGATGGAATGAAACTTTGGCAGGGGTTGGAATATAGCTTTGGGGAATTATTTCAAGAATTAATCAGCGATATCTTCTTTTCGCTCTTGTTTCCTGAGGGTCTTTGGGATTAAATTGGGATTTTCCAAAATTGTTGGGGGAGTTGGGTCTGCATTTGACTTGGTATAGCGAGTTTTCTTCTTTGGAGCCAGCTTCTGAACTTGTTTTTTGGAAATTTCTGAAGATTTTCCCCAGTGGAGTCGCCAATGATGTTATCACTCAGGTTTTCCCTTGGCTCCTAAGGGATACGGCCGAGGTAACCACAAACCAATCTTTGGATTGCAGGTCCTAGCCTACCTATAATCAGAGAGGGCTCTCTCTTTAAAATTTAGCTTTGTTTTGGGGTGATTTTAGGCTAGTTATGATATGCATGAGTTTGTTTTGAGTTTGGTGGGATGGGTGATATTTTCAAACAGAGATGGCATGCAAAGTGTGAGAAGTTCAAACCACTGGGCATGGAGTCAATGAATATGAACTGCCAGGTGTGTTTTCTTTGGTAAAAGAGAGGAATACGGAGCAGGATAACTAAACATGGAACAATATTCAAAGCTGGAATTAAGATGAAATGGAGGTCAGGGAATGAAAGGCAATTAAGAATCTTTCATTCAGCTAACAGAGGGAAAGTGAATGAATAATATCTAGGAGCAATGAAGGATTCCTAAACAGCATTCAGAAATGAGGGAACTAGCGTAAACATGATCAATGAAGTATACATATTCATGACTAATTCTGAAGAAAACATAGAGAAATCACAGAAATTGAGCACAGAGTACAGCTAAGTAACATCTGAGCTATTCTTCTTTCCTGCAATCTAGATCATGATACATAGATGATATACTAAACATAGAAACTGAAAACAAAGGTAAGAAATACTTATTGAACCATGAGGAAGCACGAGAATTCCATATTTTTCTCTTCAGCCATTAAAACCACAACCAACCAGTTCAAAAACAAACATTCCATCAATATTTGATCATAAAAGTTCCCAGGCTTATAGCGTAAGTCTAGAATGACTTAATCAACCAACCAACCAACCCTTAAAACATTGCTCAGGGTGGTATTTATAAGCAAAATATCTACAAAACAGATATGATAAAAGATCTGAGGAAATAACTGCGATTAACCTAACTTCTACTGCAAGTAAAGCAACAAATATCTATTTTGAGCTGCGCTGGAGGCAGCTGCATCAAAACATGAGTTAATATGCGTCCTTTTGGCTCTGTGTTGTTCATTCTGCAATAACTGCTTCTTGATCTCTGATCCGCTGCTCTTAGGTGGCTTTAATGTGCATTAATCTTGATCTGATGAGCCTTTAATGGCTTTAAACTTTCCACTGATACTCTTTGACTTGCTGCGATCTTCTTTAATGCTCATCTGCTTTGGCATTAAGTCCTCTACTGATATTCTTTAACTGATACTCTTTTCGGCTGCTCTGATACACTTTTTCTTCACTGATACACTTTAACTCTGCAAAATCGCCCTTGCCTACCACTTTATGGCAAAAAGGAACGGCTGCGGTGCTTTCTGCGGGCTTTAGAAGGTCTATCGGCGCTGGCCAATCAAAATACCATCAAAAAGGAGTAAAAGCTTCATAATAGAGGAGGATTTGTGGACTGGTAGCTTCTGCTGAGGCCGCGCTCGTTGTCCGGAGCAAATTTGGGCCAAGGCGATCAAAAATGGTGAAGAAATGACTAAGCTTCCTTTGAACTAGAAACGCGCGTGGGCGCAGATTGAGAAATATGAGGGAAAATAGCTTTTTTACCTTTATAAGGCAAAAAACACTTTATACGGGAAAATTGATGAAAAACAGGGTGGGAGTGATCACTGTAGAGAGGAATAAATCTGGGCCGTTGGATCTAGCGAGGGCAGATCCAACGATTGCGATTAACTCGTAATATCGCATCGGGGTGTGCAATGGGGTGGAGGCTTTTTAAACAATAGCGATGAGCGATGAGCGAAAAGGGGAGATGCGATATATTACAGACCCTTGGATGGGCGGGGTGATCGGACGACGATTGTGCGATCGTAATATCGCGTCGGTGGGTTTCCATCGGGGCACATATATAAAAAGGGCCAACACTACTGCTGCAACCTCCGATAGTGATATCGCGTCGGGGGGGGGAATGCAATCAGAGGAGGGTTTTTAATGCATCGGAAGGGGTCCAATGCATTGGAAAGAGGGTTTTTACTAAGTTTTAGGTAAACTTAGTAATTCCCAATGCAATATTTATGGTTATATTTCAACCAAAGGGGGGGGATATGTATATAAAGGGGATTTTTATAATATTTTTAATAAGGGGAGGGAAATAACGTGGGATTTATATAATAAAGTCAAAAGTTAATATGAATTTTGAGGAGAAAGCGCTAAGTATAGAAATCTTAGGCTACAAAGGGGAAATAGGACTTATAGAAGAAATATGAGCACCTTTAAGCAAAGCAGATCTTCACTTAGGCAAATGTTATGGTATATGATGAATTTTTGAGATATTAAGTAGATCTTAACATCTCTAATGGAAATTAGTGAATGATTTGGGGAAAAGGAAGAAGGGGAAGTTAGTCATGCCTCGCTTGAGCTGCTCCAAGGGAAAATTGCCTTGCACTTGTGATCTGAAGTAGATTTACACTTTGAAACACAAAATTGATCACAATTTTTCATTCTGCAACCTCAAAACTGCCTACCCAGCCTACTTAGCCTAACATTTTGTCTTCTTCTTGTTTGGGTGTGCCTAAACTAGCAAACCCAACTTTTCTTCTTTTATTTTGGCTATCCTCCTATCTAAATCTATCCTTATTTCTTCCTAAGGCTCAGATTAAGCTGTTGAGCACCCTTGATTCTCTACGTCTAATCTGCCAAGATTAAAAAGTTTGGGCAGATTTTTATTCTCTATTTCTAAAACAAGCAATTTAAGCCTAGGGAAGCCAAGATTAAGTTGTTTGGCCTTCTCTTAACTGTGAAACTCTTCAAAATTGGAATATAGTAGTGGCATTTGAGCTAGCACACTTTCCTGGCATTTTGATCGGGGTTCATTTCTTTCATTTGTCTCTTGGCCCATTCATTATCCTTTTTGCCCTTTGATTTTTCTTTTAGGGCGTACCCTCTTTATATTTTTTAAATCTTTTGATTTTCTTTGAAATATGGAACCTTTGCAACATGGAAAGGATGAACATATTTGGCACTTAATCAGTCAATCATGAAACATGAAACCTATTGGTATAGGAGGCTAACAATGTCGTGGCTACATGCCTTCTAAACTGTGTTACAATGAGGCTCAAAGGAATATTTATTATTGAGAAACAATGAGAAACCTTAAAAATCCAAAAACCTAACCCTAGGAGATGAAGCACAAATAGTCTGTGGGCCTCAATGGAGTAAATTGGTACATCAACTTACTGAGGTTGTAACTTTGGCGCACGATCTCCATTTGACACATACGATACCTCGTTATAAATATATATTTGAGGACTACAACTTTCAACTGAAAACCCATAGTGAATAGTATGAGATTGTCCATTTTCCAAAAAAACCATCATTTAGGGCCTCAATACAACTCTGAAGTTCTGAACCTGAGAAATTGCCAAAAATAGTAAATTGTGTTATAATTAAGGAAAATGAAAGAAACAATGGTGGGGGTCTAAGAAGAATAGGTGGTTGGCCACTAATATCCACCTGGAGCACTATTCATCTCATTGCACCAACAAATTCTTAATCACATGCTCATAACCAACACAGTTGTACACCCGTACACCTTGTAAATTCGACTATGCTTATAAAGAATTCTGGATTGATATTTTTGTTATCTTCAACTCTTTCTCGTGCAAAAATATTTATTCTTTTCCTTTTTCATGCTTAGTTAAGTATTTTGAATGTGCTCTTCAAGTCTTCTAATTCTCCTTACTTGTTTCTACAAGAAAAACTACTGAATTTTTTGTATTTTGGAGTTTTATGGTTTTAGTTGGGACTTTCTAAATCTGGTTGCACTCCAAGTTTAGCTTAACTGCTAAATATTCCTCTTCATTTTTTGTTTTACCTTCTTAGATACCAACTCATTCATGTCATTGTTTTAAATCTTTTAGTGTTGTGCTATCATATTTGGCATAAACACCAAATTCTAAAGTTGTCAACTCATTCATCCAAATATGGCATATAATGCCAAAATTAATCTACTAACTCATTCATACTTTAGGCTTTCAAGAATAGCCACAAGTACTTTAATGTAGAACCAAAGCCTTTTAATTAAGCACCAAGCTTCCACAAACACACACGTACAAATATTTATATGCAATAAACCTGACGGGACTTTTTGCTTCATTTTATCCCCAAAGTGATTTATTCATAAAATAAATGCATATAAGTATTTTGTTGGACCTTGGTTATTTTAAAACATGAAAATGCCACAAAAAATATGACTTGGATGAGCATTCCATCATTTGTCAAAATTGTTACTTCTTAGTAAGCTTTTTGCCTCCCAGGATTGTTATCTCGACCATATTACATGGTGCACTTTGTTTTCCTCCAGGGTAATTCCTCTTGGGATTACATGTTCAACATTTGCTTTCCTTGTTCCTTTATTCTCATTAGTCATTGGCTCTATAGTGTGCAATTCCATGACTCAATTCTCTATGAGATAAATGTTCCTCCTTTGTGTAAATCCAAAACCTTCTGGGTTCAGGGAACCGGGTTGATGTGTTCCAGTGGATTTGCCCGCTGCATACAAGAACTAATCAACAAATAAGATGGGGTAAATTGTTAGTGCGACATGTGCTCAGTGCCTAGTCATCCTGGAGCCTCTTCTTGTGCACCACTCAAAACCTTCCAGGAAATCCCTTCCAGACTAGCGTCATGTTGGTGTCACCAACACCACATGGTGCCATCTAAGTGGTGACACGTGTCACTTATATTTAGCCTAGTAGGGCACCCAAAAACATTGAACCTTCCTACCACATGTCCTTTGTACCAACATCACACTGGCATCATCTTGGGACAATAAAATTCTGTCAGATGTCCCCCAAAGAGCAAAGAGAAAGGGGTTAAAGCCTTTGTGTTTTGTGACCATTTCCTTTGTTAAATTTATACAACAAAAACACTAGATTCAAGTTATTTACACTATTGCAACTACTAGGTTAGTGTAGATTCCTTTTTATTGGTATTTTTTTTATGTGCTTCACCACACTAGCCTACACTTGCATCATATCATTCTTCCCTTTGTGCATTTCTTTAAGCTCTTCTGGGCATGCCTTCATGGGTTGAGCTACATAGTGGGCCTCCTAGTTGGAGAGATTTCCACCAATAAAATGGATCTACACCTGCTAACTCGGACTAGATTTATGTCATTCTAGACTTCCCTTTTTCACTCAACTTTAAAATTATTCCAGGAAGGAGCTTTCAGGGTACTCCCAACAGGCTGACACTTCTCTTATGCATTCCTTTGAATCCTTCTGGGGTACTCCCACTGGGATGAGTTGTTATAGCATGTCTATCATTGGGCCAAAAAAAAATGCTTCTTGCTATTCTATTATCAACCATGTTTTCCTATAGATTTGTTTGGCCACTCTGCTACCTACTCCACTATGTTTGGCATCCCTTCCAATATTGACATGCTCCAAAGGTTCCTTCACCAACTTAGCTCCACTACTTTGAATTTTGGGGGTATTAAGTTTGATTGAAAATAACTTATGATCTAGGAGGCCTTTTATGAACTTCCAGATACCACCGTAAAGATGTTTCAGAACATTATCCATATAAGTGGGTCCCAATTGCATTTGAGGCAATATGTTATATTAAAACTAGCTCCAAATTTCTCTACACCTTAACAAATTATCTCCACCACTATTGTTCACCATTCTACTTGGAAACATCTAAGCTTTGACTTGGCCATAAATATGTTGATCTTCCTTCTTCTTATTTTTCCATTTCATTGCCTTTGATCTAGATACACATACCATTGACACCTGTGATATCCTCCTTATGTAGTAAGCCCATATCAATATTTGACATCATTGAACACCTCCTTGACAACATATTCTCATAATCTCCCATTGTCTTCTTTGCCTTTTCCTCCATCCTCATCACCTTTGTCATCAATGAAAACATATTTCTAATAGATATCGAAATTGAAAACATCCTTATCACTAGATTTATAGAGAGGCTTGAGATTTCTTACCATCAACCTTTGACTCTTCTTGTGTATATGTGCTCCTATGGTGATCATATCTTTCTCAACAACAATAGCTTCAACAAAGTTATCAACCAATGTAGTTTTTCCTTCCCTATTAAGAAGCATAGCAATGTTATAGGGAAATGTTGTAGTGATATTCAATTGTTATAGAGTCATGAGGTGGTGAGGTGGCACATTGTTAAGAAATTTGTTTAATATATTTATTAAATTTTGATTGAAGTCTTTAACTTTTTCTTTATTTTCCATATTAAGTTCTCTTAACTCTTTCAAGAACATAGCTGGCGTCTTCTCTTCAACAAACTTCTCAAATGCCTTCCTAAATTCATCCCAAGTTCTAAGAGATCCCACAGGAAGAGTATGATACCATGCAATGAATTTTTTCTCGAACGTGTATGCGAATAATCTACAAGTGATGTCCTCATGTTGCATGTTCATCATTATTAGTGATCGATATAAATTATTGATATGATCTTTCATGGAAATCGACTTGTCTGGGTTAAACTTGGGGAGATGCCTTTTAGAATGGCGAAGTAGATCGTGTAGTATACCTTGAATATCAAGAGTTGATTGTGCCATCCAGGCCAAAGGTTGAGGTTGATTCTTGGCCATATTTTTATCCTCGTCACTTTTTGAATATGATTCTGAGCTTTTATTTCATTCTGAAAATTCCCTTCATTCTCGGGTTTCTCAAAAATTTCACCATTCTCTAGTGCTTCTTGTTTCTTCCCTTCGATATTTTCCAAATCATTTGGTCCTTCATTACCCTCTTTTGAGTTTCTCTCCACAAAATCTACTAAATCATCCAAAGAAACATTAACAATTCCTTGAATTGTACTAAATAATACTCCATGACATATTGCTTGATGTTGGCTTGAATGCTAATGGGGCAAGATGGAAACAATAGGAATGATTCCAAGCCTCCTTATGTATTCATGGGTAATGAGGCGGATGAATCTTAACTGATTGTAAGTGACTTCGTACACTGGTTCACAATTGTGTGGAGGAGATTCTTCAATTTCATGGGTTTCCCACATAGGAGGAGTTGGTGAAGGGAAATGTGGTTGGATACTAGCTTGCTTAGAGGTCTCGGGGAAAAAATTCAGAGTTCTACCAGCCATACAATGGTGGCCCTCATTCTAGCACCAAATCTATTGAAGAGATAAAATTACTGCCAATAGTTAGGGGAACTCCCTGGTGTAGAATCCCAAATAGACTCTACATAGTTTGGGATAGGAGTCCCATTTGATATGTGGATCTGAATGCCACCATGTTTCTTTATGGTTTGTTTTGGATGGAATGAGCATAAAGCATTAGAAAAAAAAATTACTCTAACAAATACAAGTTAAATTAACTTTATGGAAAACTTTACATATAAGATGCTATAAACATAACAACAACAAAATAATGCGACATAAATATTTAAAAAGAGAAATAACAAACTTAAATTACAATGCATGTATATAAAAGGAATATTTTTTTATTGATCATGAATTAGTTCCTAATTTATGACATCCATGAAAGCATGAATAACATACAATCCCAAGTATAATATGTGCTTAAATCAACAAAATAGTTCGTTAACCAAACACATGAAAGCACAAACATATACCATTGAATCACCAAGAGATTAGTCTCACAATGCTCAATGACACATCTACAAAACTTCTTCCTTGGGCTCAAAGAGCTTCTCAAAATTAAGTTGAAAATTCAATAGCATCATCACATGAACTACCCATGAAATCCATTTGTGGAGATGAAAATCTACCATTTGAATTCTCAAAAGGATCTATAAGCTCTCCAAACAATATGCTCTAATGAAGTCCAAAATTAAAAGTCATTTTAATCTATCCATGAGGGTATATTTATACAAAATGAGGTGACTTTTCACCTACCATGACCTTTCACCTACCCTCGTGACTCTTCAACTTCCACATTATTCTCTAATCTAAATTCTATTTTACTTTTAATAAAATACAAATTACAATGAAATTAGAGAAACAAAACATTCTCGTTTAGCCAAATGAATTATCGATAGATATGGAGCTTCCACTTGTAGATATATATCCAAGTATTCTTAGTATGCTTTGTATTTGGAGGTGGTCACTTGGATCTTATGTTGTAGTTCATCATCATACCTTATGAGACATTCTAATGCATCAAGTAGCAAGTTTTTTTTTAGCTTCCACTGGTTTCAATAGCATTGTGAGCCTTGTGTGCAACTTCATAGGCTCTACAACATACTACATGATTATCTCCTTGGTAGCCTCTAGATCACCTCTTTTAGCAACTTGCTTTATTAGATCCAATGTTCCTTGAATCTCTTCCTTGAATTATTCCTATGATCTTGTTTCTCTCAATGCACCGCTACAAGGTATCTTATGCACCTCGACAAGAGATTCAAGGTCATTGTGCAATGCATTATAAGTTGCCATTTTCTTGTGCATGTCTTTTCTCAACTTCTCATGTGAATTCATTTTGATCTTGATATCTACTTTATCTTTCTTTATAGTTATCTAATATTTTTTTGGTAGTTCTTCAAGTGCATTAGGATATTTCATGCCCCATTCATATATGGGAGCAACTCCTGGGGATGATAAATTTAATTAGCATTCCTCTTTCTTTTAATTCACTTAGCATGCAAGGAAGTGGAGCCATTACTTGATGTATGGTCATAATTTCATTTTAGACCTAACTCATAACTTCTTCTCACACTTTAACTTCTTCAATAATCCATTCTTGCAAATCCTCTCCCCGGGAGTGTGTGATTAACAAAGTTTGATTCTTTGTTTGTAGTTGGATATTATTTTGCTTTGAAATGGAAAATTTTTATTTAAAATAATCAAATTCTTTGGATAATCAATCTTTTTTCTTCTCTATGGAAGCTACAAAGGAATTTCTGATAGAAGCTTTCATATGAAATTCACTGTAGTGTATACCACTACTTCCCTTTCTATGGTGACCAATATGGGTGTTCCTAGATCCTTGGACCAACATCTATGCCTCTCTTATATAATTTTAAGCTTGACTTGGTAAAATTTGAGTCTAGGGAGATATAGCACTACCTTATCCTATTCCTTAGTGAAGCCTAATTCTTGGGATGGAAAATGTCCATCGATAAGAGGAGTAAGTAATGGGACATTCAATGTAGGAAACTCTACCTCTATTTATGAACTTTTCAATTTGTTTTCTTCTATTTTTGTATCTTCAAGCTCCCTATCGATCAATTCTTGTTCAATTTGCTTAGTAAATGATTCTAATTTCATTTTGGCTTCTTCAAATTCTTTTCTTTTCACATCCTCCTCTTCTTTCCTCTTTTTTTCCTCTTCTTCTTTCTTCTTTTCTTCTTCTTCATCTCTATGTTTCTTTTCTTTGTCTTATTTTCGTTTCTTTTTGGCCTCTACATTCTTCTTATTTCATAGCTTGTTTTTTCCTTTCATCTTCTTGTTTCTTCACGTTTTTTTCCTCTTCTTGATTGTTTCTTATCTCTTCTTCCTCTTACTGCTTCTTCTTAGTTTCCTTCTCAACTTTTTGTTTCTTTTTCTTTTCTTTACTAGCTTATGTTCTTGTTTTATTTTGAGAGCATCTTTTCTCTCTTCCAAGCTCATTCTCTCCTAAGTTTCATGCTCAGAACGTCCTCCTTTGTCATCCTAAATGGATGATTCAAATGCCTTGGAAGTAATATAAAATTTCTTTACCTTTTCCTCCTCTTCGTTGGTTTTTGAAGTATACACCAACTGTACTTGGTTTCATTGGAATGTCCCATGGAAATCATTCTTCAATTGTATATATGCAAAATCAATTCACTAAACCTGAAATGTTGTAGCTTCTTGGCCTCAACTTTTGAATCTTTGAAACTCTTAATGGAGTAGGCCCGAATAACTAATGGGAAGATAGGACATGGGGCTTTCTTGGCTTTGACTAGTGCCTTGGAAAAACCATGGCGGCTTCACTCAATGAACCTCTAACATATCACATGCATTCATGGAATACTAAAGAATACCCTTAATTTGACTAGATATTGGAAAATACCTCCAAAAATCACATTATTTAACCCCTACCAATAAAAACCAAATACAACCTCCCAATTTTAAAAATCCCTACTTTCACTTGATATTGTAGGTATCCATTTTTTTCATTAACATATTTTATACCCCTTTATATTTTTTCATTAAATTTTAGCTCCATTTTTATACCAAGCAATATAAAAACAATTTACCCCTATTATATGCTCAATATATTATGTCTTTTTTTCCTCAATATATATCCCCCAATATGAATGCACATGGTATGGTTTTTCTCCCGTGGTGAATCCCCTATGGGACAAACTTGTAGTGAGTTGATAAGCCACTTCCTGCAATGCTAATTTGCCTATGATGAATATTGGCAAAGCATGAGTAGGTTTGTATGCATTGTATACCTTGATATAAGTGGTGTCCCTAGTAGTGAACCAATCAACGATGCCTTATAAAGAAGCTTTGGCTCTTCAAACATGCATGGGGGCTCTATGTCAAAAAGTATAGTATATATGTGTGAGATGAAGTATTCAAATCTTATCATACATCCTACTGTATATTGTATTCCATTACTTATTATAATAGATATGTATAGGAAAGCCTTGATCCGTGCTCCATTTCCAACCCAATCCTTCAAACTCAAATTTTTCACACAAGGAATCCAACATGTATGCTTCGATATAATATTGTGACTACTCCCTCTCTAGTGGATTATTTGTCATTTGGACATTAGATTTGATGGAAGATACTAAGATGGCTACCCAGTTAATGTTAGTTCCCTTAGTGGCACATGCATGAATTGAGGGGACCCAAATTTCTTTAAAGGATTTTGTATATAGTTTATCATATAGCTTACATAACATAGATACTAGAATTTCATACACTTTTCTCAATGACTTAGTCTTATATATTCCATCTTATTTATGCCTAAACTTGTTTGTCTATTGACACCAAGACTTGAAAATGTATTTCACTGATTTATCAAAGCTAACTAACCACCTCGTATTGAAGGTTTATTGATGTTTGGGTAACTTGTAACATTATTCTATGTCACTTGTTTTGAATGATGCTACTCAATCTCCTCGATCAATTTTTATTATAGATTTCTCCTCATCAATGTGATTAAGAATCTGCTCCACCTTTTATGCACAAGGGAAGCTTAATGTAACTAGGATTTCTTCCATTGGTGTAGCCTTGGAAATATTCTTCATCTTGTGGAATGTCTTTCCTAGAGAATTTCGTATATATATCACCCCAAGAAAGCTTTTTTGTCTTGTCAATATAGTAGGAGGTATTTTCATATATGGGTAGCTTAGGAGGGCTCTCTAAAACTCCTTCTATACTTCTTTCCTCTCTCCCAGAAATTTTTCTAAATCCTCTTATAGTAGGTGAATCCACTTCATTAGAAGAAGATGATATGCTGAAACAATCTAAATCAATAGTACCTGGCATCTCAAACATATTCATTAGGGAAAAAAAGGTTAGATAACTCTAGTGTTAACTACTTGTTTCAATTGCAATAAAAAATCTACAAAGAATTAATGCGATAGATTAACTTGTAATTCATGAGGGTAATAATAGTTGCAAATCGTAGAAGTAGAAGCTAATCATAAGGAATTATTCTAATCACAAATACCAAGAAAAGTCTAGTCGCAAATTGCAATAATAGTCTAGTCGCAAATCACAACTTTACATCTCAATGGGTTTTTCAAATGCAATTTGTGATGGATGAAGAAAGCCTTTCTACATTAGTCACATGCCACATATTGAAGATTCACAAGCTTTGATGCATATTGGGATCACGATTTGGGGCACGGGATGGTGGATCATCTCTATAGTCGTGAATCACATGTTCATAAGTCAGAAGGATATGGCATGTATGTTAAGGTTGAAATATGCAATGTGTGATAGCAACATTGCTAGTCGCAATTTTGAGGTACAATTTAAATGGTGGGTTTGGCTAAGTATTACAAAAATGATTTGTGATAATCCTTTTGTGACTGCAAGTCCAAAAAGTTTTAGGATTGAATGAGAGGGTTAGGTCATGACAAGGGCATAAAGGGCCATAGATTATGCTAGGAAATCTTGTTAGGGTCAAGTTTTAGTTTTTAAGCCATGAAATCTCACACACGATACATGATATTTAAAAATCTAAACTCATGAAACGAGATGACACACAAGGTTTTGGGGAAATAAGAAAAAATATCCTAAGAATCGGGTATAGGTCAAAGGAAAATCATCATGGGAGTTATACCAGTTGATGGGTCCCATCAACAGGTATAGTTTGAAGATCATCATTACATCCTCCAGCCTTAAAGCCATTCTTCTCTCACATTAATTCACATTTTTTGTTATATTATACTTAGGAAGAGGAGTAAAAGGTACTTGTCATAGTATGTGGCCTAATGTGGTTTAATTTTAGGAAAATAATCATTTTTGAGGCAATTACTATGCAGGGGCTTGATGGAGACAACCAGGAGATAATCTAGGAGGTTTGTCCACCTCCTTAACTCCCTAACTTGGCTTGGGATCATAACATCCTCTCTCACCAGTTAGAATTCATTAGAAGCATAGTGACTCCTAGTCCAAGCGAAGCTCAAGGGGGACAAAATCCACCATTTCCAAGATCATGGAGGGAATCACTCCTACTTTCAAGGGAGCTTCTATCAGCTGTCATTTTGTATAAATAAACAAGAATAAACACTCATTAGGATTCGAATCTTTTGTTCATATAGGTGTAGCTATTGAGCTTGAAGCTTGAAATTGTCACTTTGAACTTTTATGTTATGTATGATACCTTTACTTTTTTATAATTAGATTTTAAGCGACATCTAAGTTAGTTTCAGAGGGCTAAGACCCTTGGGTTTGGACCCAACCCAAAGGATTTGGTCCCTCATTTTGTACTTTCATTTTCTTTTTTATTCCAAAAAAATCGTAGTTTCTTCCATTTCATTAGAGATTAAGCTATGAAAACATGTGGTTGCAAGCCTCTAAATCACATCTCTTGTGGGAGAATGAGTGGAAGGATTCACAACCTCAGTAAAAAAATATTGTGTTTATGGTTTCCTGGAAATAGATGAATGTTAGTTGTTATGCTTAACATTTGCTTGCTATATACTAGAAGTCAATTTAGTGATTATATTAGTGTTATGGCATAAAATAGATGATATTTAAATTCAAATCATCTTTTCCATCGTAGGTTATCTCATTTTTTTAAAGATCAATGGATGTATGCATGTGATTGATTGTAGGGTTGTGTTAACCTACAAGTAAGGGCACCTTTACCACTTCCATCTTGAACTCCTTAATCTTCTCTTTCCACTTTTAATTTTGTCTCAAAATTCTGTTTTAATAAGTTACTTTGCCTAGTAAAATTAGGACACAGTGAGCATTCATCCTAGTGCAAGAAATATCTCTGAGAGGTCCTGAGCTTGGCTAAGGGGCTCAACCCAACCTCCCTTCATTTTCTTCAACCTCCATCCACCTATCCATACCCTCAAGACATCATTTTCACCCTCAAAATCCACTTGGAACTCCTCTTGTAGCATTACAGGCCCTCCTGTAGAAATACATAACCTCTCATAGAAACCACCTGAAGCAAGTCTATAGCACCACTTTTCTTCACCAGTTTTGATCCCCACTTCAACTTTAGCTCAATAAAGATGAATAATGACCCCCAGTTGTGATTTGATGATCAGGGAAAGCTCTTAGGCCACTCCAACCATTCCTTTTCTTCACTGCAAAACATAATATAATTAGTTTTTTTTATTAGAAGTATGATGCAAGTAGGTTACTAAATTTGAAGCAAGTGTGAACTAGGTAGATGACACATGAAATTCTTATTGGTATTTTGATGAATTAATCAAGATAAATTAGCTTCCTTTATGCAAGTAGATTTGGTAGTTTAATGAATTTTGCAATATAAAATAACTTTCTTTCTGCAAATAAATTAGCCCTTGCCCTTTCATGAATTGATTAATTATCACCGACAAGTTGAGTAAACAACATTTCCACTTTTATATCTAGAATTTGTTTTCAATTGTACCTTCATCAGCAAGCTTTCATTTTAATTCAATAGGAGGAATGGTATTTGAGCACTTTGATCTAATGTCATGACTGAGGGTGGCATGAGTAGAATCCAATTTGTTGTGCATATAGCACTGCCACCTCTAAGTTTGTATGAATCCCGGGTTGATACCTTGAGTTTAGGAGCCCTTGAGAGTTGCAACATTCTTGGTGAAATACCAAGGATCACCACTTTTTGGCACCATTGTCGAGGAGGTGTCTAAGTAGATGTTGTTTCTGCTTGAGCATTGTTTTCTGTTTTGCATACAGTTTTTGAAAAAGTGAAAGATAAAAATTAAAAAATATTTCTTTCATGCCTCATAGGAGTAGGGATAATCAAGGAAAATTCTTACCAAAACCCCCCCACCCTCAAACAGTCAACCTTCACTCTTCTTCGGTGACTATGAGCTTCCCTCTCTAACTGTAGGGGAGTTAGAAGACCCTCTAGGTGAGCAACCTGAAATTTTTGAAGAACCTCATAGGGAAGAAGAAGAACCCACATCACCTACCCAAATTATGGCTGAAAACAGGGATAATGAAATTTTCCCTATTAGAGAGACCAATGGAGAGGCTAGAATGAAGAACATATGCCCTGCTGCCCTTCCACACCTCCGTGGCTTAACCCTTGAGGATCTTGACACCTTAATGTTTGAATTTGTTGTCTTTTATAGGACCTAGGTGTATGCCTCTAATGAGAAGAAGTTTAATTTATTCCCCTCTACCCTTAAAGATGCAACCTTGTGTTGGTTTATGGGTCTTCCTGGGGGTAGCATCACTACCTGGGCCAGAATGCAACAGACCTTCAATAGAAACTACAGGGACAATTGTAGGTATAAAGAAACCAGTGAAGAAATATTTAGGATGATCTTGGACTTGATGAATCCCTAGGAGACTATGAGAAGAGACTTCAACTCACTTATAGGAGAGCCAACTGTACCCTTGATCCTAAATCACTCAAGCTAGTTATTCTCCAAGGGATTAGGTAAGATATGTCGGAAACCCTTAACATTCTCTATGGAGGATATATCTATCAGTTATCCTATGGTGACATCAAAATTGTATTCAAGAATAACTATAAGGCCGCCAGGAACAAGGGTAGGGCTAGTCAAGGCTTGGTCAGTTCCTCTCCCTCCACGACATCCATCAAGAATGATATAGGAATCATGTTGGAGGATTTCAAGAGTGAAATACCGCATACCTTTGTATTGCAAATGGATTCCATGTAGATAAAAGAAATTAGGAGGAAGAAGAGAGGGAACTAGCTATTTTTTGCCCTAGATGCACCAAAAGACATCCTAGGAATTAATGCCCATTGAATGTCATACAAGTTTACCTAGTCTGTGAAGAAAATCATGCAACAAAAAAAATCCCTTCTTTTCCAGGACTAAGAGTTGTATACCAAGTGGAATAATGTGGGTCAGAGCAACTTTGTTTCACTAATTAAAGAAGGCCTCAAGGACCTCATCCATATCAAAAAAGCATGCAAGTTGCAAAATACTCTTATTATAATACAAATTAGAATGCACCTTTGCAACCTTGGTACTCTTCCACTCATCCATATTGGTCCACACCTCCTTCTTGGCCTTATGCTCCTCCATATCCTCCTGATCTAGGTCCGGGTGTGACGAAGGACCCTTCCAAGACCTTTTACTTTTGTGATGTGTTAAATTGCATTTTTAAAATAACATAAATGAATACATGTGCATGTTGTAAAGAAGAGGAACATGACAATCATCAGCAACATAAGAACATAAGCCATTGATTACGGAGTTCATCCAGGAGGGACTACGTCTTCGGGCCTCAGTGTCAAGATGGTGTCGGTCGCTGTATTAAGTGCTGTTAATAGTGATGATGTACATAAGAGATGATGTCGTGATCATACAAGGAAAATTCCCTCATGCAGGAGTGGCTCTAAGAGATGTTCCACTACAGGAACTCTCAGTCAAAAGACTTCTATCAATATGACACAAACTCGTGCATGATGAGCATCCCGCCAACATGGCATAAAAGGTATTTCAAGACAAACATGCATGACGACAGCATGAGTATCCCATCAACATACAACAAAGGGATCTCAAGACAAAACATGACAAATCATGAAAATAAGTAAATCACACAGATGATTCTGCATCACATCAAGCATGAATCATGAAAATGAGTAACAAATAGGATCCCACATCAAACATCAAGCAAGGACCTATGCAACATAATGCATAGCAAAAGAAGTACATGAACAATGCATATACCTCACAACCAAGGGCCATATGAGGAAGTGGATGTCAAACTATTGAAGCTGTTTGTGCCATCAATCTCACGACATCAATCACTTGGAAATGGCTGCTCATACATAAACACTGATCCCTGCATTCCACTTAGAAAAGTGGCTAAAGAATAGAATGAGAGAATGAGAAATATGAATGCACCATCAGATTTGTGACATCGAATAGTGAAAAATTGGTTTTCCAACTTTTGAATTCTAAGAAATTGAAAATCCGGGGCTCAAGGAATCTTTTAAATTCCCCCTAAATTCCTCAAAGATTTTGCTCCATAGGTGGACTAGAAATCTGCAACTCCAAAGGTGAATCTGAACTTGCCATTGCAATCCCTATGGAAAACCATGAAAAATGACTGTAAACTTGACTATATTCTAACATGGAGAAAAATTACCTCCTCGGGAAAATTTCAAGGATCATGGTTCTACTCCTTGTTTTTGCAGTAGTCATGGTTCCACCTGCATACTGAAAAATGGCCGACAAATGCAGAACTCTGATGGAGATATGGATAGCTCCATTGCCTTCGTGGCATTGAGAAGTGTTGAAACCATATAAAATTTGTCAAAGTATGACAAAGTGAAATTTCACCCCTCCTGCAAAATGCTGCCTCGCACTGCATGCCAAGATTTTGCCTCCTTTGTCTCGAAATCTGTGCCCGCTCTTGGTTCCTCCATCTGTCCCTATGCACTGAAAAAACTAAGTTTATATAATTTTTTCATTGGAGGATTAATCAAGGTGACGGTTTGGCACGTTGGTTATATTTAAGTTTTGTTGAGGAGGGGTCGGGCGGTCAAACCCCGCCCCTCCCATTTTTAACATTACAAAACGACATGCAACATATATTTTTGTTTTAAAAGGGGGGTTGGGTCTGAATTGGGCGGCCTGCCCCAAATCCTCACCATTGAACGCATTGAATGGGCCATTTATATGGTATGCATTAAGGTTTTGGGGCCGCTTGATTGGGGGACAGCCAAGTGGGCCAGGCGGGTTCGACCCCTGTCGGTCCCGTAATATGTGTTGTCGGTTGTGCTTCGGGGGTGGGCTGGGTCCACCGGAGGTGGCCTGTGCCCATCGGAGGCGGCCCGTGCCCATCGGAGGCGGCCCGTGCCCACCTTGTAATATTGTTAATGTAATATGGTGCGTAGGTTGGGGGGGTGGGGTTGGTGGCCCCTCCCCCTTAATTTATATATATTTTTTTGTTTTACATAACAAATAATGCCTTTTTTTGAAATTCAGATTTTTAGCTGTAGGAGACAATTTAACGACCCCACAATTTCACCTGAAATCCAGTGGCCGGAAAAAGTCCAAATTGTGGCCTCCTTAAGCCTGCCCAATCATCAAAAAGTCAACCCAAATTTGACTACTTCTAACTTCCTCATTCGGACTCGGATTGACGAACCATTTGCACCACCATGATTAGGACGATGAGATCTATGCTCTAGTCCTAGTTTGATCATAATCCAAACATTTTGATTTTTAACCTTTCCTGAGTCCTCTTTATCCTGTGTGTGTCTCTAGAGCCACCTGGATCAATCCTCCCTACTGAGGAGCTTTTGGTCCTCCAAAAGCATGAAAAATAATCTGCATCTTTTTTTTGCCCTGTTTGCATCACAAGCGTCTTGAAAGGTCTCGCTTCCATCCCCTTCACTTTGTTCTTCGGAGCCTTAAGTGATGAGCCGACACCTGCAACCTCTGCAACCTGTAGTACATTGTTTCGCAATTACATGCTTGACTTTCATGACCAGCTAATGACCTAAGCATCCCATACTTTCCACGAGTTTATAACACATACTCAATGGTCAAGTTTACATCAAGATGGACGCAAGACCCCAACTACGACAACAAGGCCAACATATCATTGTTGCTTCAACAAGTGATGGAAAACACATCATCACTACAACACATGATTTACAACAATAAGGCCAAACACTATTGTCTCTTTAACAAGTGATGGAAACACGACATCACTTTCACAATTCAACGTGCGACACAAAATAAGACTAGACATCATTGTTGTAGAACGAGTGATCGAAAACACATCATCACTTTTACATTTTAAAATGTAACAAATGATTTACAAAAGTATGGCCATGAAATGCTAACATATCTAGAAACCATTTTTCACTTATCAATGTGAATGGGTTGCCTCCTTGTGGCGATTTTTCTTGTCAAACAATCGTTTCACCTGGTTCATGCACCGACACTCTATCTTTAAGTACTGCTCTGGATGGAGCCTCCAACAAGTGGCTCTTTGATGTCCATTTCTGTTGCAATGACTGCAATACATCTTCTTCCTCCAGATTTGCTTAACCTGTTTCTTTACCTGTTGTTGAGAGGGAATTTCACGCCTCATCCTTTTGTGTGTTGCCATTCTTTTCCAACACTTAGAAAATGTATGATTATGTAATCCACAAAAGGTGCATGTTTTTCGATGCCATATTTTACATTCATCTTTAACAACCTGATCATAATCGAAATGAGCATTCAAATATTGAGAGTGGTTATACCTTTCCTTGCTGTCTCTGGTGTAAGTATGGCGATGACAGCTTGCCTCAGCTCTCTCCTTGCAATGGAAACTTTAATGGGATGATGGGAATGTTTTCCCATCAATCTCTTTCCTTGACGATTTCGACGATGTCTTGGAAGAATATGACACCTTCGAACATTCTCCTTTGGTGTATCTCAACTCTGCAAATTGATGTTCGTGCACAACTTCCAAAGGTTGAGTTATGCCTTGGTCATTAACACCAAGTTCTTCTTCCCCCTTGTGCCTCATCCTTGTAAGGAGCCTCATGTTTGTCCCTATAATTGGGATCTCCAAATCTCCAACAGAACTCTTACTATGTGAAGATGAAACCGAAAGGAAATAAACATATTTTACCTCCTTTGTCACTTTGGAAAGAACTATTGATGGCTTCTCATCATCTGTTGTTGGTGATTCACTAGCTGTATCAGCACATTCCCCAACTTCTTTTCTTACATACCCAAGTCCTACCTGATGGGGTAATTCTTCTACTTTGATGGGGTTGACAATGCCTTGGCCATTAACGCCCAAGCCTTTTCCTTAATACCCCATTCTCTTCAACAGTTTGGAGCCATTTCCTATGGTGTGATTTTCAAAAATAGCAAAATCATCATCAGGAAACATACATGAATTTGGAGAATTACATTTTACCTCACATGGGTCATGCTGTAGCTTTTCCAAGGCCTCATCCTTTGCTTACAGCTGTCGTAGCAAACTTTGTTTTTCCTCTTTCTCTTCATGTAGACGCATCTTCAATTCAGCGTTCTCTATTTGAATATTATGTTTGTTATGCTTTAGTTCTTCCAGGGCCTCTTCCGTGGCTTGCAACTGAAGCTGCAATTGCTCCTTTTCCTCTATCTCTTTCTGTAGAGTTTCATAAATTATCTCTACCCTTTTGGAAATGTTGAGCATGGTCTTGTACATCGCTTTTTCATCCTCTATTGCTTCACGTTCCATTGTTCACGCTGCAATTCACATCAATGTAAAGATCGCTCTAATACCACTTGATCCAGGTCCAGGTGTGATGAAGGACCCTTCCGAGACCTTTTACTTTCATGATGTGTTAAATTGCATTTTTAAAAGAACTTAAATGAATACATGTGCATGCTTTAAAGAATAGGAACATGACAATCATCAGCGACATAAAAACATAAGCCGTTGATAATAGATTTCGTCTAGGAGGGACTACATCTCCGGGCCTCGGTGTCAAGATGGTGTAGGCCACTGCATTAAGTGCTATCAATAGTGATGATGTACATAAGTGATGATGTCGCGATCATAAAAGGAAAATTCCCTCATGCAAGAGTGGCTCTAAGAGATGTTCCGCTACAGGAACTCTCAGTCAAAAGACTCCTATCGGTATGACACAAACTCATGCATGATGAGCATCCCGCCAACATGGCATAAAAGGGATCTCAAGACAAACATGCATGATGAAAACATGAGTATCCCATCAACATACAATAGAGGGATCTCAAGACATAACATGAAAAATCATAACAATAAGTACATTACACAGATGATTCCGCATCACATCAAGTAGGAATAATGAAAATGAGTAAGAAACAGGATCCCACATCAAACATCAAGCAAGGACCTATGCAACAAAATGCATAGTAAAAGAAGTACATGAACATTGTATATACCTCACAACCAAGGGCCATCTGAAGAAGCAGATGTCAAACTACTGAAGTTGTTCGTGCCATCAATATCACGGCATCGATCACATGGAAATGGCTGCTCACACATAAATGTTGACACCTGCATTCCACTTAGAAAAGTGGGCGAAGAATAGAATGAGAGAATGAGAAATCTAAATGCACCATCAGATTTGTGATGTCGAATAGTACGAAATCTACTGTCCAATTTTTTAATTCTGAGAAATTGAGAATCTAGGGCTCAAGGAATCTTTTAGATTCCGCTAGATTCCTAAATATTCTGCTCCATAGGTGGACTGGAAATATGAAAATCCAAAGGCAAATCTGACCTTTCCATTGTGATCCCTACGGAAAACCATGAAAAACGACTGTAAACTTGACTATATTCTGACGTGGAGAACAATTACCTCCTCGGGAAAATTTCAAGGATCATGGTTCTGCTCCCTATTTTTGCAGTGTTCATGGTTTCCCCTGCACACTGAAAAATGGCCGAAAAATGTAGAACTATGATAGAGACATGGACATTACCATTGCATTCGTGGCGTCGAGAAGTGCTGAAACCATATAAAATTTGTCAAAATCTGATAAAGTGAAATTTCACCCCTCTGGCAAAATGCTGCCTCAAACTGTGTGCCAAGATTCTGCCTCCTCTATCTTAAAATCCATGCCCACTCCATTTTCCTCCATCTGTCCCTGTGCACTAAAATAACTAGGTTTATATAATTTTTTCATTAGCAGATTAATCAAGGTGACGGTTTGGCACATGGGTTATATTTAAGTTTGGTTGAGGAGGGGTCGGGCGGTCAAACCCTGCCCCTCCCATTTTTAACATTACAAAATGTCATGAAACATATACATTTTTGTTTTAAAAGGGGGATTGATTCCGCATTGGGCAGCCCGCCCAAACTCCCCACCGTTGAACTCATTGAATGGGCCATTTATATGGTATGTATTAAGGTTTTGGGGCCGCCCGCTTGGGCATCGACCAGGTGGGCCGGGCGGGTTCGACCCCTGCCGGTCTCATAATATGTGTTTTCGGTTGTGATTCGGGGTGTGGGCTGGGTCCACCGGAGGTGGACTGTGCCCACCTCGTAATATTTTTAATGTAATATGGTGCATAGGTTGGGGGTAGGTGGGATTGGTGGCCCCCACCCCCTTTATTTATATTTTTTTTTGTTTTACATAACAAATAATGCCTTTTTTTTAAATTTGGAATTTTAGCTTAAGAGACAATTTAACAACCCCACAATGTCACTCAGAATCCGGCCCAAGTTGGCCCAAATCTGGTTTCTGGAAAAAGTCCAAATTATGGCCTCCTTAAGCCTGCCTAGTCATCAAAAAGTCAACCCAACTTTGACTTCTTCTAACTTCCTCATTCGGAATCGGATTGACGAACCATTTGCACTGCCATGATTAGGATGACGAGATATATGATCTGGTCTTGGTTTGATCATAATCCAAACATTTTGATTTTTTACCTTCCTGAGTCCTCTTTTCCTGTGTGTGTCTTTGGAGCCACCTGGATCACCTCCTCAACCTGTCAACCATCCTTTTTAGCCATATCCACCCCAATCTTCTCAATGGGGTAACCCATCACAAGGGTGGAGGTCTCAATTAAACCAGCCTCCTGCTTTACTGCCTCCACCCAAACCTCAACCAAATATCACTCATCATACTCCACCTAAGCAACCTTAAATGCATAATCAACCCAATCTGAACCTAAACAAAAAGCAAGCACAACAGTTCTATAGTGGGTAGACATCATATCCTACGTATGTTGTGGAAATCCAGGAGATCAACCTTTGGTCTAGGAGAGTGCTTCCAGACAACCACCCACCTTCTCCACCTAAAGAGCTTGAATAAAAGAGGGATGAGAGTGTTCATCAAATCAATCCACCTCATTTTCCTCATAGATTGATCCACCCTAGCTAGCACACCCCATAAGAGGTTGAACTTATAGGAAAATTAAAGAATTTTTGTGTTAAGATACCCCTTCCCTAGGCCATTAAAGATGGCCCCATCTATAATAATCTCATCAAGGAGAAATGTTTCAAAAATCATGGGAGAAGAAAAGGAGACACCCCCACCATAAATTTTGTTGGGAAACTATTTGATTTGATCTCTGGGAGGGTGATCTTCCCGAAATATATAGACCCTCGAATCCCATTAGTAGATGTGCACATTGATGTCCTTATAGTCCCTAATACCTTGATTGATTTTGGGGCTACAATCAATGTGATGACTAAGGAAACCATGCTAAAGCTAAATCTCCAAGGGGCTTTCAGGAAGACCACCATAGTGCTGCAACTTGCAGACAGATCCTCTCGAGAGAGTTTATGAAGATGTTATGGTCTCCATTGACTCTTGGGAATATCCTACTGATTTCTTGGTTCTCCAGCCCAAAACCAAGTTTAATGGCTATCCTCTCATCTTAGGAAGACCGTGGTTGGCCACTGTTGATGCTTACATTAGTTGTAGAGTTGGGAACATGACCATTAAGAATGGACATTTGTCAAAACAGTTGGTATTGTATCCTCCTACTCAGCCTTCTATTGAGCATGAATTACCCTTTTGGTTATAAGAGGAGGAAGAAGATGAATTGTATCACACCACCCCCTACCCAATATGCACTCTAGATACTATTACAGGAGGGGGGAAACCTGATGAAGATGACCTCATTGACCATATCCTTTAGAACCAACCTCCCACTCCCATACCAATTGATGAGTTGATGAAAGAATATGGGAGTAATCCTTGGACTGAATTATTCCCTATTGACTCAAGTCTAGAACATGTCAATATTGTATATTTTGGCCCATCTAGAACCTTAAATATCAACCCTTCTCTCTCAGCCCAATAGGAAGAACAGTTGTGCAATGTGTTGAGAAAACACCTGGATTATTTTGTCTGGGATTATAAAGAAATCAAAGGTGTGCATCACTCAATTTGTACTCATCATATTTACATCAAGGAGGGATGAAAGCATGTGCAGCACCCCCAGAGAAGGATGAACCCAACTCTTAGGGACATTTTGAAAGAATAATTGCAAAAGATACTAGATGTAGGGTTCATATAGCCCATTTCAGATAGTGAGTGGATGTCACCTCTTGTTTTAGTTCCAAAGAATAAGGGGAAGTGGATAATCTATGTTCATTATTGGTAAATTAAAAAGGCTAAAAAGAAAGACCATTTTCCTTTACCCTTTATTGTCCAAGTCATAGATGGCCTTGCAGGGAAGAAATTATTCTCCTTCCTGGATGGATTTAGTGGATACAACCAAATTCAGATCATCACTGGAGACTGAGATAAGACCACATTCACATGCCCTTGGGGTACCATTTCTTATAGAGTTCTTCCATTTGTCTTGTGAAATGCCCCTGCTACTTTCTTGAGGGTGGTTTTGAGTATTTTTGTTGAACTTGTTCATGACTCTGTTGAAATATACATGGATGATTTCACTCCTTATGGATGTGAATTCCATGAATCTCTCTCCAATCTATGTAAGGTATTTAAGAAATGTATTGAAATGAATCTCTTTCTAAGCCCTGATAAATGTGAGTTCTTGGTCAATGAAGGGACAGTCCTTGGCCATTCCATATCCAAGGAAGGGATGTAGGTTGACCCAAAAAAAATTGATGTCATCAAAATGGTCCCTACCCCTAAAAAAAAGAGATGCTAGGAGTTCTTTAGGACTAGTTGGGCATTATCGGAGATTCAGCAAAGACTTTATTAAAGTGTATTCACCTTTGCTTGGGTTATTGGCCAAAGATTCAGATTTCTGTTTGACCAACAATTGTCAAGAGGCCCTTGAAGTGTTGAAAGAATAATTGAACACTACGCTTATCCTTAGGGGTCCCAACTGGGCATTTCCTTTCCATATCCATAGTGACGCATCAGATAAAGTTTTGGCAGGGGGGCCTTAGGATAAGTAGATGATTAGTTTCCTTATGTTATCTATTTGTCTAAAGCTGAGTTGAATTACACTATCATTGAAAAATAACTCTTAGTTGTAGTAAATTCTTTAAACAAATTTAAGCACTATATCACTAGGTATCAAACTTTTGTTCATACTGATCATGGAACCATTAAATATTTGATGAATAAGCCCTAGGATAATTATATGGTTGTTATTGTTACAACATTTTGATTTGACTATCATTGACAAACCAAGGAAAGAAAATGTGGTTGCAGAATTTTTGTCTCGGTTGACCTTGCCTACAGGTAATGAGAAGATGGTGGATGATAAACTTCAAGATGGACACCTCTTTTCCATCTTAGTGCTTTCTCCTTGGTTTGTTGACATAACCAACTACTTGGTTTTTGATAGTTTCCCTTCTAATCTATCATCTAGAGAGAAAAGCAAGAATGTAGGAAAAAGTTATCCTTTCACTTGGATTGGGGGCAATATCTTCATATTGGGACCATATCAAATATTGAGGAGATGTGTAAGAGAAGAGGAGGTCTTTGACATCCTCTTAGCATTTCATGATGGACCTTGTGGAGGTCATTTTGCTACTAAAAAAAAAATCTTTAAATTTTTACAGGTTGTTTACTATTGGCCCACCTTACATCAAGATGCAAGGAGATACACCACTAGATGTGATCAGTGCCAAAAGATGGGTAAAACCACACTCAGGAATGAAATTCGCCTTCAACCTCAAGTGGCCTTATAGCCATTTGACAAGTGGGGCATGGATTTCATTAGACCCATTGGTCCACCATTAGAATAGGCTGCTATAGGTGTCCTACATGATGTTTTTACAAGATTCCTTTATTGCTACAAGAAGTTGGCAGAGACGGTTTGGAGGGTAAGAATGGTGAGATGAAGTGTTGGAAGGTTGTATGAAAGTTGTGGAAAATGAAGGGAAGGTGATCAACACCCTTCCAAGCCTGGGACTTCAAGAAGGACAAATTTGGGCTAAGATGGCTGCTCATGGTGACTGAAAAATAGAGATATAGAACATGGGTTGGCATGCATCAGAAGAAGGTGGATAAGACCTAAATGGAGTTGGTGAAAGGGGACCTTGCCTGAAGATCTAACAACCCTACAATAATACTTGCACCTGTTTCTCTTTTCATTTGCAAATTATTACAAGTCAATGTGGAAAATATGAATTGAATTTGGAAAATCTTATCTAATTAATGATAAGAACTTGATATATGAAATGAACTGCCTTCTAAGCTACATAAATCATGAGAATAAAAATAAAAAATGTAAATATTTCCAAGAAATCATAAACAACTATCTAACGAATGTTGAAACTTGATCTATCGAATGAACATGAAATCATAATTTTATTTTGGGCTATCATAGTGGGGTCCTCTAATCATGATCCCATGAGGAAGATGAGATAGGGGACACTGTCACAAGATTTTTGATGGATTTTTCCCTATTGAACTGCAACAACTAATTTACCCTCTAAGCTAAAGGAAACATGAATAAGTAACAACTTACTAAATATTCTAAGCTAAAAGAAACATGAATAAAATTTAGCAATTAATGAACATTCTAGACTAAGAATATAGATACAAGAGAGGAAAATTCTGCTACTAGGGTTGGGCCCTAACCCAATAGCTTCAACTAAGTGCTGGATCAGAACAGAACTTACCATTATCATTCAAAAAGTGTCAAATACATCATCAAAATAATATTAAAATGTGCTTCAACTCAATGGCCTCTTGGCTATAATACAACTTCGACTCTTAATGAGTATCTTAGCTTGTTTATTTATACAAAAGGGAAGCTACCAACAACTCCCTAGAAAATAGGGATATTTGACTCTCTAGCTCGAGAATACATGAATATAAATCTTCTTTGACTTTCACTGGCTTGACCGGCAATGAACTTGGCCTGCTTGGTTACCAATGACACCGAGTTGATGAGATAGAGTGGGGGATATTCAACTCGCTCGAGGAGTTAAGGAGGTGGACCACCTCCTATAATCTCTCTTTCTTGTCTACTCTGAGTTCCTGCACTCAAATCAACTCAAAATTTCACAAAATCCTACATTTAACACACTTTAGGCCACATGACATAGCAACACATCTTTACTCCTCACACTAAGCATAATATAACAAAATTTGTAGATAAATGTGAGAAAAATATAATTTAATACGCTGGAGGATGGCATTGTGACCCATATAATAAACCTATTGATGAGCCTCATCATCACCCCCCTACTAAAATAGTCTCTCATCCTCTGAGAAACCTATTCATCTATGTCCATGTCTATCATGGCCCTAGTTCTGTAGATGGTGTTCTTTCTTGAGGATAGAAGCCTACATTTTTTTTCTATGTTTGACCACTTCTTCCTTTCCTCTTCTTCATTCCTTCCTTCTTGTAAACCCAACAACAAAGGTTGTCTGAGCTAAAGTCCAATCTAGTTAATATTCAATCTTTGCATGGCCCTTTTGTACAAAGATGTTCTATCCAATGCATTCCTAAACCTTTCAAGAGAGTGATACTCCCTAATCTGGAGATTGTGTGGTAGGGTATTCCATCTTCTATGACATTTTTGTTGGCTCTCTGTCCCTAACATCCTCAGAGTGTCCTCAAAGTGGGATATGGCCTCCTCTTGGGTGGAAAGGTATCTAGGTGCTAGCTTAGAATCATTGGAAATGATTTTTTGATTGCTAATTACAACCATGTAACTTATTTGCTCTGCCCTGATGTAGAGGGGTTATTTTTCTTCTTTAGCCAATACATTCCTCACCTCCTCAGCTCTGGCCTCCTCATGTGTCATCCAAGATACAAGGGTCATCATCTAAAAGTCTCCCAATTTTACATTGGGATACCAAACAATCATATCAGTTAAGGTGAGGTTGTGCAGGTAGAATTCAGATAATTTGGCTTTGTCTTCAATGCTACTCTTGTCACACAACTCAATGAATTGCTTGTAGTCCTGGAATGGCATGGACCCATGTTGTGCTAATGTCTTGATCTGGAACTGCATCCATTGGTATTTGAGGAAAAGTGCATAGGATTTGGATGGCAATCTACATTGTAGTGCCTCCATGGAAAGGCTTGCCATTGTGGCCAATTGGGTTTCCTTCTCTTGCAATTTCTTCCTCAACCATCTATTTTATTCATGCAACTATCTTCTCATTGTGTAATCTCTATCCCTTAACTCACTCAACTCCTTGCCCATTTCTAGGAGATTTTCTTCCATAAGGCCCACATCTTCCACCTTCTTGGATTTGGCAATATGTATTCACCTATGTGTCCTTCCTCTTTCTACTTCAAGTTCAAAGAAGAGAGGGACTGCAAATTTCTCTGGGATCACTTTGCCTACTTCAATGAACTTGTAATAGGAGTTCAAATTGGGTGTGGACTAGGTTACTGTAGCTCTGGTAGATCCTTTTCAAGTGTTCTTGGAGAAGTTCCCCCCTCATTTAACTATTGTGTTGCATATTTCCCTTCAATCTTCCCCTTCTTCTCTTCCTGTAGCATTTTCTCCTCTTCTTGTAGCACTTTCTGTGTTTCCTATAGTAGGCTCTGTTTTTCCTATAGCTTCCATTTTCCTTTTTTTGGAGTGTGGTAGGTGCCTTGGGTTGCTTAGAGGAGGCTGATATAGTAACATACCTTCTTATATATGTTATGGGAGTCTTTGAGATGGCTTTAGGAGATGTGACTTCCTCAACTTTCTTTTCAATGGGTTCTAGATCCTCTCTTTTACTTTGGTGATTCTTCAATTGTAATAGGGGTCTTTGTGGGAGTTTGAGGCTTCCCCTATTTAATCCTAGTTCTTTTCCTTGTTTTGAAGTAGAGGGGATTTTTCCTCTGCCTTTTCTTCTTAGGTTTGATTGGTGTGCTCAAGGAAACTAGGGAAATAGCTGCCTCCTTTTCGGTGGGTCTAGGAGACAAACTTTTATGCTTTGGGGATACCTCTTCTTCTCTAGGTGCAGTAGTTTTATTAGGGCTTGGTTCTTCCTATTGTTCTCCCTCTTCTTCTAATTTTTCCCTTTCTTAACTTATTCTTTTTTCTCTGGTTCCTCCTCTGTTTTCTCTTCCTCTTCTCCTTATGCTTATTCTTCCTCCTCTTCCTCTGCCTCTTCCCCTTCTTCTACCTCTACCCCTTCTCCTTCAAAAATAGAGGCTGGGGTCTCACCAAGTGCAAGGACTTGAGTGTCAAGGAAGTATTCTTTGTCCATATCCTTGAATGTGGACCAAAGGAAAGGAACCCTTAATTTATTCAAAGCATCTTCCACTATTAGTTTGATGAGGCCATGGTGGCCTAAGTGTTGTTTCTTTCCCTCTTTCACCTTCTGACTCATGTCCATGATGGACTGTAGGAGGAAATAAGGCACACTGAGTCTTTGGGTTATGGGTGATATTTCTTGAAATTTTAGTTCATGGAGTAGTCTGAATAGGTAACCATAGACTACACTCAGTCTTCCTTCACAAGAGATGAACTTCAGGATATGGTAGGCCACCTCATCCCAAGGATAGGGTAGGCTCTCCCTTCTGACTCCATTTTTATCTTCAATCAGTTTCTCATTAATAGTGAATAAATTATTCTTAGCAATGGAATTACTGGACTTGTCTTCTTTTCTCCATTGGACCCCTAGGGGAAGGTTTTTCACCCTTCTAATCAAATCAGTATTGATAGTAATGGATAATTACCTCACCACAGTGGTGGCACTGGCTCTTTTCTAAGAGTTTAGGGCCATGGAAAATTCATAAGTGATATCATCATCATATCCCTTTAGCAGCTCAAAGAAACCTAACCACTGATGCCTTCTGAAAATATCTACTACAAGGGGATGAAGGTGAATTCTCTTAGTATTTATAGTCTCTCTCCTATTGATACCCCCTCCCATCTTCTTCTTTGTTTTCAACTAGGTGTAGGAGGATTTCTTCCTATGATATCTCCTATATGAATTCAAAGGAAACAGAGGGTTGGAATCTCTAGTTTAAGACAATTATGTATATCCCCTCTACTTTATAGCCATAAAAACTCCTTTAATACATAAGATTACTGTTATTACTCAGAGAGTTCAAGGTGCACCAACATGTAAATAATGGACAGAAGAATGAGAGGGGCCGCTTAATTTTCACCATAAGGCCTGGTATAATGATAATTGGAGACCAAATTAACCTTGGAAACATTCTTGCACCCTTGGATGCTTCCTGTAGCCATTTTTTGTGCTTCCTATAGTTTCTTGTAGCTTCCTGTAGCTTCATGATCCAAAGTGGATCTCAAACCTCTAAGTCTTCAAATATTGGACACAGAGAACATAGAGAAAAACACTAAGGAATGACGGAAACCCAAGTGAAGCAGAAATGATGAATCGTTAAATTAGAGCCGTTGGATCTACCAGATCAACGGTCGGGATGTAATTGGTAATATTGCATCAGAGGTGGCCAGTAGAACCTATCGGAGGCAGCCCATTGGGAAATGCGATCAACAAACCAATGACATAGTGTGAGCCATTGGATCGGCGCGTAGATAAAATGGTGGAGATCACATAATCACATAGCAATGTTACCAAAGGCAGAACTTACCTGCAGGCCGAAAGCCTATGCAATATGCAATTTTCGCTTTATCATATCGCAAATAATCAAAGAGGAGGACTTTACACAGGCACAAAGGATTTCAATGGACCCGAAGGAATTATGAACCAAAATAGCAGAAATTTGAATTCCGTGGTAAACGGTATTTCGGACGGGCTTTAAGCAGTAAACAGTATTGGATGGGCTCCACCCGATTCCATACATTGGCTGACACGTAGCACGGTAGGAGAGAGGAAACCACTTTTTGGGGCAGGTAATCCCCGTGCAAGTAGGCCACCCGAAAATGCTGTCAGCCATTGGATTAACGAAGTGTAGATCAACGGTCAAAGGGGGTGTTGGCGGATGAGGCATGAAAACCGTTCGATTCATCTATTTCAGGATTAGCGTGGGGGAAAGGTAGGATGGTCAGGACCACCTGCACCCGCCGTTCCTTTCGTTCAAATTGTTTCTAATATAAAAAAATAATTTTCCAAGCTTTAATCGTTTTTGTAACAAAAACGTGTTATAAAACACGATGAACATAGAAATGTTGGAGAGGAAGACATAGAGGTTGACAGAGCCTGAGAGCCAGAGAGCCAGAGGGAGTTGACCATGTAGAGGTGGAGAGATCCAAGCAGAGCAGAGTCAGAGAGGTTATGAAGCCATTCAGGTGGTCTAGAGGTCATGACACTTTGTTTGAAGTGTAAACTTTGTGTATTTCCACTAACTATTGTGTTGAGACTCAGTGTTTGAGTTCACACTTGTAATATTTGCTTTTAAGACATAATATAGAGGTCGCACTGAAAGCTTGGACCAGGAGACGTAGCCAGGAAGTTTGGTGAACTCATTTATCATATGGCTATGTTGATATGTGTTTTATTATGTCTTATAACTGTTGATTGTCTATATTATTCGCAATCTTATCGATCCATTGCACTAAGTAATATAGGCATTTCCTGCACATAAGTTTGTAATACCTTAGTCTTTATTTAAGATCACATTTTAGATCAAGTGGTATCAGAGCTTAAGGTTTTTGTTAAGGTTAGACAAGCTTGTGTAGGAATTTGAATGCTAACTAGATTAAAGCTCCAAAGAGGAGAAGGAGAACTTGTTGAGGCTAATCCAGAGATTGGAAGAGTCTTTTCTCAAAGGAGAATGGTAGAAGAAACTCCATTGGGATCAGAATCTTAGTTTCCAGATAGTTTTATGACCATAAGATCTATGGTGGAAGAGATGTATCTGGAGTTCAAAAAGGGTCAAGGTGAAGGCACTTCAACACCAACACCAGACAAAGGAGAAAAGGAACCTTTTCTATTTGCACCTCCAAAAGACAAAGGAAAAGGAGTAATGCATCCTCCACCATCTCCTCCATCATCATCATCGTCCTCAGAATCATCCTCTTTGCATAAAACTAGCTCTTATAAGAAGAAGAAGAAAAATTCTCTAATCAAATTAGATGTAAAGTTTTATTTGCCAATTTATGATGGAGAACTTAATGCAGATGAGCTACATAATTGGATAAGGCAAATTGATGTGTATTACAGGGTGTATAATGTTGAATCAGAAAGGAAGAATATCCAGCTAGCTAGCCTTCGACTAGTAGGAACTGCACTGGTATGGTGGGAAGGCAAGACACAAGCTGATCTTCAAAAACATGGTAAAATCATCTCTACCTGGAGTGAATTTGTTTCTGCTATCAGAAAGAAATTATATCCTTTGGCTTACATGCAGTAGGCAATGATGAGTTGGAAAACTCTTCGGAAATTGAAGGGATAGAGTGTACAAAGTTATACTCATGAATTCAGGAAAAGAGCTTTAAATCTAGGTATTTCATTAGAATCACCTAAAACTTTATTGAAGTATATAGGTGGTCTTCATGGTTATTTAAAACATACTATACTTATGTTTAATCCCACTAGCTTAGATGATGTATCTGTTCAAGCAACACTTCTAAATGCTAGAGGTAAGAATGCAAACCCAGAGGTTGGGAAATCATCTAAATATTTTGTAAACAAGAACAAGGAAAAGAAGAAACTAAAATGGAAGGAGAGGAAGGAAAACACTGTAAAGAAGGATAAACCTTCATGCACTCACTGTAAGAAAGAAGGACACGATGAGGCACACTGTTGGTCTTTGCATCTAGAACTGAAGCCTAAGAAGTTCGGGGGTAAGGAGAGAAAGAATGTTGTTGTTATTCAGAAGGACTTGGGGTCAGACTCAGGTGATGAAACAACAGTTACAGCCAAAGCTATTAAAGGTAAATATTCTGAAGCATCCACAAGTAATTCTTCACAATTTGTTGATAATGAAAGTAATGAGAGGAAAAGAAATGAGCTATTTCATATTAGAGTAATTTCCAAGAATAATAAGATTGATACTTTATTTGATAGTGGATCACAAGTAAACTTGATTTCTAAAATAATTGGAAAGAAGTTGGGATTAGAAACAAACCTCATAAGAAGCCATATCCATTAGGTTGGGTGTGTGATAAAACAAAACTACAAGTCACGAGACAATGTAAACTTAGGTTTGCTATTGGATCAACATTTGTAGATGAGGTTGAGTTAGATATAGTTCCATTGGATATATGTGGTATTGTGTTAGGAAGTCCATACTTGTATGATAGAAAATTTATTTTCTATAGAGCTGAGAATAAGTATCAACTCACTAAAGATGGAATAGAATACACTGTAAGGGCTTATAAACTCAAAGATAACTACTTTCTCATAAACTCAGGGCAGATGAAAAGAATTGTGAATTCAAGCAAGCAATTTTTACTAATGGTTGTAAAGGAAAAGGATCCTGAAAAATCCAACGCATTTGAAGGCTGTGATCCTAGACAGAAAGTTGATTTAGTTAAATTTGTTTTGGAGTATGATATGTTATTTCAAGAACCTAAAGGTCTGCCACCCAAGTGGGAAATAGTACATGATATTCATTTATAGCAAGATGCTCCACAACCTAACATTGGAACGTACAGGTTATCAGCTTTAGAGAATACATAGATAAAGAAGTAGGTACAGGAGTTGCTCGATAAGGGGTTTATATGACCAAGCACATCACCATGTGGATCACCAATCATGCTGGTGAGAAAGAAAGATGGTTCGTGGAGAACGTGTATTGATTTTAGAGCACTAAATAAAATAATGATTAAGCATCGTTATCCTCTTCCTCGAATAGATGATTTGTTAGATCAATTGAAAGAAGTAGTTTAATTTTCTAAGTTAATTTAAGAAGTGGATATCATCAGACCTGAGTTGCAGAAAAGGATTCTTGGAAGACTACTTTCAAGACAAAGCAAGGACTTTATGAATGGTTGGTTATGCCTTTTGGCTTAACTAATGCTCCTGCTACATTTATGCAAGTTATGAATGATGTATTTAGACCATTTATTGATGATTTTGTAATAGTTTATTTAGATGACATTCTTGTTTTTAAGAAGACATGGGATGAACATGTAAAACACGTGAAGCAGACTTTAGATGTTTTAAAAAGAGAAAATCTCTATGTAAAATTGTCGAAATGTGAATTTGGCAGAAAATCTTTAAATTATTTTGGTTATATTGTAGGTGGTGGTGAATTGAAGATAGATCCCTCTAAGGTTGAAGTCATTGTGAATTGGCCTAAACCCAAATCTGCTTCAGAAGTTAGGAGTTTCCTAGGGGCAACACAATACTGGAGAAAGTTTATTGCTAACTTTTCATTGATTGCAACTCCTTTACATGCTTTAAAAAGTTTGAAACAAGTGTTTCAGTGGGGAGAAAAGCAACGGAAAGCCTTCGACACCTTGAAAGATAAAATTAGTACAACACCAGTACTAGCACTGCCAGATCCGCATCATCCATTTGAGATTGAGACAGATGCCAGTGACTATGCCATGGGAGCAGTGTTGATGCAACACAGGAAACCCATATGCTATCATTATGAGACATTTATTTCTGCAGTAGTTAATGATCCTACATATGATAAAGAATTGTATGCATTAGTAAAAAGTGTGAAAAAATGGAAACATTACATAATGGGAAAAGAAACAATCATACATATATATCATCAACCAATTCAATATTTGCACTCACAAACTAAATTGCAGCAATCAAGACATTATAGGTGGATGGGTTTTCTACAGCAATTTCATCTTGTCATCAGATATAAGAAAGGCATATACAATAAGTGTGAAGTAGGAAAGTGTTCCCTTTGCGGACAGAGGCAACCCCTCTAGCCCTAGAGTGGATCTAGTCACAGCAAGGACAAAACAACAATTAATTCCCTTAAATGGTCATCGTTGGAGGCCTACCTCAAACCGGTGGTTGATGAAGTTCCGTTGTGCTACTCCAGCTTTTGTTTCCTTCTCCTTAATGAGCAATCAACCTAAAACACCACAAGAAAACAACAGAGCACGTAACCAAGAACAAAAATGATCTATTTACTCATAAAGTCAAGAAATCATGAGCTATCAAGTAAATTACATACAAGACATAGGAAATCATCATTGATTGTATTAATAATAAATCAAGAGCAAAGCTTACAACCAAGTCTTGACGTTGCAAGCCTTCTTGGAGGGTCCAGCCAGCATGTTTCTTCAAGCATTCACTCTCAAAGATGGGTCTCCCAAACAACAATATCTCTCTCTCACTCACAAGCTTTAATAAAAGGTTAAGGGAACTCCACAACCTCTTGCAAACTATTTAACAATCCCACACTTGTCACACTCACACCAAAGCTATCTACCAAACTCAAAAGCAACAACAGCACTGTACAACCAAAAGAACTAAAGAACTAGCAAATCATAGCAATGGTGAGTGATTTTATAGGAGAAGGAGTCTCCATGAAATGAGGGAGAGGGAGCTTATCCTCAAGGAAGGCAACACAAAAGATGGAACTACCATCCCAGAGGGGGAAGGGCAACCCAAACTGACCCAACAACTAGGTCTAGAGACATCCAAAAGGCTGACTATTGGAACAAATTCACCCAATCTGGATCGTCGCTGGTCGTGAACTAAGCCTTAGTGATGACATCGCTAGGAAGCAATGTATGCAGACCGACCGTCGCTAAAGATAGTTAATAGCCTCGCGCCGGGGCTTGAAATCCGACTGTCGCGGGAAATAGGTGTACTCCCATGACGGGGTCGCGATGGGACCGTTTATGACAGAGGTCCATCACGTATATTAAGTGTACTCTCGTGACGAGGTAGAAAACTTAGGAAATGAGGGTCAATTGGCAACATTAGATAGAATTTTCTTAATATTATTGTATTGGTGGGAAGATATGAGCATGTTTATTTGACACATGACATAGTAGAGGGATTAGGATGAAGACAATGACAAATTACTGTGTAAGAGATGCCCCCTAAAGCATGAAGCCCGAGAGAGTGGGAGGGGTGAAATGCTTTATGAAACTGCCTGAACTGGAACACCACCTGGAATAACCTATAGGTGCAAGTACAACTGATATCTCTGATAGGGAAATACATATAGTGTAGGCATGGGCGTAGCCATCTAAAAGACATACAAACTTGGTCTGTGGTATGGACATAGCCACCCAGCTGATAAGACCATGATAATGATAAAGGTATGGGTGTAGCCATCCATGAAGACTTAGGTATGGTCGCAATCATCCATCATAGAGTCATGTATGTAATCACGAACCAATCCACGTAACCTGAACATGTGTAATCTTAGTTCAGGGTATTGAAACCCAACCAATCATAGTACAAATTCTAGCGTGCGAATAGATGTGTTGAAGTTGAGCATGATAGAAAGTCACTTCATTAGCGGTCAATGATGAAAACCGTTAACAAGTGCGAGAGAAACCACCAATAATGTTAATGGCTCTCAAGGTACTGTCCAGTACAATCCACGAAGTGTGAAGAATGAGCTGAATTCGAACACTTTGTGGAATCACCCAATCGATGACCAATGATGACAGTCTATCGTCAGGCACGAAGAACTTTCCATTGAATCATGCAAGCTCCAAGGTATCAAAAGGGAATCTCTAGATCAATCTCTTGGATAATGAGCTGGTGTCGACAGGAGACGATCCATCACAGGAGGGCCATAATGGTTCCCCCATCAATGAGACGAGATAAGGAACAAGTGGTAGATGGTGAAACAAAGTATCAGAGGAGGAGGTAAGGGTGCGAACTGCAAAAGGATTATACTCTTGAACATGTCGGCAACATGACTCCGTGAGGGGGCAGCATTTAGGTACCAAGGGATCGGAGGCTCGATGGAGACAACATGGATCAGATGGAATGAAGCGAAGTGGCAACCCAAAAACCCTGGAAGGCCAAATGACGATGTATGGATATCCCAACCCAAAAAGAAGCAAAAGTGTTGATGTTCAAGAGTGACTAGCTGCCGCAGGTAACCAATGATGACTTCCAAATTTTCCCCCACCATTGCTGGCAAGTACCCCAATTATTTTTGGAAACAAGCTTAAAGGGGATAGCATATGCTTGTAATATAAGTTCATCCTTCAAACGAATCCAACCTAGTGATAGTTTAACGAGCCCTGGGGAGGAGAGGCTCGAGTCTCATCATGGTTATGAGTCCAATGTCGTCAGGGTTTAACAAGTCTGACATAGGGAAAAATCAGAGTCTTTTTCATGTTTAGAGAGTTTGAAAAAGACACAGAAAAGAAAACTCCAGGGGGGTCCCTTTTCATACATTTGTGTCTCTCAAGCTCAAAAAAGTATAAAATAATACTCGAGAGAATTTCTTGACCATTATGATCAAGGAGTACCTTTCGTGATTAGTGGTATCGATCCAAAAAAGTAGAAAAGTGATCGAAGACACGTCATTTCATAACTCGTATCGAACCTGAAATGACAAAAGTTTGGCGATCTTTTCACATTTATATAGTCAGAAAAGAGCTCAAATTGGACCGCCTTTTATTTTGTTTAACGAGTCAAAAGGGAAAACTCGGCAATATTTTTGTCTTTTAAGTCGGAAAAGAGCTTTAAAGAAGACTCATCTTGGAGGAACGAGTGGTATAAAGGGTAGCAATTGGTTCCGACAATGGTGGAACTACTCAAAACATGTAATGGTCAAGAGGCTGGCTAATAAAACCACTCATTGCCATGGTTCCTCAGGAAATGAAAAACAACCAAGTGAAAGCATATGATCAGCAAAAGAGATGGTGATGATGAAATGAAAACAACCAAGGCTCATCTATCAGAATTTAGCAGATAAAAACTGCAATCATGAGATGTAAATTGGGTATGGGTTCATTTTTACACAAGCTTGAACCATGGAGAACTCTGCTTGGATTCGCTTTCATGTTTAACAAGCTTGAAATGAAAAACTATGCTTGTTATAAATTCGCATGCCCCCAGCATAATGACATAAATCGAGGTACATGCCCCCCAAGCTTCATTGCATTCAATGAGGTGGATGGAATGAAGGTTCATTTTCGAGATCTTGGAAAGACTCGACTTGGATTTTACGAGATCTTAATCAAAGAATCAATTTGGAAAGGGAAGTTTTTTCATTTTTTAGTGAGGTTGACACAGTAAAAGAACTATCCTCATAATATTTGATTCATTTTTTAATGAGGTTGACACAAGATCAAGAACCTTCCTCAAGACTCCTTGTTTCATTTTTTAACGAGCTTGACACAAAACAAAGAACTATGCTCAAGACCGTTATTTTCATTTTTTAACGAGGTTGACACAAGAACAAGAACTCTCCTCAGACTCTTTGTTTCATTTTTTAACGAGGTTGACACAAGATAAGAACCATCCTTGGACACCTTGTTTCATTTTTTAACAAGGTCGACACAAGATCAAGACTATCCTTGGAACTCTTGTTCATGGGCCATATGAGAACATGGCTCCCAAGAGGTCTTCGCGGGGGGGAAGAAACGCACTCTGGGAGGAATACATGTTGTGAGGCACCAACAACAGATCAAGTTACAATGCCCCCAGTACATGATGTATGAAACCATCTACATGATCATCAACAAAGGTGGAGACAAAACAGGTGGCCACATAATTGACCTATGGCAAGGAAGGCACTGTTTGCGGTTAAGAACCGATGGGGGATCATGGTGGTATAGGAGGCACCGGGTGACTAAAGAATGACAATTGATCAATAGTCACCATTCTTCCATCATGCAGCAAACAAACCACATGAAAAAGCGAAGAAACAAGAGCTCCCATGGCATAAATATAGTCACGGCCAAGGAGAAGACTGAAATCTAAAGCACCTTGGACAACCATCACATCTATATAGACGATTTTGCCTCCCAAAGTAATAGGGAACTTCAGAAGGATCCCTAAAGGTTGACTAGTTCCTCTGTCAAATGCCAACAGACTCTGAGTGACCGGCACAAGTTGTGGGGAGCCCAAAGCTTGCCAAGTAGTGAAAGGCATGAGGCTCACCGATGCACCCTCATCCAAGACAGTGCCAGGTACTGCCTTATCATAGGCATGTACTGTAATCTAAAAAGGCACGTAGGATGGAAGGCGAAATGTAGTCAAATGACTCCAGTCAAAGGAAACAACTGAACTACTTGGTGGGGGTATCATATGATTTCCCCCATGCTCAACAGGAATCGAAGAAGGACTCTCTAAATCAGCTAGGATAGGAGGGTAATTCTCGGAATCAGGAGAATATGACGAGATGAGAAGAACACGAGCAGTATAATCCTGACGCTCTTCTGGAACAGAGTGATCAATAGGTGTTGAATCCAAGTTGACGCTCTCTCCAACCAATGGTTGGTCTGGAACAGGCTTAGCATAGCCACGTTTGGAAAGAGGAGGACAGACAAGAGAAGAATCTAAGTGAATCTCTTTGTCAGTGGGGAGAGGGTCTGAAGAGAGCCTCTGATAACCAACTGGAAGTCGAGGTGAAGAAGCTATAAGACTTTCCAAAATGGCGAAAGCTTTATCCATGAGCGGAAAAAGGTGAAGGGGATGGTTGCCTTCACACAATCTACAGGGGAATCAAATCTTTCCTTTCTTCTTACCACTGCCAGTGGATAGGGTAGCATCGTCATGAGATTTAGAGGACAACATGGGATGAACTAGATCATGAGACCATACTTCTAATATCCTCGGAATAACAGGACAATCACGAAGAAGATGGTCATCCTTGCACAATTTACAAGGAAACTTAACCTTCCACGGACGAGCAGGAGGTGTTCCGACCTGAGATGTACTTGGAGCAATAGCTGCACAGGTGGCCTCGCATTTATCGAATTTCTTCTTCTTCATCATCTTCTTCTTCTTATTCTTAGTCTCCTAGTTACTAGATGTGAAACTTTCACCAGGCAAAGGAGGAGATGAAGGTGAAGAAACAGGGGAAGAAGGCACAGGCCCAACCTTGGGATCAACGTGTCGTGATTCAAATGAAGGAGACAGTGGAACAGGAGTCATGACGCCCGCAACCACCAAGGTTGAAAACAACCAAACGGGAAAACCGATGGTTAACCCAGGCAAAGACAATGATGCCATATATGGAGCACCGTCATTTCCAAAAGAAGGAAACAGACTAGGGCTCCCATCTAGAGGAAGACCTTGGCCAGTAGACTCGAGGAATGTTGCCATTGGGAATGAACCTGAAAACACGCTTATCTCAGTCAAGAACTCGAACGGTTACCAAGAATATTTTGGGGGCAGTAAATTTTAGGATGCAGGAACAAAACTTGACCTTTTCATGTTTTAAGAGTCGAGAAAAGGACGAAAAGGTGACTCTATCTCTTTCGAGGTTTAATGAGCTCGAAAGGAAAAGTGCTCAGATGGACCTTTTCTTTTAAGGAGTCTGAAAAGGAACAAAAGTGACTACTCTAGAGAACTAGGCAAACGTTTTACCAAACAACCCGTAAAACTGCATATACACCTTGGCGATCATAAGAAAACCAAGGACTTTCCATACGACAGTCAATCTTCCCAAATGCTTTGTTTGGTGCATTACAGTATGCAAGGCAACAAACACAACTTCCTAAGGATATAGGATGATAACCTAGTGGGGTCTCCCAACATATACTCAACGGTACTGGGAGCACAATTCCGTACTAGACCGCTATTGAGTCACAGAAGGAGGAATCACCCAACCTTAAGTGAAAAAAATAGTGACTAGGTTTAATGACGCGGAGCACGTCTCTAGCCTAGACTTCTAAATAATGTGTGTTATGTTCCAATGCATTGTTAATTTCATTCAGTTCATTTTAGAGTTGATCTTGAATTATGTTTTAGTTTCCAGGCCCTACAGTATGTACATCAAAAAAACCTAGGATTTAGCTAGAATGAGTAAAGAATCTTTTACTTCAATGAACACCTACCTACAGGAGGGTAGAGAGATCATTCCCAAACCAAGAAAAAAACCACAATCAGCTAAGAGAAAAAATGCATAAACACATCAATCCTACAGTGCATGGATACTACTGATGATAGATTTTAAATTTTCTTTTTAATTTCTCAAACATGAAAACTCGAAATGAAAATATACTTTCACTTTTGTATACTAAATGAATGCAAGCTTTTGACTTTTATTGTTTTGAATTTAAAGCGACAAACAAGAAGGTGTGATCTAGTTGATCCAAACAATTGTGATCTATGTTTGGTAGTGAAAAGAAATCGAATCAATATCAAAAATTGGTTCAATAATTATCACCAAAAATCAACCAGTAAGAAACAAGCAGCGAAAAAGCCTCAAACAAATCAACACGAAGGTTGCAGATGAAGCTTGGTTGAACAAGTAATCGAGTCAAACAAATTTGAAAAACTAGGTCACAAAGCCAAAAATACAAGATCCACTCGATGAAACCAAAGCAAGAGTATCTTAACCAGAAGTAATTAAACACAAACTAATGGGCAAGAGAAAGATAACAGGGGATCAACAGGACTGGTGAATTCAGGAGGTAGAATTGAAAAAACAACTCTACAGGAATCATCACGGGCATAACACCAACAACTAGGGACGATCAGCCACTAGTTGTAGCAATAGAGTGACGTCGTCACGAGAGTACATGTCTCTTCCGTGACGGGCCGATTTCAGGAATCGTTGTGACTATACGACAAGATTCAACGACGCACAGAACTTTAAAGTAGAGACAGGGTGACATCGGCGCAACTGTTAAGCTTTTTTCAGCGACAATCTTAAAAACAATGAAAGATAAACAAAAAACTCCCAAACAAAGACCAGCCTATCCTACAGATAATAAAGGGACTTCCTAGATTGACCCAGGTAACCCAAAAGACTGATAGTTTAACCCCAAAATCCAAGAGACACTAAATCAAAACCAAAACAAGAGCAAACAAGAGAAAAAAAAACATGCAAAGGACTCCCCAGCAGAGTCGCCAACTTATGAAGTAGGAAAGTGTTCCCTCTGTGGACAAAGGCAACCCCTCTAGCCCTAGAGTGGGTCTAGTCACAGCAAGGACAAAACAACAATTAATTCCCTTAAATAGTCATCGTTGGAGGCCTACCTCAAACCGATGGTTGATGAAATTCCATTACACTGCTCCAGCTTCTGTTTTCTTCTCCTTAATGAGCAATCAACCTGAAACACCACAAGAAAACAACAGAGCACGTCACTAAGAACAACAATGATCTATTTACTCATAAAGTCCATAAATCATGAGCTATCAAGTAAATTACATACAAGACATAGGAAATCATCATTGATTGTATTAATAATAAATCAAGAGCAAAGCTTACAACCAAGTCTTGACATCGCAAGCCTTCTCGAAGGGTCCAGCCAACATGTTTCTTCAAGCATTCACTCTCAAAGATGGGTCTCCCAAACAAAAATATCTCTCTCTCACTCACAAGCTTTAATACAAGGTTAAGGGCACTCCACAACCTCTTGCAAACTATTTAACAATCCCACACTTGTCACACTCACACCAAAGCTATCTACCAAACTCAAAAGAAACAACAACATTGTACAACCAAAAGAACTAAAGAACTAGCAGATCATAGCAATGGTGAGTTATTTTATAGGAGAAGGAGTCTCCATGAAATGAGGGAGAGGGAGCTTATCCTCAAGGAAGGCAGCACAAAAGATGGAACTACCATCCCAAAGGGGGAAGGGCAACCCAATATGACCCAACAACCAGGTCTAGAGACATCCAGAAGGCTGACTGTTGGAACAAATTTGCTCAATCTAGATCGTTGCTGGTCGTGAACTAAGCCTCAGCGATGACATCGCTACAAAGCAACGTATGCAGACTGACCGTCACTAAATATAGTTAATAGCCTCGGGTCAAGGCTTGAAATTTGACCGTTGCAAGAAATAGGTGGACTCCCACGACGGGGTCACAATGGGACCATTTATGACAGAGCTCTGTCCCGTATCTTAAGTGTACTCACGCGACGAGGCAGAAAACTTAGGAAATGAGAATCAATTAGCAACATTAAAGAGCACTTGCTTAATCTTGTTGTATTGGTGGGAAGATATGAGCGTGTTTATTTGACAGATGACATGGTAGAGGGACTGGGATGAAGACAGTGAGAAATTACTATGTAACAATAAGGTTGTAGATATTTCATCAAGACCAATCATAAATGCATCTATTATACTTAAGCATAACTCAGTAATTCTTGAAAGTTACATTGAACAATATGCTCAAGATGTAGATTTTAAAGATTTATATGCAACTTTAAGTCATGGAAAACAGGTAGAAGATTTGGATTATTATGTAAAGGACCAACTCTTATATCATTTGGGAAAGCTATGTATTCCACAAACTGAAAGAGTTCACATAATTCGAGAAGCACATAATTCTCTCATATCAGGTCATTTTGGTGTTAGTAAAATAGATTCACAGTTGAAAAGGTTCTGTTATTGGCCAAGAATGCATGAAACAGTTTCTAGATATATCAAATGGTGTACTATGTGTGCTACAATCAAGCCTAGTAATAGAAAATTAGGCTTGTACACTCCACTCCCAATTCCTTCTCATCCTTTGGAAAGTGTTTCCATGGATTTTTTTGTGGGATTCCCAAAGTCTAGGAAAGGTCATAATTATTTTTTATGTATTTGTGGATAGGTTTAGTAAAATGTGTATTTTGATACCATGTAATAAGAAGGTTACGATTGAACAAACAAAAAAGTTGTTCTTTCAGAATGTATGGGTTCATTTTGGGTTACCCACTTCTATTCTATCTAATCAAGACTCTCGATTTGTTTGGAAGTTTTGGTCAAGTCTATGGGAGTTAATGGACACCAGATTGAAGAAAATCACAACATTTCATCCAAAGACAGATGGTCAAACAGAGGTGGTCAAAAGAAAAGTGATCCAGTTGATCAAAGGCTATTGCAGCAAGCATCCCAAGCTTTGGGATGAGCATTTGTGTTATGTGCAGCATGCTTATAACCGTGCCAAACACTCTTCTACTCAAAGATCTCCTTTTGAGACTTGTTTTGCTTTTATACCAAAGTCTCCCTTGGATTTTGTCTTTGGTAAATACATAACAGTTGATGGACACAGTGAGGTGGAAAAAGAAACTAAGTTCATTGAACAAATCTAGGAAATTCCCCAGGTAGTACATGAACAACTGGAAAGAAGTCAAGCCAAGTACAAGGAAAGACATGATAAGCATCGAGTTGAGCATAATTTCCAAGTTGGTGATCAAGTCTGGCTATATATCAACAAAGACAGAATGCAGGGTGACGGTAAGAAGCTTAAACCAATAAGGTATGGACCTTTCAAGATACTTGAAAAAATTAGTGAAATTCTTTTCGCCTTGATTTACCAGCTTATATGAAGATCTACTCAGTCATTAATGTTGAAAAATTGAGATTATATGAACCTTCAATGATTGAAGATCCTGAAGAGCAAGGTCGGTTGCCTTCTATTAAGGATCTGTTGCCTGAGTATCTCAATGAGTTGCATGAGGACATAGTTCTAGACAAGAAGGTGAGAACTACATGTTGAGGGGATGTTGAGTACCTGAGAGTAGGACTCAAGGGTTCAAATCCAAGCAAGGCACGATGGATATAAATTGGACAAGTGAAGGAATAGTATCCTCACTTGATCAATGCTTAAAACCAACTTTTGGTGGTCCAAAAGCTTTTCAGTGGGGAGGTGTGATCCAAAATGGATCTTAAACCTTTAGGTATTCAAATATCGAAAATAGAGAACACAGAGAAAAACACTAAGGAATGGCAAAAACCCAAGTGAAGTGGACATTATGAATCGTTGAAACAGAGCCATTGGATCTGCCAGATCAATGGTCGGGATGGAATTAGCGATATCACATTGCAGGTGGCTAGTGGAACGTATCGGAGGTAGCCCATTAGGAAATGTGATCAGTGAACCCACGACTTAACGTGAGACGTTGGATCGGGCACGCAGATCTAAAGGTGGAGATCACATAATCACATTGCAATGTTACCAAAGGCAGAACCTACCTGTAGGCCTAAAGCCTATCCGATATGTGATTTTCGCTTTATCGCATCGCAAATAATCAAATAGGAGGACTTTACACAGGTGCAAAGGATTTCAACAGACCCGAAGGAATTATGAACCAAAACAACAGAAATTTTAATTTTGTGGTAAATGGTATTTTAGACGGGCTTCAAGTGGTAAGAGATATTGGACGGGCTCCGTCCGATTCCATACATTGGTTGACACATAGCATAGCACAGTAGAGAGGAAACCACTTTTTTGGGTGGGTAATCCCCATGCAAGTGAGCCACCTGAAACGACCATCAGTCGTTGGATTAATGGAGCGTATATCAACGGTCAAATGGGGGGTTGGCGGATGAGGCATGACAACCATCCGATTCATCTGTTTTAGGATTAGCATCAGGGAAAGGCTGGACGGGCGAGACCACCCGCGCTCGCCAGTCCTTTCATTCAAACTGTTTCTAATATAAAAAAAATCAGTTTCCACACTTTAAGCATTTTTGTAACAAAAACGTGTTATAAAACACGATGAGCATAGAAAATTTGGAGTGGAAGATAGAGAGGTTGACAGAGCCCAAGAGCCAGAGAACCAGAGGGAGTTGACCGTGCAGAGGTGGAGAAAGCCAAGCAGACCAGAGCCAGAGAGGTTATGAAGCCATCCAAGGGGCCTGGAGGTCATGACATGTTGTTTGAAGTGTAAACTCTATGTAATGCCACTAACTGTTGCGTTGAGACTCAGTGTTTGAGTTCACACTTGTAATCTCTATTTTGAAGACATAATATAGAGGTCACATTGAAATCTTGGACTAGGAGATGTAGCCAGGAAGTCTGGTGAACTCCTTTATCATTTGGCTGTGTTGATATGTGTTTTATTATGTCTTATAACTGTCAATTTTCTATATTATTCACAATATTATCATTCCATTGCACTAAGTAATATAGGCATTTCCTGCACATAAGTCTGTAATACCTTAGTCTTTATTTAAGATCGCATTTTAGATCACTTCATGTAGCTTCTTGTAGCTGCATCCTATAGAAATAATAGAGTAGGGTTCAAATCCTATTGATGGCTTCCTAGGCTTGTCCTTACCTTATCTGATCTTGAAATTAGTGAAGATGCAAGATAATTTGGGCCTTGGTACGTTATATGGTATTTTTGGCTAAGGCTCAAAGCACTGTGATGACTTGGCATAAGTACGAGTTTTCCTCATTTGAACCATTGGCCCACCTGGAGTTATCATTCTCTCATCCTTCATAATCAACACCCACTCCATCCTAACTGATCTTGACTGATGTGACACTCCCACATTGCATGATTACTGATAAAACACTTCTCGTTCCATGACCAAGGGTTGCCAAGTTAATTGGCCACCTCTAGCTTATAAAAATACCTTACTTCGACATTCATACATTTTTCATTATTTTACACCTAGGGAGGAGCTTATAGGTTACCATACCTGTGCCTACCTTTTTGCTTGATCGATGCATTTTGGAGTGTTGGTCATTTGTGTTATTACCCAGTGAGTTACCTTGTTGTCCTTTTGCTCCTGTGTATACTTTCTTTACTCCTGTGTATTTGATTGTTGTTGTTGTTCATGTGTGCAGGTTCTTTGTTGATATCTCAGGTACTATTGCTAATGTTGTAGAGTCCTTCTTGGAATGGAAGGGTGCTTCATAATGATAGTATCACCCCCTCAACTTGATGGGAATAAAAAACTAGAATTCAAGCTTATTGCAATAGTGGCATAGACTAGGGTAGGAAGATATTCCTGTAGCAATTACAACTTATTGTAGCAATCCAAAGAGGGCCTGAAAATGGGTTTTTGAGCCTCGAGGATGAGTGGTAAGGAAATGTTTTGTATGGAGGGTATGGAGTGGATGGAGGGAAAAATTGAATGGAACTTGGGCATGTTATCCTTGGAGCTCTACAATTTTCCACTGTCCTAAAAGACCTGTAAAATGATAGAAATTATTAATGGATAGGTTGTAGATCCATGTCATGGCATTCTCCTTTGTTTTTTCTCTTCTTTTTTTTAGGGACACACAGGCTACCTCAAGAGAGGTTATCAACCTGCATGTCTACCCTAGGCGCCTCAAGGGAGGTTTTCACCCAGGGATATTTTTTCTTTTTTCACTCCCAAACTGCCTCAAAGAGGTTTGCAACCCAAGAGATGGCCTCAGATGCTTGATGGAGGTTTTCATCTAGGCCTCTTATTGTTTTTGCTTTTCTTTTTTCTCTTTTTTTTTCACAAATAAAAATAGTATCTAGGAATGTTGTGACTTGGAAGCTAGGACACTTCCAATCACATTCACCTCTCTGCTAATGGTGCTGATGAACTCTTCCTTGGACATAGGATTCTTGTAAACTTCAATCTGTAGCCATTGATAGGCAAGGGGATCCCTTCCTCATTAATGGTCCTGATTTGAACAGCTCCATTTTCATGGAATTTCTCTACTAGGTATGGGCCTAACCACCTTGTCATCAATTTTTCTTTGAAGTCCTTGAACCTAGAGTCATAAAGCAGAGCCCAATCCCCTTCTTGAAACATATTGTCCTTGATGTTCCTATCATGCCAGACCTTCTTATGCAATTGGATAGCTTCAGTGTGTAGAAGGGCTTGCATTTTGAATTCATCCAAACCATTTAACTGGAGCAGCCTCTCATGTTGCGCCTTCTTGTCTAGGACATAGTTCTAGACAAGAAGGTGAGAACTACATGTTGAGGGGATGTTGAGTACCTGAGAGTAGGACTCAAGGGTTCAAATCCAAGCAAGGCACGATGGATATAAATTGGACAAGTGAAGGAATAGTATCCTCACTTGATCAATGCTTAAAACCAACTTTTGGTGGTCCAAAAGCTTTTCAGTGGGGAGGTGTGATCCAAAATGGATCTTAAACCTTTAGGTATTCAAATATCGAAAATAGAGAACACAGAGAAAAACACTAAGGAATGGCGAAAACCCAAGTGAAGCGGAAATTATGAATCATTGAAACAGAGCCATTGGATCTGCCAGATCAATGGTCGGGATGGAATTAGCGATATCACATTGCAGGTGGCTAGTGGAACGTATCGGAGGTAGCCCATTAGGAAATGTGATCAGTGAACCCACGACTTAACGTGAGACGTTGGATCGGGCACGCAGATCTAAAGGTGGAGATCACATAATCACATTGCAATGTTACCAAAGGCAGAACCTACCTGTAGGCCCAAAGCCTATCCGATATGTGATTTTCGCTTTATCGCATCGCAAATAATCAAATAGGAGGACTTTACACAGGTGCAAAGGATTTCAACAGACCCGAAGGAATTATGAACCAAAACAACAGAAATTTGAATTCTGTGGTAAATGGTATTTTAGACGGGCTTCAAGTGGTAAGAGATATTGGACGGGCTCCGTCCGATTCCATACATTGGTTGACACATAGCATAGCACAGTAGAGAGGAAACCACTTTTTTGGGTGGGTAATCCCCATGCAAGTGAGCCACCTGAAACGACCGTCAGTCGTTGGATTAATGGAGCGTATATCAACGGTCAAATGGGGGGTTGGCGGATGAGGCATGACAACCATCCGATTCATCTGTTTTAGGATTAGCATCAGGGAAAGGCTGGACGGGCGAGACCACCCGCGCTCGCCAGTCCTTTCATTCAAACTGTTTCTAATATAAAAAAAATCAGTTTCCACACTTTAAGCATTTTTGTAACAAAAACGTGTTATAAAACACGATGAGCATAGAAAATTTGGAGTGGAAGATAGAGAGGTTGACAGAGCCCAAGAGCCAGAGAACCAGAGGGAGTTGACCGTGCAGAGGTGGAGAAAGCCAAGCAGACCAGAGCCAGAGAGGTTATGAAGCCATCCAAGGGGCCTGGAGGTCATGACATGTTGTTTGAAGTGTAAACTCTATGTAATGCCACTAACTGTTGCGTTGAGACTCAGTGTTTGAGTTCACACTTGTAATCTCTATTTTGAAGACATAATATAGAGGTCACATTGAAATCTTGGACTAGGAGATGTAGCCAGGAAGTCTGGTGAACTCCTTTATCATTTGGCTGTGTTGATATGTGTTTTATTATGTCTTATAACTGTCAATTTTCTATATTATTCACAATATTATCATTCCATTGCACTAAGTAATATAGGCATTTCCTGCACATAAGTCTGTAATACCTTAGTCTTTATTTAAGATCGCATTTTAGATCACTTCATGTAGCTTCCTGTAGCTGCCTCCTATAGAAATAATAGAGTAGGGTTCAAATCCTCTTGATGGCTTCCTAGGCTCGTCCTTACCTTATCTGATCTTGAAATGAGTGAAGATGCAAGATAATTTGGGCCTTGGTACGTTATATGCTATTTTTGGCTAAGGCTCAAAGCACTGTGATGACTTGGCATAAGTACGAGTTTTCCTCATTTGAACCATTGGCCCACCTGGAGTTATCATTCTCTCATCCCTCATAATCAACACCCACTCCCTCTTAACTGATCTTGACTGATGTGACACTCCCACATTGCATGATGACTGATAAATCACTTCTCGTTCACTGACCAAGGGTGGCCAAGTTAATTGGCCACCTCTAGCTTATAAAAATACCTTACTTCGACATTCATACATTTTTCATTATTTTACACCTAGGGAGGAGCTTAGAGGTTACCATACCTGTGCCTACCTTTTGCTTGATCGATGCATTTTGGAGTGTTGGTCATTTGTGTTATTACCCAGGGAGTTACCTTGTTGTCCTTTTGCTCCTGTGTATACTTTCTTTGCTCCTGTGTATTTGATTGTTGTTGTTGTTCATGTGTGCAGGTTCTTTGTTGATATCTCAGGTACTATTGCTAATGTTGTAGAGTCCTTCTTGGAATGGAAGGGTGCTTCATAATGATAGTATCACCCCCTCAACTTGATGGGAATAAAAAACTAGAATTCAAGCTTATTGCAATAGTGGCATAGACTAGGGTAGGAAGATATTCCTGTAGCAATTACAACTTATTGTAGCAATCCAAAGAGGGCCTGAAAATGGGTTTTTGAGCCCCGAGGATGAGTGGTAAGGAAATGTTTTGTATGGAGGGTATGGAGTGGATGGAGGGAAAAATTGAATGGAACTTGGGCATGTTATCCTTGGAGCTCTACAATTTTCCACTGTCCTAAAAGACCTGTAAAATGATAGAAATTATTAATGGATAGGTTGTAGATCCATGTCATGGCATTCTCCTTTGTTTTTTCTCTTCTTTTTTTTAGGGACACACAGGCTACCTCAAGAGAGGTTATCAACCTGCATGTCTACCCTAGGCGCCTCAAGGGAGGTTTTCACCCAGGGATATTTTTTCTTTTTTCACTCCCAAACTGCCTCAAGGAGGTTTGCAACCCAAGAGATGGCCTCAGATGCTTGATGGAGGTTTTCATCTAGGCCTCTTATTGTTTTTTCTTTTCTTTTTTCTCTTTTTTTTTCACAAATAAAAATAGTATCTAGGAATGTTGTGACTTGGAAGCTAGGACACTTCCAATCACATTCACCTCTCTGCTAATGGTGCTGATGAACTCTTCCTTGGACATAGGATTCTTGTAAACTTCAATCTGTAGCCATTGATAGGCAAGGGGATCCCTTCCTCATTAATGGTCCTGATTTGAACAGCTCCATTTTCATGGAATTTCTCTACTAGGTATGGGCCTAACCACCTTGTCATCAATTTTCCTTTGAAGTCCTTGAACCTAGAGTCATATAGCAGAGCCCAATCCCCTTCTTGAAACATATTGTCCTTGATGTTCCTATCATGCCAGACCTTCTTATGCAATTGGATAGCTTCAGTGTGTAGAAGGGCTTGCATTTTGAATTCATCCAAACCATTTAACTGGAGCAGCCTCTCATGTTGCGCCTTTGTAACATTTGAATCCAATTGTGTTATCATTCTCAAAGTATTATACTCAAGCTCAATGGAGAGTATAGCCTTCTTTCCATAAACCAAGTCATAAGGGGTGACACCAATAGTTGTCTTCCAAGTTGTATTATAGGCCAAAGTGGCCTCCACTAATCTGTCTTCCCAATCCTTTCTGCTGCTTCTCACAACCTTGGTGAGGATGCCTTCTAGTTCCCTATTGGTGACCTCTACATTTCCATTGGCCTGAGGATGATAGGCAATAGATTTTTATGCTTGATATTATGTTGCCTTAACAAATTCTCGATCAGATGTGATGTGAATTGAGTTCCTTAATCAGTGACTATCTCTTTGGGGTACCCAAATTGGTAGAACACATTATTCCTTAAGAGCTCAACCACGTTCTCCCATGCTTCCTCCTTGATAGCCTTTGTCTCAGCCCACTTTTGTCAAATAATGAGTGCATACAATTATGTGATTTTTCTGCCATGATGGTGGATCAATTGGCCCAATGAAATCCATGCCCAACTTTTCAAATGGCTCTAAAGTCGCCTAAGGTTGTAAGGGAATTCATCCTTGGGATCAGGTTTCCCCATCCTATGGCACTAATCACATCGACTGGTGTATCTTCTTGCATCTTGGTGGAGAGTGGGCCAGTAGTAGCTAGCTTATAGAACCTTGATAGTTGTCCTCTTGGCATCAAAGTGACCTCCACAAGTGAGAGGATGTCAAAGACTTCCTCTTCCTTGAAACATCTCCTCAAAATTTGGTATGGTCCCAACTTGAAGATATTTCCCTCGATCCAAGTGAAAGGGTCACTCTTCCTTACAATTCTGCTCTTCTCCCTAGATGACCGATTCAGAGGGAATTTTGCATCAACTAGGTAGTTGGCTAATCAGCAAACCATGGAGAGAGAAATGAAATAGAAAATAAGTTATCATATGGCAGTTGATCATCAACCATCCCTTCATCACCTATAGGCAAAGTAAGTCTAGACAAAAAATATCCAATTACATTGTCTTTACCTAGCTTATCTATGATAGTTAAATCAAACTATTGTAATAGAAGAAACCATCTAATAATTCTAGCATTCACATCAGGCTTGTTCATTAAGTACTTAATAGCTACATGGTTAGTATGCACAAAAGTTTGATATCCAATGATGTAGTGTTTGAACTTGTTCAGAGAGTGGACAATAGCTAGGAGTTCCTTCTTAGTTACAATGTAATTCAATTCAGCCTTAGATAGATTTTTTCTAATGAAGTAAATGGCATAAGGCAACTTGTCATCTATCTAGCCTACAGCTGCTCCTATATCTTTTTCATATGCATCAGCATGGATGTGAAAAGGAAGAGCCTAATTTGGGCCTCTAAGTATGGGTGCAGTAGTTAATTTGTCTTTCAAGATCTCTACGGCCTCTTGGAAAATATCTGACCAACAAAATTCAAAATCCTTGACCAGAAATTAAAACAATGGTGAGGCTACTTTGCTGAAGTCTTTGATAAACCTCCTATGATATACATCTAAGCCTAAAAATCTCCTAACATCCCTTTGATTTTGACTAGGGACCCTTTTTATGATGGAAATTTTGATTGGGTCTACTTGTATTCCCTCCTGAGATATTGAATGGCCAAGGACAATCCCTGTATTCATCAAGAATTCACACTTCTCATGAGTAAGATAGACATTCATTTCAATGCACTTCTTTAGGAATCTCCCCAATTTAGAGAGAGCCTCCAGAAAGTCACATCCATAAGGAGTGAAATCCTCCTTGTAGATCTCTATGGAGTCATGGACTAGCTCAACAAAGATGATCAGAACTACCCTTTGAAAAGTGGCTGGGGCATTTCATAATCTAAAAGGAAGGACCCTATAAGAAAATGTACCCCAAGGACAAGTGAATGTAGTTTTATTTGGTCCTCTGGGCTGATCTGGATATGATTATAACCACTGAATCCATCCAGGAAAGACAATAACTTATTCCCTCCAAGACCATCCAAGACTTGATCAATGAAAGCTAAAGGGAAATGGTCTTTTTTAGTGCCTTTCTTCATCTCTCTGTAATCCACACAAATCCTCCACTTTCCATCCCTCTTTGGGACTAAAACTATAGGGGACACCCACTCACTATCTGAGATGGGGTTGATGAATCTTGCATCCAACGAATTCTGCAACTCTTCCTTTACTATGTCTTTGAGGGATGGATTCATTCTCCTATGAGTACACACCAAAGGATGCACTCCCTTCATTTCTTTATAGATCCAAGAAAATTCATCTAAGTGTTCTCTCAGCATGTTTCACAACTTCTCTTCTTGTTTGGCTGAGAGAGGGGTTAATATTCAAGGTTTTAGATGCACCAAATTCTACCATTTTGACATGTGCAGGACTTGGGTACACCAGGCATAACTCAGTCCAAGGATTACCCTCAGGTTCCTTCACAATCTCATCAAGAGGTCATGTTCATCGGGTTGCCCCCCTCTGATAATAACATCTAGGGTACAGATTGGATGGGATGTGATATTATACACTTCATCTTCCTACTCCTCTTCCAACCATAGGGTTAAGTCATGTTCTAGGGATGGTTGAGTAGGAGGGTACAATACCAACTGTTTGGACAAATGCCCATTCTTAATGGTCATTTTCCCAGCTTTGTAACTTATGTAAGCATCAACAGTGGCTATCCATGGTCTTCCAAGGATGAGAGGATAGCCATTGAATTTGATCTTGGGCTAGAGAACTTGGAAGTCAGCAGGATACTCCCAGGAATCAATAGAGACCATCACATCCTATACAACTCCCTTAGGAGCCACTATGGACCTGTCTGCAAGCTGCAGCACTGTAGTGGTCTTTCTCAAATATCCTTGGAGGTTTAGTTTGAGCATGGTTTCCTTAGTCATCACATTGAGGAAAGCCCCAAGATCAATCAAGGTGTGAGGGACAATGATGCCATCAATGTGTGCATCTACCACAGGACTTCCAACATCTAGATACTTTGGGAAAATCACTCTCCCTAGCATTAGATCAGATAATTAACCAATGAAATGGCAAGGGTGTATTTATTTCTCCTCCTAAGATGTTTGAAGAATTTCTCTTTTATAATCTTATTGCAGATGGGAACATCCTTGATAGCTTGGAGGAGTGGAATTTTAACACACAAATTTTTCAATTCTCCTAAAAGCTCAGTCTCTTCTAGGGTATGTTTGTTGGGATGGATCAATATTTTAGGAAAATGAGGTGATTTACTTTAGGGACACTCTCTTCCTTTTCCTCTTCAAGCTCCCTAGGTGGAGATGGAGGTTGGTTATCTGGGAGCACTCTTTCAAACTTGAGGTTGATCTCTTGAATCTGCATAGCATAGGCAAGGTAAGATGTCTCTCCATTATAGAGCTGTTGCGCCTACTTGTTGTTTGGGTTTAGATTTGGTTGAGAAGACATATGAGGTTGCTTAGGTGGAGAAGGATGAATACGACATCATTGAGATGGAGGTGGAGTCAGTAAAGCAAGAGGTTGGCTGAATAGAGGCCTCCAACCTTGTGATGGGTTATTCCATTGAGGATGTGTAGAAGCATATGGCTGAAATGTTTGATTGGAAAGTTGGGGAGGGTACTGAGGTGCATAAGACCAAGGAGAAGGTGTGGACCATGAAGGATGAGTAGGAGAATACCAAGGGGGAAGGGGTGCATTATGGTTGGCATGGTAATAGGAATAAGATGCACCTTGCATGCTCTGCTGGTATGGTTGAGGTGCTTGAGGCCTCCTTTGATTGATGCAATAGAGTTGTTTAGCCCCGCCTTCTACCCCTTGGTCTACATATTTCAATCTAGGCAAAGAAGGACACTTATCTATCAAATGGTTTTCCTCACAAACCATGCAAACCTGTATAACATTTAATGGACATTCATTCCTATGGTGCCTTCTAGTACATTTATGACAAAATATAGTTAAGGATCTCTCTACTTCCTCTTCTCTCCTCTTGATCTGCATGGTGTCCATTTATAGAGAAAAGGTGTGCAACATTTCACTTTTAAATTCCTCCAACATTTTTCCAATTTAATTCTTGATAGATGTGGTGGAGGAAGAGGAACTGGCCAAAGCTTGAATAGTCCTACCCTTCTTCCTAGCAGCCCTATAATGGCTTTTGAATATTGTCTTGATTTTTTCATATGGTAGCTAATAAAAGTCTCCTCTAGACAACATGTTTAAGGTTTCTAATATGTGCTCCCTGATTTCTCTAAGAAGAACTAACTTGAGTGATTCAGGATCAAGGGTGCATCTGGCCCTTTTAAAACTGAGATGGAACCTTTCCTCATAGTCTTTTATGGATTCATCTAGTCCAAGAGTCATTTTAAAGATTTCCTCTTTGGTTTCTTTGGACCTATAATAGTCCATGTACTTGTTGTAAAGGATTGTTGCATTTGAGCCCAGGTAGTGATGTTAGCCCTAGGTAGACCCATGAACCAACGCAAGGCTACATCCTGAAGGGTGGATGGGAACAAATTCAACTTCTGGTCATCATAGGTATAATCATAAGTTCTAAAGACAATAACAAGTTGTTGGGAATGGAATCCCCCCACAACATGTTTTGGGGCTTAAAGCCCAAGTTTTGTTCAAATGTTTTGTAAAACTCCGCGAATTGCAGGTGCGAAGCGTGAAGTATAGGTTAAGACATAGGGCTGTCCACCCTAAAGTATTGTAATGTAATGTAAAGTCATGTCGGCCTACCCATGGTCTACGGACCATGGGATTGTATAAATAGAGCGAGGCTCTAAGTTGTAAAGATAGTTAATTAGCAAAAAGAGAGAGAAGAGTACAAATGGTTCGATCTTAGAGTAAGAGTCTAAGTGTATTGGGTCACAGTTATAGGAAGAGGCTCTGCAGTTAAGTGTGCAGAGGCCTAGTAGAGTCCGCAGCTGAGTGCGCGGACCCCTACAACTGAGTGCACAAGGCGGTATCGAGTCTGTAATTGGGATTGAATATTAATAAAGAGAAGTTGATTCCTATTTCTTTGTATCTGTTGTACATTGCCTTCTTTATGTTCATATTGTATTATTTATTGCGCGCACTGATATGAAATTAGCACCACATGTTGCGAAGAGATAGTAAGTGCATGTAGTGATGTGCACGCAGGGACAAACCGCGGACCTCCAAAAGCTCATCAGACATACCAAAGTGTGGAAACCTGGTTCCAGCACCCTCCAATACTACTTCGGGTGAGACCTCAGTCCGCGCTCCATGAAATGTTGCCGAAAGGGCCAGTAGTACCGGGATTTGCTTGGGTAAGTCACCTCTGAACTTGGGTTAGGCCCATACAAGCTAAAAAATGGTTGCGTGATTCAAACAGGACTGGAAGAAATTGGACAGGTAGTTTAGAACTATACCGGTATGTTGGACTGTTGGGCATGGAATCCCCCCACAGCAGGTTTTCGGGATCAAAGCCCAAGTTTTGGTCAAAGATGTTGTAAAACTCTGCAAATTGTGGGCGCGGAGTGTGAAGTGTACAATTGAGTCATAGGGTTGTCCACCCTAAACATTGTATTGTAAATTAGTGTAAAGTTAGCCTACCCATGGTCCGCAGACCATGGGATTATATAAATAGAGCGAGGCTCTAAGTTGTAAAGTTAGTGAAGAAAGGATGAATAGATGAATAACGAAGGAATGGTTCGAGCTTAGAGTAGAGTTCTAAGTGTCTTGGGTTGTAGTAGTAGGAAGAGGCTCTGCAGCTGAGTGCGTAGAGGCCTAGTAGAGTCTGCAGCTAAGTGTGCAGACCCCTGCAGCTGAGTGCGTAGGGCGGTGTCGGGTTTGTAAGCAAGATTGAAGATTAATAAAAGAGAAGTTGATTTCTATTCCTGTGTATTTTTTGTGCATTATCTTCTTTATGTTTGTATTCGGTTATGTATTGCGTGCACTGATATAATTGATATATATGTTGTAATAACCATAAATCTTACACACACAAGTTAAGTAATCGGTTAATTAACAAGGATTGTGGGTATTAAATGGGTCGTGCCCCGAGTAGGGCTGCGTGGAAGTCGCACCACAGGTTGCGAAGGGATCGCAAGTGCGCGCAGCGACCAGTCAGACCGCGAACCTACAAAAGCCCATCAGACATCCCAAGGGTGCAGAAACCTAGCTCTAGCACCCTCCCATACTACTTCGGGTGAGACCTCAGTCCGCGCTTTGCAGATTGTTGCCAAAAGGGCCAGTAGTACCGGGATTTCCTTGGCTAAATCACCTCTGAACCTGGGTCAAGCCCCACTAAGCCAAAAAATGGTTTCGTTGCCAAGACTGGGATCTGCATAAAGGATGTCTGATGTCATGCCAATGGAACCCTACAAAGAAATAAATTGAAGAGTGGTTGGATAGGAAGATTCACGAACTCGCAACACAGGAAAATAGGAATCTGCGAGTATCTAAGGAGCAGTGGCTGGATCGCTACTTGTACACTGAAATCCACAAAATTTTCTTTGCATCTTTTCCATCCAGGCTATATGAGTGGATCGAAAAATTAGCAGACAGCGAGGGAAGGTGTAGGCTCGACAAACCAATAGTGTGGACTCCGGAACTAGTGCGCAGACTAGAACCCTCAGAAGATAAGATAGTGTGAGCTGTGGACCACTGGCTCAACCAAATAATAGGAGGATTTATCACTAAGTTCGTGGTAGACACGACCGTCAGCTACAACAAGGCAGAACAACATTTTCTCAAGGGACCGTGAGGTAAGTATATTAAATCTTTGAACACTTGGATTAAGATGCGGTTGTGTGAAAAGTGGGTTATACGAATAAATTAATGTTTGCGACTATGCGAAGCGGAAAGATCTACAGAAGCGAAAGTAGTGAAGAATTAGAAAAAAGTCCCCTAATGTCACCCTCGTGGGAGAGTGAGGATGAGCTCACAAAGGTTTCTCTGACAAGCGTAGTCAGTTTGATAAGGCAGCAAATTCTGCTTTTACCACCCCCACCCATGCCGCCACCTGCATCACCACCCTCACCTCCATCTCCACCCACTCCACCTCCACCACCTCCACAGTTCAGTATGGCAAGCACGATAAAACTACCAGTATTTACAGGAGTAGGGAATGAAGATCTAGACCAATTCTAGTTCATGGTAAGAGTAGTATGGGAAGCACAGGGCCTCGTGGATGATAATATAAAAAAGGCTATGCTGGTGAGCGTGTTGTAGGATCCAGCATTAACGTGGTATATCAAGCATTCTAATGACCACCTGAATGTAGGAATTGCAAAGATCCAAAATGCGTTGAACCGGGAATTTAGCAGGCCAAAATCAGAGACGTAGTCAATCATTGGTTATAAAGAGATCATGATGCTTCTAGGCGAGACCCCCTAGGATCTGGACCAAAGGTTGAAGAGTATGATCCGCGAAGCGAATATGATGTTAACAGATGCATAACATCGCACATGGTTTGTGGCCTCACTTATGCCACACTTAAGGACGACGCTGTCACAACAAAAGCTTTCCACCGAGGCCAAAGCGTTGGAGATGGCAATGAGGTTACATGAGACCCCTATACAAGACCCTGGATTGGGAGTCCAACAGATCCATGTGTAGCTATAAAATCTGTGTCTGGAAATGTAGAGTTTGAAAAAGGATAGGGCACCTCGTCCAGAGGCGCGCGAAGAAGTATGGCGCATAAAATGCGAAGGCCAGGGCCACGACAAAGATCATTGTCCAGTGTTCGCGAACTACTTGGCAGGAGGAGGGACAATGCCATTAAGACTGGAGGCATAGGTGGGGCCACGCGCGGCTTCTATGTTATGGTGCACGATATGCCAGATAGCAGGAAAACATACCACGGATAATTTTCATCTATTGCAAAAGTATACGCACACATCCCAGCAATTGTTTTGTAATTTCTGCAGGTCGGTAGGCCATGATGAACGCACTTGCCGAAGCTGTGAACTAATGATGGATCAGACTCTTACCTACAGGGTGCAGGCCAAAGTGCGAGCCCTTGACCCAAATGCAGGGATGGCGAGTGTTAGGTTTCAAGGGCATGGTCGGGGTCGAGGTGGAATGGGACCAGGGAGGGGTCACAGACAGATAATTTGTTACAATTGCAGAGGGCCATTATTTGAACCTAAATAGGATATCATGTTGGTACTGCACATAGTTTGATCATGAGGCAGAATATTTCCCTTCGCTGATAGTAAAAATGCATGAAAAAGGGGGACTCCAGCCCCCACCAACCCAGAATTTACAAAAGATGAGGTCTGAACCACGCGAGGAAGACCCAAATGTAAACATGATGCTCAAGAGAGGTATGACAATGGGATGATAAAGGGAAGTAGCCAAAAGAAAGCGCATGGGTTCATAAGGCTCCTACAAAGGAACTCGAGTTTGATTTAGAATGCGCAAAGGAGACATTCATGGAAGCTAATAAGAGCTTCACGGAGGCCTCCACTTTAGGTACTAAGGATCAACTAGAACCAGGGATGGATCCTTCCATGCTCACTGCATTTCTAGAGACATGCATGAAACTGTTTTGTGACAGCAAGGCAGTCAAAGGGCTACAGGAACTTATCACTAGGTGCGCAGGGTCAGGAGAACTGTGCGTGGTCCAGAAACTAGAGAAGCATGCATTGCACATAGGAAGGGAGATGAGGTTTACTGTGCAAATAGGTGAGTACGAAATGGATGAGGTAATACTGGATCTGGGTTCAGACATGAATGTACTACCAAAGAAAACATGGGAACGCATGGGCAGACCCGCGTTGCAATGGTCCCCTATTTAGTTACGAATGGTGAACCAACAGAAGATTTTTCCAATGGGAAGATTGCAAGGGGTGACAGTTGATATTGAAGGCGCGAGCGCACAAATGGATTTTGAAGTGATAGAGATTGTCGATGACAACAATCCCTATCTCGCACTACTAGGAATAGACTGGGCTACCGATATGAACGGAGTCATAAATTTGAAGAAGCGCAAAATGACCTTTGAGAAAAAGTCACTACGCATAGTAGTACCACTGGACCTAGCCAAGGGAACATGATACACTGAACCGGTGCACGACGATGATAGTGATGACAATCTCGACTGTATCTATAAGATAACTGCACAAGGAGAGGATTGGGTGAATCCAACTATAGATGGAAGGATTGGATGGGACTGCAAAAGCTCCTGCACTTTGGATTCCAATGAAGAGATAGAGCGATGGAAGAATCGGCTGCACGAAGTAACAACACTAAACTGCAACATGATGATCAGGTCATTACATTGTGTAACAACAGAGGTAAGGGAGCTTTAGACATATGATGGATTGTTAGCGATGGATGAATTTCTGAGCAGATTCGAAAGTGCAATACTAGAGAAGCAACATCTTGATGCACTGAAATGGGCACTACGCACAACACCCACACAATGGTGGGGTGCGCATCAAGGAACTTTTGAAGACTTGCGCAGATGCAAAAGGATGATGCGCCTACATTTTGGAAAACCCAAACTTTGAATGAAAGCCAATCAGATGGGACAGAACAACTTGCAAACTCACCTTTCCCTATGGGTACAAACATATGTTGTACAATCCACACAAGCACACAGCCTAAAGAATCGGAACAAACCACAGCAGCAAGAAGGGCGATGCACATTACCAATTTTCCACGACAAGGCATTCGATAGGGTGCGCAGAGTACTGAACAAGGTTTACCAGACGAGACAAATTGATTGGGACCTGTGCGTGCCAGTGGTTTGATGGGCTTATAGGACTATGTGCACAAACCTAAGCATGGAGATGACTTGAAAGGTGCGAAACAAAGTAGAACCCGAGATTTCTGAATGGAATACCAAAAGGAATCCACACGTAATAGCTCCGACAATTATGACAGCACACGAAGACCAGGATGAAGGAATCACACAGCTATGTGAGGATGACCATATAAGGATTCAGGAAGCCATTCAATGAGGGAAACTTAGACTTCGCGAACTCGAAGAATATCGGGTACGATTAAGGAAAAAAAGCATGTGGATGGACGTTGAAATCAGAACACTGGAAAATGAGGTCATCCAAACATGACTCGTTCATAAACCAAGGATGACAATGCGAGATATGGATGATCATACCACTGTGTTAGATGATTGTCGCCGAGAATTTATGACTCTGCTACAATGGCTGAGACCGCACCTTACCAAATGCAGTAACAAAGGAACGTACCACATGAAGTAGAACACGCTATGCTAACCATTGTGAGGGCAATTGAGGAGTGTCGATGGACTAGAATGGAAGGAAAATTGGAGTCTCGCACAGATGGTGTGACCACCTAACTAGCCATAAGGAGAACAGTCTTAGCACTCCAGACAGTTGAGAGAGAGCATGGGACTCTAAAAGAGTCTGTTTGGGAACTATGCGATGAGAACGGTAGGCGCAAAATTAGAATGGTACAAGGCTCATGCCCACGCTTGGGGGACTGCGTTGTCACGCGGGTTAACTGGGAAGTAACCATTGACATCACTGTTCATGACGAGATGTCCAATTTAAGGCAAAAGGGAGTGGGCGACGGCCAATTAAGACACGAATTAAGAGCTAGATTTGGGACGATCTACCGCCATGGATGCATCAAATTCAAAAGACAGTATAAAAATCCAAGGACTAACCACAAGACAACACTTGGTTGGTTGGGATTTGAGCAGTTGCAAAGTATTGAGTGTCGAGCAATATTACCATCTTTGAGTACATGACAGAACATATCCCATGCAAACAAAATGACTGCTACTAAGCCAAGTGTGAAATTTGCCAAAGATGCCGCTAAGGGGCCTGCAGATGCAGTGGTTGCACCAGAAGTTCCAAATTCACTATAGATTCCACGGCCGAAGAAAGATAAATAGACTATGGGACCAGTCCACGTGTCCCCAAGAAACCCGTGGTTCGGCAAGATATCAATGGAAGAAAAAGACAAGGCCATCACCATTGAATCAGATGCAAAGGAGGAGGACTTACAGGCTCTAATCAATCAAATAGAGGAGCAAGACGATGTGGAGGAGGATGTCCCACCAATGCCTTCCGCAGCGAAGTTACCCACGTACGTCCCTCCATGGAAAGGGAAAGTTAGGGTGTCCAAAGACCTGGAGACCATGAACAATGCGCTTCAGACCCCACTCCTCCCCAACGGAATTACTTTTGAAGGTTCGCCCCTAGGCCAGGTGCCTACCCTGAAATTCGAAGATTGGGACCTCGCGGATAGCGAGAAGTTCCTGCACCTAGCGATGGAGAGCTTGATGAAGAAAAATTCGAAGGGGCCAATAATTACGATGGACTCGTGAAAATGGATGCGTGGTGTGGAGAAGGCCGGGTTACTTCATCTACGATGGATACCCCACTTTCACCGCGCACTCGTCACCATTTTCATAATCAGGCAGCTGCTGTGCCTGGTGCATGATGGGTATCTATGGATGGAGGAGCCTATTCCCATCACGGTGGAGCTTATTCATTGGATTTCTTAACTTCCCTGTAAGGGAAAGGACCCCGCAATGACGGCGGGCAAGAGCAGGGATTTGGCTCTCGTAGAAGCCAGGAAAACTAAATTCAAGCTAGAAAAGAAGAAGCGAGGCTATTCAATTGCGAGTATTAAGGACAAAGGCATGTGTGTAGCCACCCAACTCTTGGCTGGAAAATTAATGTGGAAGTGTCGCACTGATGAAGTACCAGCACTTGTGGTTGTGCTAGCTGAACAGTGTGTGGAGGAGTTCCAGTTCAACTAGGCGAAGTTCTTTGTGAGGAATTTTTGACAAACTGCAAGGAGGCCGAAGAGCAAGGTAAGACCTTCCACTATGTGTGGTTGCTCTTATCCATCTTTTTGATAGCATGCAAACTACCGGAAGATAGCTAGTTCTTGGATATCGACTAGGACATACCTAAGGCCGTGAAGTACGCTTCGCTCTGGGCCACTAAGGATATAAAGTAGATTCATGCCAGCAAGGTTTTTTGGGTGTTGATGGAGGCAAGCATCCAGATGTGCATCAATAGAAGACCACGATTTCCTCCCACAGTGTATGCCACTCTGTAGAGCTTCGCAAGGTTTAAAGTCGACATGCACAACATTTATGTCCGAGCGCAAAAGGATCCAGCAAAGGAATGGACAAATCTCCCATTCATTGTGATTGACGATTGCATATTCACAGTGTTGGAAACATGGCCTCTGGAGTGGCGTGCCTCGGACCTGGCAAGAATGGAAAGGGCTGTAGCTCAACAAAGAAAGAAGGACATCAAGCTGCGCATCGTGCAGCTAGCCAAAACGAGGCACTAGGAAAAAGCAGCAGTAGAGGCAGTCGCACAGCAGAAGCCGACCGATGAAGCAACAGCAACACTGACAGCAAAAACAACAATAGCACCAACAGAAGGGACCGAGGTGAGCCATGAGATGCCTTAAGAGTCCACTCCCTAGAAAGAAGGCTAAGGCATCGAAGACGTCCATCGACCCGATCACGCTTACAGAAGGTGATCTTTTTGACATTGGAAAAACAGTTCGCGATGTCACTAAGGATGCGCTCCAAGAGGTGATGACGGAGAAAAACACTATGTTGGGGGCGCTAAGCACACAGCTACAGGAACTACAGGTGCAAATCCCACAAATAGGAACGATGGCCCCATATGTCGCAACAAGTAAATTAGAGGTGAAACAAATGCTGCACTCCTGAATGACCAACACTTTTGTGTTACCTGAGGGTGCGTTAGCAGCAACAAACGAAGTTGACCGACCTGTGGTGGGCAAGATTAAGGGACTGGGCTTAAACTGGGTTGCCCTTCCATGAGAAACTCTATACCAATTACAAGATGGGATCATAGTCGAGCTCCGCGCCAGAGAAGGCTGCATGCTACAAGTATTGAGCGAACAAAAGATCAATATGGAACAACTCAGTTGACAACGTGATGAACTGGTTGCATAGACTCGAGAACTGGAACAGGCAGTAGAAAATGCTTGTAGGAACGTCCCAGAATTGGTCATCCTGGCAGATCTACCAGTAGTGGAGCGGATCCACCGATTGGTGACTGGATTCCGTGAGGCAAAGGAGGAAGCAATGAGGGTACAGCTGGATCTCAACCTTCAGATTGCTAAACTGCAATTAAAGGCACAGTCCTCTATGCCCTCAAAAGTTAGGGAACAATGCACTGGCACTATTTAGAAAGGGCTGGAGGAAATAGGATAGGCAGTACAAAACTACACTGCTATCTTGGAAGAATCCTTCGCGATCCTCACTTCATTACAAAAGGACCCCAACATACAGTTCCTAGAAATAGAGGCATGGGAGCTTCAAGTGCAGTGTGATAGTGTGCGCGGAATGGCACAGACAGTTGTCCTGACCCAACGGCTTGCGAAGCTATAGTAGGCAAAGGTGTTGAAGGAATAGGTGGATGCCGCACAACAAAAAGAGGTAGTCCTTAAAGCGTGCGTCCAGCCTTGAATTGATGAGGACTTACTCATCACTACAGACATCGAAGGAAAGCTTGCACAAATGAAGGTGATGCATGAATTAAGATACGGATTTCCCCTTGACAGTGAGCATTCGGTGGAGAGAGTGGAGCAGATCTAGTAGATTGTAGATCAGTGTGCCGCAGACCTCCAGAAAATGCAGGAACAGTTGGAGGGGCTCTATGCCAAGATCGCCACACCAACAGAGTGACTTAGGACGAGTCACAATGAATGTGTTGGGGGCTTGTTGCGCATGGAATCCCCCCACAACACGTTTTGGGGCTGAAAGCCCAAGTTTTGGTTAAAGATGTTGTAAAACTCCACAAATTGCGGGTGCGGAGTGCGAAGTGTACAATTGAGTCATAGGGTTGTTTGCCATAAACATTGTATTGTAAATCAGTGTAAATTCAACCTACCCATGGTCCATGGACCATGGGATTGTATAAATAGAGCGAGGCTCTAAGTTGTAAAGTTAGTGAAGAAAGGATGAATAAATGAATAGCGAAGGAATGGTTTGAGCTTAGAGTAGAGTTCTAAGTGTCTTGGGTTGTAGTAGTAGGAAGAGGCTCTGCAGCTGAGTGCGCAGAGGCAAGGATAATTTTAGGGGCGAATGTTCGCCCTTTGGCGAAATTAAGGGGTTTTAAATTTTTAGTGGGCGAATATTTTGTATCATAGTACATTTTTACAAATCACCTCAAATAGCCCACCTTATTTTAAGGGAGAGGGTAAAAAAGGTAAATTTAGCCCTTAAAATTAGGACTTACAACCTTCCATTCCCCCATTTTCAAGAATAGGTTTTATTTAAGTGAATCCATTCACCCATTTTCAAGAATAGGTTTTATTTAAGTGAATCCTATGGGCCAAATACCATATTTATAAAAGAGGTATGGTAAATTAATAAAAATATAAATAAATGAGAGGTATGGTAAATAAATAAAACATTTTTTATATTTACTCCATAAGTCACCTTATATACATGTAAGGGTGTAAACAAATAAAAATATAAGTAAAGTGGAGGTATGGTAAATAAATAAAACGCCTTTTTATACTTACTCAAAAGGTATGATAAATAAATAAAAATATAAATAAACTAGACGTATCATAAATAAATAAAACTATTTTTTATATTTAGTCCATAACCCTCGTTATATTTATGAAGGCTCAAGAAAGAGGTTTTATTTAAGTGAATCCTATGGGCCAAATACCATATTTGTAAAAGAGGTATGGTAAATTAATAAAAATATAAATAAACGAGAGGTATGGTAAACAAATAAAATATTTTTTTATATTTACTCCATAAGTCACCTTATATTTACGAACACTCAAAAAATGGGTTATATTTAGGTGAAACCTATGGCCAAAATACTATGGGACAAATACCATGGACTAGATTGTTATTAATACCATGCAAAAAACCATTATTAACCCTAATATTAGAATTAATAAAAATAAAAATGACACATGGTATTAACCCATGGTATTCACCAAAATGGCACATGGTATTGACCCATGGTATTCACCTGGAATGTAGCCTATTTAAATGGGGTAATTAAACCAGCATGTAGCCTATGCTAAGATTCACTAGGACTTTACAAAGTTTTATTATTTAGTGAAAGACTCGCCAAGATCTTACAAGATTTTATAATTGAGTAAAATATTCGCCATGCCTAGTGAGAGATTCGCCAAAAAATTATATATACATATTATATTATTGATAAAATCGCCTTCCATTTTTCCTATATACTATGGAGATTCGCCCATTTATTATATTTATAAATTTAGGGGGGGTTCTTAAAATTTTCCCTACGCAGAGGCCTAGTAGAGTCCACAGCTGAGTGCACAGACCCCTGTAGCTGAGTGCGTAGGGCGGTGTCGGGTTTGTAAGCAAGATTGAAGATTAATAAAAGAGAAGTTGATTTCTATTCCTGTGTATTTGTTGTGCATTATTTTCTTTATGTTTGTATTCGATTATGTATTGCGCGCACTAATAAAATTGATATATATGTTGTAATAACAATAAATCTTATGCACACAGGTTAAGTAATCGATTAATTAACAAGGATCGTGGGTATTAAATGGGTCACACCCTGAGTGTGGCTGCGTGGAAGCCGCACCACAAGTCGTGAAGGGATCGCAAGTGCGCACAGTGACCGGTCAAACTGCGAACCTACAGAAGCCCATCAGACATCCTTAGGGTGCGAAAACCTAGTTCTAACATCCTCCCATACTACTTCAGCTGAGACGTCAGTCCGCACTCCACGGTTTGTTGCTGAAAGGGCCAGTAGTACCTGGATTTGCTTAGATGAATCACTTCTAAACCTGGGTCAGGCCCCACTAAGCCAACATGGACCAAGCCTTTGACCTCCTCACATCCTTGCAGGAGGACCCCAACATACAGTGCTTTGAAACAGGGGTGTGCAAACTACAAGCGCAGTATGATAATGTCAGGGGAACTGCATAGACAGTCATCCTCATCCAATGACTGGAAAATATGTAGAAAGCAAGGGCGTTGAAAAAGCAGGTGGATGCCGCCAGACAGAAAGAGGCACTTCTCAAGGCACGTGTCCAACCATGGATTGATGAGGCCTTCACCATTACAGTCGATATTGAGGGCAAGTTCACACAGATGCAGGGACGCTATGCACTAAGACAGGTAGCGAATCCTCACAAAGAAGCATCAAAAGAGTGCATGCAGTAGGTCCAGCAAACCGCAGAATAGTGCGCCGCATACCTCTAAGAAATACAGGTTGAGTTGGAGGGGCTCCGCACCAAGATCGCCGCACCATCAGAGTGAATCAGGACGAGTAATGATGATTGTGTTGGGGGCTTGTTGGGCATGGAATCCCCCCACAACATGTTTTGGGACTTAAATCCCAAGTTTTGGTCAAAGGTTTTGTAAAAATCCGCGAATTGCAGACATAGAGCATGAAGTATAGGTTAGGATAGGGTTGTTGGCCCTAAAGTATTGTAATGTAATGTAAAGTCATGTCGGCCTACCCATGGTCCATGGACCATGGGATTGTATAAATAGAGCAAGGCTCTAAGTTGTAAAGATAGTTAATTAGCAGAAAGAGAGAGAAGAGTATGAATGGTTCGAGCTTAGAGTAAGAGTCTAAGTGTACTAGGTAGTAGTAGTAGGAGGAGGCTCTCCAGCTGAGTGCGCAGAGGCTTAGTAGAGTCCGCAGATGAGTGTGTAGACCCCTGCAGCAAGTGCACAGGGCAGTATCGAGTCTATAATCGGGATTGAAGATTAATAAAGAGAAGTTGATTCCTATTTTTGTGTATTTGTTGTACATTGCCTTCTTTATGTTCATACTGTTTTATTTATCATGCGCACTGATATGATTGCTGAATATGTTGTAATAATCATTAGTCTTACATAATAAAGTTAAGAAATTGGGTAAAAATAGACTAAATAGCAAGGAACTTGGGTATTATATGGGTTGCGCCCCAAGTAGGGCTGCGTGAAATCAACAGCACGGGTTGCGAAGAGATAGTAAGTGCATGTAGTGACGTGCACGCAGGGTAAAACTGCAAACCTCTAGAAGCTCATTAGACATCCCCAGGGTGCGGAAACCTAGTTCTAGCACCCTCCCATACTACTTCAAGTGAGACCTCAGTCTCCGCTCCGTGCACTATTGCCGAAAGGGCCAGTAGTACCGAGATTTTCTTGGCTAAATCACCTCTGAAACTAGGTCAGGCCCATATAAGCCAACACCAATGCAGACAAAAAGGTATCATGGTCCTCTAAGGTTAAGCCATGGAAGCGAGGAACGAGAAAAGGGCTTATATTTTTCATCTTAGTATCCCCATTAGTCTCTCTAATGGAAAAAGAACCCTCATTTTTGTTTTCATCCATGGTGTGGGTATGTGGAATGGTTTCTTATTATTCTTCCCCAATAGGCTCTTCAAAGATCTCATTTTGTTCACCTAAGGGGTCCTCTAACTCCACTGCATGTTGGGTTGTGTTATATTCTTTCCACAACTAGCCCACATAGTTAACCGGGGGGTTAGAGAGGGGGCGGAGCCCCCCTTCATTGCACCGATTGTGTAGCGAAGGGGGGTCACAGGGGGTTTGAGGGATACTCGTAACCCCATTTTATGGGGTCTGGGGTAGTGCCTTGGAAAATTTTGGTTTTGGACCCTATATTAGGATGGGCGAACCCACCTATGGTTTTGTGCATGATTTTTGCACATGTTTTTTGACGCGATGGTTTTCGGTCCATGGTATTGGATGCTTCGACATGTATAAATATGTATTATAACATTGAAAGGAACATAATGAAAAATCAAGCTAGTAGTCCTGGTTTTGGGATCCAGGGGAAAATCTCTGTGTATATGTGTTTTATGTGTTATGCTCTTGCATTGTTTATTTTCTATGTTTTAGAATTCGTATGTAGGCAATTTTTGTACAGGGTTAAAACCTACATTAGGTATCAAAGTAGTTTTGGCTTCAAGGGGACGCCTTTGTTGCTGAGGTGTTGCGCTCGGGCCTGTGGTAGACCCTGTTTATTGGGAGATTTGCGAGATCGATTCTAGTGGGGAAAGACGATGGAGAGTAGTGGAAAGATAGAGATCGATAAATTTAATGGTCAGAGTTTTTAGTTGTGGAAACTCAAGATGGAGGATCTGTTGGTGGATAAAGATCAGTGGATCACGGTAGATCCGGGTACTAAACCAATGGGAGTGTCCGATGAAGAATGGAAGAAGTTGGATCAGAAGGCAAAGAGCACAATACGATTGTGTGTCTCAAATTCAGTATTGCCCAATGTATCAGGGGAAGCTATGGCAAAGGCTTTGTGGGAAAAGTTAGGGACTTTGTACCAATCTAAGTCTCTGGTGAATAAACTGTTCTTGCGGAAAAAGCTGTATAACCTGAGGATGAAAGATGGAGACTCAGTGACAGAGCATCTGAACGCATTTAATACTGTGGTAAGTCAGTTAGCATCTATTGATATTAAAATTTCAGATGAAGATAAGTGCATCAGTTTGTTGTGTTCTCTACCAGATTCGTGGGATAGTCTGGTTATTGCAATAGGTAGCAATGCAACTGCCTTTCAGTTTGATGAAATAGTCTCAGCCTTGCTGACGGAGGAGATGAGATGGAAAAATATGGAGATCCGGAATGGTGATGCCTTGTCTGTACAATGACTGTCCCAGAATAAAAACAAAAATAAGTCATCGAGTGGGAGATCTAAATATAGAGGGAGATCTAAATCTCCAAGAAAACTTGTAAAGGTGGTGTGCTAGAAATGCTGAAAGTAAGGGCACTTCAAAAGGGACTGTAAATCTAAATCTCCTGATAAAGGAAAGGGATCTGATGATGCTCCTTTTGCAGAGGCGAAAACTACCTCAGATGAAAGTGATGATATGTACTTGGCTTCTTCAAGTACACATGTAGATCATGAGGCATGGTTGATTGACTCAGGTGCATCCTTTCACTTCACTCCCCATAGAGAGTGGTTCTGTGAGTATGAGAAATACGATGGTGGTGATGTCTTCTTGGGGGATGATAGGAAGGCTAGAATCATTGGTCGCGGAAAAGTAAGGTTGAAGTTGCAAGGTGGAATGGTTAGAACACTTCCGGATGTTCTACATATTCCTACATTGGGTAGAAATCTACTTTCTGTAAGCACGCTGGATGATGCTAGTGTAAAGACAGTGTTCGACAAAGATACCTGCAAGATGGTTTGGGGAGCACTGGTATTGATGTGGGGAGTTTGGATTGGAACTTTGTACAAGCTGCAAGGTAGCACTGTTGTTGATGGGTGCAACAGTTCTGTGGTTCCTGAAAGTGGAGCTAAAAATCTAGTGGTCTCTGGAGAGAAGACCATGCTGTGGAATCAAAGGCTTGGACATACTGGAGAGATGGGCCTTTGAATACTTCATGGTAAAGGTATGGTAGAAGGTATGAGTAATAGCTCTCTAGATTTTGATTTCTGTGAAAATTGTGTATATGGGAAGCAAGAATCGGGTGAGCTTCCCCTCTGGTGGTAAGAGGGAAAAACATATATTAGAGCTTGTGCATAGGGATGTGTTTGGACCTGTGAAGGTTCCATCACTGGGTAAGTCTATGTACTATGTATCATTTATAGATGACTTCTCAAGGAATACATGGATATATTTCCTTAAGAAGAAATCTGAAGTCTTTGACAGGTTTAAATAATTTAAAGCTCTGGTGGAAAACCAAACAGAGAAGAAGATAAAGGTGTTGAGGTCAGATAACGGTGGAGAGTTTTGCAACAAAGAATTTGAAGAATTCTATAAGAAGTGTGGTATAGCACGACATAAGACTACTCCATATACAACTCAGCAAAATGGAATTGCAGAAAGAATGAATAAGACGTTGATGGAAAGGGAAAGAAGCATGCTCAGTGGTGCCGGGTTAGGACATGAATTCTGGGCAGAGGCGGTGGATACTGCATGTTACCTGGTCAACAGGTCACCTTCATCAGCATTGGAGGATAAGACTCCACAAGAGGTATGGACTGGTAAGAAACCCTCTCTTTCACATCTGAGGGTATTTGGATGTGATGCATATGTACAAGTTCCAAAGGAGAAACAAACTAAGTTGGATAGTAAATATGAAAAGTGCATCTTTGTTGGGTATAAGGATGGTTTAAAGGGTTATAAGCTTTGGAACCCAGTCCCATGGAAGGTTGTGTACAGCCGAGATGTGGTGTTCAGAGAGGTAAAAGATGTTATTAAACATGAAGTCCAACCAAAGGAACCTGAGAAGATAGAGTTTGAGCTTGAGGAAGAATCAAACTCTACAGCAGAGGAGGAATCAGAAGATGAAGAGCCACAAACTCTGGGTGTGAGAAGATCAGTTCGAGAAAGAAGGCAGCCAGAAAGGTATAGTCCATTTGATTTTTGTTCAAATTTTTCTTTATCTATTACTGATGATGATCCCAGAACTGTGAAGGAAGCAGTAGATTCAGAGGATGGCAAACTCTGGAAAGAGGCCATGGTTGATGAAATGGAATCTTTGCACAAAAATGAGGCTTGGGATCTGGTGGAGTTGCTGGCTGGAAGGAAACCCATTGGCAGCAAATGGGTGTTCAGGAAGAAGACAAATGTAGAAGAAAAGGTGGAGAAATACAAAGCTTCGTTGGTAGCAAAAGGTTATTCCCAGGTGCCAGGAATTGATTTTGGTGATATTTTTTCTCCTGTTGCCAAAGTAACTTCTATTAGATTACTTTTATCTATTACTGTTGCTTTTGATTTTGAGGTAGAATAGATGGATGTGAAGATAGCATTTCTTCACGGGGATGTAGAAGAGGAAATATACATGAAGCAACCTGAAGGCTTTGCAGTGAAGGGTAAGAAAGAACTGGTATGCAAGTTAAAGAAGTCTTTGTATGGGTTAAGACAGTCACGAAGGATGTGGTATCAGAAATTTGATACATTTATACGAGGACTTGGCTTCACCAGAAGCAAAGCAGATCATTGTGTGTATTTTAAATTAATTGGTGACCGTGTTATTTATCTAGTCTTGTATGTGGATGATATATTGCTGGTTGGAAATGACAAAGAAATTATCCAGGATTTGAAGACCCAATTGTCCTCCAAATTCGACATGAAAGATCTTGGTGCTGCAAACTATATTTTGGGCATGGAAATTAAAAGAGATTGGGCAAAGAGGAAGCTCTGGTAAAACCAGAGGAAGTATGTTGAGACAATATTACAGAGGTTTAATATGCAAGATAGTAAATTGGTGAAGGTTCATATTCCTGTAGGTGTGAGGTTATCTATTGAACAATGTCCCAAGACACAAGACGAGGAAGAGGACATGTCCCATGTTCCATATGCAAGTGCAGTCGGTAGCCTGATGTATGCAATGGTCTGTACTAGACCAGACATTGCACATGCAGTGGGAGTACTGAGCAGGTTTATGTCAAAACCACGGAAGGAGCACTAGACAACAATGAAGTGGGTTTTCAGGTATTTGCGTGACACTAGTGATTATGGTTTGTGCTACCGAGGAAGATCAGGATTGGACAGAATGTTAGATATTCGTGGCTTTGCTGATGCAGACTCGGCTAGGGATCTGGATCAGAGAAGATGTACAAGTGGGTATGTGTTTAACCTATTTGGAGGTGCAGTCAGTTGGATGAGTAAGAAACAATCTGGAGTGGCACTATCAACTACAGAGGCAGAATACATGGCAGCCACTCATGCAAGCAAGGAATCACTTTGGTTGTAGAGATTGTGTTCAAGTATGGGGTTAGTACAGGGAACTATAAGGATAGACTGTGAAAAGCAAAGTGAAATTTTCTTGGCAAAGAACCCCGCATATCATTCAAAGACAAAGCACATTGATGTTCAGTATCAATTTGTGAGGGATATGATAGAAGACAAAAAGGTGTTGCTGGTAAAGGTGGACACTTTGAAGAATATTGCAGATGCATTGACAAAATCTGTGAGCTCCGAGAAGTTCTCTTCGTGTAGAGAGACAATGGGTGTTTCAGGGCTGGAAAAATGACTAAGCTCTCTTGTGGCCCCCTATGGAAAGAAAAAAAAGTGGGAGACTGTTAGGTTGTGTTACATTCTTTCCACGACTAGCCCACGTAGTTAACCGGGGGATTAGAGGGGGGGCGGAGCCCCCCTTCGTTGCGCCGATTGTGTTGTGACAGGGGGTCACAGGGGGTTTGAGGCATACCCATAACCTCACTTTATGGGGTCCGGGGCAACGCACAAGAAAATTTTGGTTCTGGACCCATTGTTAGGATGGGCGGACCCACCTATGGTTTTGTGCATGATTTTCGCACATGTTTTTGGACGCGATGGTTTTCGGTCCATGGTATTGGACGCGATGGTTTTTGATACATGGTATTGGATGCGATGGTTTTTGGTCCATGGTATTAGATGATTCGGCATGTATAAATATGTATTATAACATTGAAAGGAACATAATGAAAAATCAAGCTAGTAGTCCCGGTTTTGGGATCCAGGGGAAAATTTCTGTGTATATGTGTTTTATGTGTTATGCTCTCGAATTGTTTATTTTCTATGTTTGAGAATTCTTATGCAGGTAATTTCTGTACAGGGTTAAAACCTACATTTTAATGAGAGAGGGAAGTTGACAGTCACTGAAGAATAGTGAAGGTTGATTGTTTGATGATGTTGGGGTATTTGGAAACAATTTTCCTAAAGTGTCTCTACTCCAACGAGACATGAAAGAATTTTTTTCTTCTTAGGTGTTTTTTCAAAACCAAATGCAAAATAGAAAGGAAATAAAGAATGACATCTATCTACTAAATGTAAAACGGGAAAAAAAACTAGAAATCACATCTACCTAGACACCTCCCCAGAAACGGTGCCAAAAATATGTTGAGCCCTAGTATTGTACCAAGAGCACTAGAACTTCCATAGGCTCTTCAACTTTACTTTATCAACTCATGTTTATACAAACTTAGACATGAGAGTGCTATATACACAATAGATGCATCATCCTACTCATGCCACCCTCAACTAGGTCACTTGATCATTAGGGTTTCAGACCATTCCTCTACTGAACTAAAAGGAGTCTAACTACTGAAAGTAGAATGTAAAGGTTATTCCTAGTACAGAGAAAGTAAATGCTTTTCAACTCAAAAAATGAAAGTTTTCAACTTGTAAATTCTATGAAAGGACACAAATATTATGCTAATTTCTAGAAAGGAAAGTATGTTAACTTGCACTCAATCATCTATCTATCAGGGTTGCTAAAAAAAAAATATTATTCTACCATTTCATAATTCAAGAATGCATGCATTTACTATCTAATTCACACTTGTAGAGTAAATAAAGATCTCATTTCTAAATTCGGAAAGGAAAGAACTAATTCTATTTTATCTTGCAGGAAAAGAAAGGGAGTGAAGGGATTGGTTTAGGTGGCACTTCTGGTCATGGAATCCAAATTGAGGGGTCAAACTACTCCTAAACTAAGCTAGGCTATCATTGTAGGTCAAAACAGGGTCAAAACAAGTTGCTACATGTGTGCTACATGATGTCTTTACATGATTCATGTACTGCTACAGGTTGTATTGAAATGCTACAAGAAGTTGGTTGAGAGGGTTTGGAGGGTAACAATGGTGAGATGAAGTGTTGGAAGGTTGTATGAAAGTTATGGAAAATGTAGGGAAGGTGATCAACACCCTTAGCCAAGCCCAGTATTTCAAGAAGGTTGTATTTGGGCTAAGATGACTTCTCATGGTGACCGAAAAATGACATATAGAGCATGGGTTGGTATGCATCAAAAGAATGTGGAGAAGACTTAAATCGAGTTGGTGAAAGGGGACATTGCCTGCAAATACAACAACCTTGCAATATCACATGCACCAGTTTCTCGTTTCATTTGCAAATTATTACAAGTCAATGTGGAAAGGATGAATTGAATGTATCTAACTAATGCTAAGAACTTGATGGATGAAATGAACTACCTTCTAAGCAACAACAATCATGATAAGAAATATAAAAAATTTAAATCTTTCCGAGAAATCTTAAACAACTATCTAACTAATGCTAAAACTTGATCTATGCAATGAACAGGAAATCACACTATGTTTTTGGGTTGTGATAGTGGGGTCCTCTAATCATGATCCCATGAGGGAGATGAGATAGGGGTCACTGTCACAAGATTTTTGATGGATTTTTCCCTACTGAACTGCAACAACTAATTTACCCTCTAAGCTAAAGGAAACATGAATAAGAAACAACTTAATCAATCTTCTAAGCTAAAAGAAACATGAATAAACTTCAACAATTAATCAACATTCTAGACTAAGAATATAGATACAAGAGAGGAACTTCTGTTGCTAGGGTTGGGCCCTAACCCAAGAGCTTCAACCCTCTGAGTCAACTCAGTGCTGGATCAAAACAAAACTTCTCATTATCATTCAAAAAGTGTCAAATACATCATCAAAATAACAATAAAATGTGCTTCAGCTCAATGGCCTCTTGGCTATAATAAAACTTTGAATCCTAATGAGTCCCTTAGCTTGTTTATTTATACAAAATTGGAGCTACCAACAGCTCCCTAGAAAATAGGGATATTTGACTCCCTAACTCAAAAATACGTGAATCTAACTCTTCTTTGACTTGCACTGGCTCAACTGCCAATGAACTGGGCCTTCTTGGCTACCAATGACACAGAGTTGATGAGATAGAGTGGGGGATCTTCGACTGGTTGAAAGATTTAATGAGGTCGACCACCTCCTAGAATCTCTCTTTCTTGTCTACTCTGCATTCTTGCACTCAAATCAACTCAAAATTGCTCCAATCCCTGCATTTAACACACATCAGGCCACATGACATATAAACACAACTTTACTCCTCACACTAAGCATAATATAACAAAATTTGTAGATAAATGTGATAAAAATATAATTTAATAAGTTGGAGGATGGCATTGTGACCCATATAATATACCTATTGATGAGCCTCATTAGGTAGTGCACAAAGGAAAGTATGATAATTTTTGGTGAGAGCAAGTGTGTGACCCTGTGGAGAGTCAAGTGCGATGCATGAAGGTTCTAACACATGAAAGAGAAAAGGTGCCCCTTAGAAGCCTGTAATAGTATGTAGCTTGAAAGAAACACACAACAGAGAGTCAAGTGCGATGCATGGAGGTTCTAACACATGAAAGAGAAAAGGAGGTGTGCCCCTTAGAAGCCTGTAATAGCATGTAGCTTGAAAGAAACACATGTGAAAAATGACATCACAAGATAAAATGAAGAATAGTCCAAAAATTAAAGTGATGAGCTAATCGAACAACATGCATTCAATAGGATTCGTACAAAATCATACAAAGTGGTTCATAAGAATATGTGTAAGGTTAATAACATACATTACCAATGCAACCAGAATAGTCCAACTACATTAACAACATATGCATGAAAGCGTGTTGGCTCTAATATTATTATTATAAGTGAAAGTTCCATCCATACATACACCATTGACAAACACTAGCCATAGTGGAACATTACAATCAAGAACACCTACTCCTCCAAAGAAGTATACTCTCTCTATGCTATGCAGAAGCCAAGGCTCTTCACAATGCTCCAAATCCTTTTCTAAGCCTAAGCCTAGCCAAAAGCTTGGCTCCCAAAAGCCTCCTCTATGAGTTATGAGGTTCTATTTATAACAAAGGGTGGGGTGACCCTTGACATTCCCCTTTCTAACTCTTTGACTTCCCTCATGACTCTTCAACTTATTTACAACTCATTACATAATATGATGAATTTTCACATACCACTAATGACACTTGGAATTTTACTTACAACATATTTACAAATAATATTACATTTTCCACATGTACCCATATAAGAAAAAATAGGCTAGAGAAAGCTTGTCAAGACACAACACTATGACTCTGGAGTTTGGGGAAAGTCCATCTTAGCAACATCCACTTGATGCTTCTTGATTACATATTGGTTCCAAGCTTAGTACTGTGTGATGGTGTCCCCAAACTTTTTGATGGTGTCTTTGTAGAAGGGGCTCTTGCCTCAATGGCATTTGGGTATATGGTATTGGAACCTATATGCAACTCATTCAGAAGCATGAGCAGCATGGTGTTAACTTTGACAAGACCATTACTCTTCTTCTGCATGTTGTGTGTGTTCAACTCCAAAACTTCCCTGGTGGTCTCTTGTCTTAGCTGCTCCATGTACTCATCGATCTCTAACCGGACTTGATTCTTGGGTTTAGCATTGGTGAGGGAACCAATTGATGGGATCTTGTGCTTTCTCACCATGAAATCCAAGCTACTGTACAATGACACATATGAAGCCTATATGTTGCTGATGAATGCGATGAACTTCTCATAGTTATGGATTAACCTTACGACCTTTTCTTTCTCCATCTTTTCCTGTGGCTTCATTTTATTTGCTAAGTTGACTAGGGCCCCTTTGTACCACATTGTCCACTCTTGTACATGGCAGATGGTAACATGTATGTTTGTGAGAGTTTGAATAGACACTTTGATCCGTTGTTATAGGCCATGCACACAGACAACTACTTTATGCACGATGAAAAATACATCATATAGCTTCTACATGGTACCCTAAAGTGTTGATACTTTAGCAAATACCATTGTCCTCATTTCCCCCAATGTGGAAACCACACTCTACGCTAATGCTTGGAGTTTTTCTGGCTATTTCCTAGAAGCCTGCAAATTATTTTCCAATTGTTCATTCTCGGCCATAAGGTACTTAACATTTGAGCTTTTTTCTCCTACATAGGCCAAGATGGCTTCGACAAGGGCTGTTGGATGCTTTATGGTGTCTGAAACTATCACCCTTTCCTTGATGAATGTAGGTGACATGTGATCATATTGAAAGTGCTTCCTCCACGCCTATACAATCTTCTTTTGAAACTCCCAAATGATATATTGTACACATCCATGACTGGATCATCATCAAGGAGAAAAGTATGTCCTTGCTCACTTATGACTGGTTCTATCACTAAAGGAGGTGGAGACTGAGAGATGACATGTGATGCTCTCAGCATCAGGTCAGTGTCTTCATTCTATGGATCCTGTTCCAACTCCATCTCAGTCACTTCAAGAAATTACTCAATCTATTGAGAAAGCTCTCGATCTTGCATATGTTCACCCTCTTCCTTAGTTGTTGGTTGTTCCGTCTCATCAACCTATATCAACATTGTTTCCTTTGTCATCATGCCTTGCCTTTTTTCTTCTCCCTATTTTTTCTTCTCTTCTCTTTCTCTCCTCCTCAACCCTTGTTCTTCTTTTAGCTTCTTCTCCGTCTCCTACATCTTTAGTTCTTCTTCCTGCAACCTCTGCTTTTCTCTCTTCCTCCACTCTAACCTCTTCATCTTCTTCTCCCTCTTTACTTCTACTACCAAAGTTGCCTTCTCCATGATAGGATCTGCCTTCATCTTGCATATTTTCTCTTCCTTTGGGTTCTCAACAACCTTCCTCTTTACCTTGTCCTCCACTGGATTACTACCTTTTGGTGTTGTTATTTCTTCCGACACTATTGTTGTCTGTAGAGAAGCCTTCCAGTTTCTCACTATACTGACCGTCTCATTGAGTTTAGAGGCATTGTATCAGTACCTCCAAAGGTCCTCCCCTGGCCAATGAAATATCCTGTGGATCCATGGAAATTACAGTCTTGCTCAGTGGTGTTGGACACCTAATCCTAAAGGGTTAGTGTGGAAGCCGAAAAGACTAAGCAGTCCAAGAGACCTTGGGATCTGAAACCCAAGAGTCACATAATGTACTATAAATGTAGATCTCCTGTTAATAAAAATGTACTGCATGATTTATCTTTCATATTCTTTGCTGTCCATGTGTGTTTAACATGGAATCAGAGCCGCTTGTTTTTTTGTGGCCTGTTATGTGCATGTCATGTCAGTCCTGGCCCTCTGCCATATTCTTTTCCAGCGCTCCTGACATGCTGCCTCTGCCATATAACGCATCTGTCCAAGCCGTTCTGAGATGTCTGTCTTCCCTATTCTATTTATGAGACCTGCGTTCTCTGTCCATAACGTCTACGCTGCTCCTCTCTGCCATATGGTATTTTTAGTATGCTATCCCTATGCATGCGCTGCTCTGTCCTGTCAGATAACAGTTCACGCCTTTGAAACAGTCTCTAAACTCCCACATTTGACATACATTGACAGAAGCGCGGTACCCACAAACACATCCGACTCAATTCCCCCTGCGATAATATCTTCGTGAATCTTCCTGCCTGTTTGGAGATCTGAGAGGCTACCACATGCATTAATAACAGAAATAAATACCAACTTGCCTGGTTGTATGCCTGCGCGTTGCATTTGATAATACAGCCTCAGTGCTTTATCGCAGAAGCCATTCTTTACATAATCTCTGATCATGTATTCCCATGACAAAGCATTGTGCTGTTGGTGTGTGTCGATTTGTTTGTATTGGCTGTGGTTGCCATATGCGTTAGCGCCTGCCGTAGAGTCTGTGTTTTCCTTCAGTTTATTCCTAAATGCTGCTGCTTTCCTTGCTAATTCTGGTCGATTCATTTTTATGCAAGCTACTGTAAGCTGCCACAACAAAGTGGGCCAAGTCACTTCGAAGTAATTACAGTAAATTTGAATTGATTGAGAAGTTATATGACGACAAGACTGCAGAGCGTTTAGCACGACATTACAAAATTGTAATGATTGATTCTTAGATATTCTAGAATGCAACTTTGTGATGATCACTTCTGTTTGGGAATGCATTTTGCCAGAGTATTCATTCCTTTAACTCTGGAGGATTTTCTTGTTTATTTTCATACGAAGAACATTGGATCTCTAAAGTTATAAACCTGCAAGTTCTACCTGGGATGAATATCATCGTATCCTCAACATATAAAGCTGTGTGCTTTGACCGTCACATTTGTGCTGTTATATTTCATATCCTCGTTGTTTTTGGAATATAGATAGCACTAACAAATTTTCTTAGAAGCGAGAAACAGAAAAAAAAAAGGAAAATAGCAGCAGCGGGTTTTTCGCTCTTTTTGATCAAAAAAGGTACTGACTCTCATCGAAGGTACTGCTCGATACACCGGCCTGCCATGTTGTGACAATGGGGAACCCTCCTCGTCTCTCCTTTTCACTCTCGTCATGTTGCTGAGAAGACTATATTCACGTTTAACACCGACACCCATCACATGCATAGTATTATTGCCATTATTACTGCTGTTCTCAGAATGACTCATTAGCTGCAGCGAAGGACCAGACTGAGACAAGTAGTTTTAGAAAATTACTGTGCTACGAGCGCTGGGCTTTGGGCTGTCATTGTAAAGACGTTCCAGAACTTCCACCTGCTCTGCTATATACCGAATGTACTTGCCGGCTTCCATTCCAAAAGGAGAAGCTACTGAATGAGCTGGATTGGTGGTTTCAAGTATCCAAACATACACGGCTGCCTGTAACGTTGGATAGATTCAAACGAACACTGGAGAGAAATCTATAATGCTTAGGGTATATTCAATAACGTTGGGTTCTATGGGAAATTCAGTAAGGCAGTCATGCTGAGCAATAACATCAAGGCCTCTGCAGCCAACTAAATACTTTGGGTGAGATCACCATTTGTTAACATGGGAAGTTTTGAATTTTGCTTCTCAGTATGATGCTATTTATTATCTCTGTATTCTTTTCTTGAAGACCGGTGTCTAGTAGAGTAAGTAAATCTAAGAAGCAGTAAGTAAATCTATATCTAGTCTCTAGTAGCAGTAAGCAGTTCTCTTTTGGTCCAAGGGCTTATAATTTCAGTTTTAATGCAAAGAACTTGCTTTGGAAATATAAGTTTCAACTGAAGTGACTACAATTTCAATATTTTGATTTTGTAACCTGGAGGGACGAGATATATCAGTGTTTGCCGTTTCAGCAATTTGATTTTGTATGTAAAAGGGGGCTGAGATTCATTGGGGATCATTTGTACCAATGCTAAAATATCAAGGGCGCATTGAGTAAGGACAAGTCCAAGCCTTTCATTGATTAAAATAATGGGCACATTGTTTCATTGAATTTTGGTCATATATGAATGATGTTTATTGGGTTGATGAGCATTTGAATGATTTGAGTCATTGGGTTTAAGAAGTTATAAATTTGCCTGCTGATGAGTAGATATTGGAATTGAGATAATTCCATATATGATGACTTTTAATGAAAGTATGAAATCAGTGGTGAATGTTTTTGAACCACATGAAAGATAAGCTTCCGCATGCAAATGGTACAGTTGTGAAATTGCCAGCTATTGAGGTTTTTGATTTGGGTAAAAAGCTGAGATGCATGTTACTAGTCCGTTTTAAAGAACCTGGATTCTGGGAACTTTTTGCTGATACTGATTTGAAAGTGAAGGAGTACTTGAAGGATCCAAGCAAGTTTGCAGTTGCTGCTGCCCTAATTGTGGCATTGTACTTAAAACTCATTATAGTGCATTGTTTCCTTGATTCAACTGCTTCATAAAGATTTTGGTGAGCTGATTGTAATCTTTTATGCTGCACACTGATCATTTGCTGACATTTATAAAGGATATTGTTGTGTATTGTGAGTAGATATTATTTTTCTGCATTAAGACAGATGGCCAGAATCAGTGAAGTATTAGAGTTCATGAAAACTCTTATACAATCTACTGTTGATGACACATTAAAAATCAGCAAAGGATCTCTCTCAGAAATTCAGACATGCTTATATAATGCCCAGGAAAAGATTGATTTTTTGCAGCTTGAATCAAAGCTACAGCAAGAAGAGCTACATAGACATCATTCTGAACCTGTTTTTGTTCAGAACGTTGAGACAACCACCCATCAGCAGCATTTTAATAATGGTACAGTTCATTCAAATAAAGCAACAATTGTACATGCAAATCCAGAAACTCAGTCTGCACTTCCCAAGCCCATCATCAGACCTTGGGAACAGCTTGTCCACAACAAGCACAGAACTGGTCTTGGATATGACAAGGACTTGTCCTTTAATATTCCAGACTACGCCAAGCCCATTCAGTTTCAGAGTGCTGGATTCATTTATGACAGTTCACCTGCTCCTCATGACAGTTCAGCTTCAGCTGTTCCAGACTCTGCCTCTCTTCCACAGCAGCAACAACAGCAACAACAACAGATCGTGAAATGCCAACACTGTGACCGAGTTGGCCATCTGAAAGATCACTGTTTTGATCTTCATCCATGTGAGCACTGTCATAAAACCACTCATTCTTCAAACAGATGCTTCAAAAACAAACGTCCTGCAAGAACAAAGATTCATCTTGGATGGATCGCTTCTTGGCAATGGGCATCAACAGCCAAGAAGATATTCCAAACACATGTCAGAACTTGTTCCAGAGTATTGAACAGTCTTGCAGTTGAGTTTTCTCCATCTTCTCACCTTGTATCTGACAGGGGGGGAAATGATGGTCATCTACAAGCTTCAAAGTCACATCAAGCGAGCCTGAGCCACAACCTGCCACACCAGTTTCAGAGTTGCAGCCAGAGACAAAGATGCCCGTGAACAGATTGAGAACACTTCCTCTAGCAGAAGACACCAGCTTCTTGCCAGTTTTGGAAGAGTTCCAGGAATTGCATTAAGCATTCCAGAGTTGTTGGTCATCCTTAAACCATCACAGATTAAGAACACTTCCTCTAGTAGAAGACTCCAGCTTCTTGCCAGTTTTGGAAGAGTTCTAGGAATTGCATTAAGCATTCCAGAGTTGTTGGTTATCCTTAAACCATCACAGGTTGATACTTCCCTTTTCAGGTTGAAGTTTTACCTTTTATGCGAGGTGAGGCCTCCCTTTCATGGTTGAAGGTTTCCCTCTTCAAAACAATAGGAGCACTTCCTCTAGCAGAAGACTCCAGCTTCTTGCCAGTTTTGGAAGAGTTCTGGGAACTGCACTAAGCATTCCAGTGTTGGTGGTCATCCTTAAACCACCGCCCTTTTTACCAACATTTCATAAAGCACATTCAGCCTAGTGCTGCCATGCATTTTTTGCACATGTTGTATTACAGCTCTCTTCTTGGACTCATACATAACCCTTCGGATTAAGGGGGGGAATGTTGGACACCTAATCCTAAAGGGTTAGTGTGGAAGCCGAAAAGACTAAGCAGTCCAAGAGACCTTGGGATCTGAAACCCAAGAGTCACATAATGTACTATAAATGTAGATCTCCTGTTAATAAAAATGTACTGCATGATTTATCTTTCCTATTCTTTGCTGTCCATGTGTGTTTAACAAGTGGTCCTTGAAAATACCATGGGGATCATATGGATTAAAGTCCCTGGTGCTAAACTCAAATTTCAATATGTCCTTAGCTTTGGCATCTGCAACTTTTAAGTTCTTAATCTCGTATAACTTGATCTGCAAAGGAAGATATGGCGATGGTGCTTTCTTATTCCTATGTGGTCCTGCTGACAACCCTATAGCGAGGTGGTATGAATCTTATTGCATGATCAACTTGTCAGTGGCATACCTTTGTAGAACATGCAGAGGCTTCTCTCTGCCAAATAGTCTGATGAAGGTGCCACCTAGTGAGGCATACCAATCTAAAAATTTTACTATTTCCTCCATTTCTTCTTGGGACATCCAAGGTGGATCCTGCTCAAAGATAAGCTTGTACAACGGGATGATAAAATGGTCAGTTAGCCTTGCCATCACTCCTCGATAGTTGCAGTTAGAAAGCAACTTGAAAAATATGTTGATGGCAATATATTTTTGTGTTGATGCCTAGCTCATGCCAGGGAACTACTGTTGGGCACAGATTGCATCCAATAAGTATGCAAACATGTAAAACATTGCTTCCTTATTCTTGGGTGGATTTTGAGCCTTAGCCACATGGTCCTTAAACTGATGATCCAATAAACAAAATTAGTTGAATGGCCTCTCTTCATTCACCAATTGGTTTAGTAAGACCACCCGCCCTTCAGAATTTTTTTATGTTTTCTCTTGACCATATAGTCTACAGACAAAGATGATCAAAACTAGTAATACTTCCTGGGGTACTTCATCTTTTAAACATGGGTAGTTGCATGTATAAACTTTCATAGCTCTTTCACCCAACACTTGACAATATCCCTTGTGTTCACATAGCTATGGGTGGCATATAAGAGTGAGTCCATGTGCTTCACCGCTAGGGTAACTGATACATTTGCTGAAAGGCCTCATCCCTGAAGGTGGAAATATCTCTCCCGCTAGCACTGCTCAATGTCATAGTTTGTTCATATGTGTGTGAGACAATCTGGTTGATGATGTCCGCACATGGGAGGAAAAGGTACCTGCATGAAACATTTTATAACCTTGATCGTTGGATGCTAAGATAAACATGTCACTACTCTAAGTCTTCCTTGAAGTCCTCTGTAAAAGTATCTTTGATCTGCTACCATGTCAGTGTTGTACCCTTCTCAATGAACAACTAAGTATCTGCATATACGTGCAAATCTAGTGATATCTCCTTAACTACTTCCCCAGTACTACTCTCGGTGGTTTCCTTTGATGCAACTCTCTTGGATGCCATGTTAATAGTAACTGCTAGAGAGGTTCTCAACAACTATTGTACGTGTGGGTTAGAGAGGATAGTCACGGCAAGAAAATGTCAGCTTAAAAACCAAAGAAAATTCAAGACAAGATCAAACAACAAGTCAGACTCATGATGGGAAGGATTGCACAGTGTTGGCTTATAGAGGTCACTGGATGACTGTGGGAAGTGTGCATTGTGCAGTCGCAGTAGTTAGTCAGGAAGCTTGATAACTAGAACTGCGCAATGTGTAGTTCAATTTTGGTCGAGGCTAGGAGATACTGTGCATTACATAGTCTTAGTGGCCAAGATGGGAGGCTGGCTCCTGGAACTTTGCATTGCACAGTTGGAGCCAGCCGAGGACAAGGTAGAGGCCTTGAACTCCCAGATTGCGTAGTGCTAGTTGTGCATAGTGAGATCCGGTCAAGGGGACCAAGATCTGCCCAAGGGGAGTGTGAAAGACGAGCAGATCTGAAGGATGATGTGAATTTGAGTGCATATCTGAGTAAGTGTTGATGCAGTCATGTGACACAAGCGCAAAAATCGATTAAACTGAAGGAAAACAAAGCATGTGAAGAGGGTCTCTGCAACTACGACTGTTGGTGCAAAAATGGGAAAACTCATGCAACACTTTGGAAAGGCAATATAAATATTGAAACAACACTTCTACAAGCTAAAACAAGTTAAAACAGTAGCAATCATGCAAAGAAACAAGTGAAATAACACTCTCACCAGCTAAACAGCAAAAAGTGATAGAAAAAGCAGTAAAATATTAGACAAGAAAAGCTCACTCGGAAAAGCGATGACGATCACACTAAAGGCTCCTTGATCTCCTTGGGAATTCTATATCTCCAAGATAGAGTATGAAAATGAGATCTAGCAGTGTCAATTAAATAGATCTGTTCAACTTAGGTTTTATGATGTGCATGCCTAAAGTCAAGGAAAAAATGACACTTAGCGGCAGTTTCTAAAAATAACTCAAGTGCCTCCTTCAGGTTACTAAAATAGATACCTATTTTTAGGGATGCTTTTTTCTTTTTTCATTTTTATTTTCAAGAAAAATTGCCATGCATTTCCCAGAAATATTATGTAATTCTAGGAAGGATTATGCAACTCTCTAGTTCATGCACTACGCAGTTTTTTAGAATAGTGAGGTTTGCGAAATTTCTGGGCTTCCTCTCATGTCTGTGCAATTTCCTAGATTAAGGTTGGATTTCATTTAGTACTACGCATTTTCTGAGCCCAAGGCTCACTGGCAGTTAGGACTGTGCAATTCCCAAGAGCAAGGCCAGTTGCCCTTAAGACTCTTGCGCAGTTCTCTAAGTCAAGCCCAGAATTTTCAAGGGACCAAATTAGGAGATCAACTTGTGGGTTAGAAAATGAACTAAGTGAGAAAACACAAGCCAAGATGAAAATAATAAGGCTCAATCAAATCACAAGTACCTGGATCAATGCAAGATGAGCTGATGTGGTTTAGAAGGAAGACTCCAAAATCGAAGCATAGGAAAAATTCTAGAGGGTGGTTGTAGCGGCTACAACAGAATAGAAGCTTAGTTTGACTTAGACTTCATGATAACATAGCAAGAAAGCCTGCTCCAACTTAATGGCTTAGATGAACTCATAATGCAAGCTCCCTTGCACACTTAAGTCATACAACTGCAAAGGAAGGTATGACATGACAAGCATATCAAGGAAAAGACTTTTCAAGGAAGGGACTGGGCCCTATTATATGATTCTAAGTTTAGAGATTTCAAAGGGAAGCTAATGAAAATATGGTTGGGTCCATACCTAGTAGTGTCATGAAAATTATTTTTTCTAGATCAAAACCATTGATGAGGAATGCATTCCCTTACTTGTAAATGTTTATAGGTTGAAGTTATACATAAGACCTAGGTCTAAGGAAGAATTTATTAGTCCAGTCAGCAAATAATTAAATGTGATTGGGATTTTGATAGCTTCCAATCCATATCATTACTATAAATTTGAAAAAAAAAAAACTAGATGAAAACCTCTATAAGGCATTTGAGGCCAACTCCAAGGTTGAAACCCTCTCTGAGGCAACCCAGGAGCAAAAAAAAAAAAAAAAGAGAGAGAGAGAAAATAATAAATATCCCTAGGTGAAAACCTCCTTGGAGGAACCTATGATAGGCATGCATGTTGAAAACCTCCTTAGAGGTAGCCCATTTGTCTCCAAAAAAAGGAGGAAAAGAAGAACATAAGGAAGAAGCGTATACCATGCCTGATAACCTTTCTCTTGTTTTGCACGATTGCACACAGTGGAATGTTTCATGGCTACAGGAAAAATCCTACAAGCACTCATCCATCCTTCCATCCATACACCTCATCTCCATCCTCTCCACTCATATGACCATCTCTCTCCACCATCCCATCAGCAAGAAATTTGAATCTCACCTCCTCACTGTGATGCTACAGGAAGGTCCTGTATTGCTATAGGATGTCTTGTAATTCTACAACATGAGCCTGTGAAGCTACAGGAGGGGGATCCAATGAGGAAAAAAGATAAAATGACCATGATTCCTCTATGAAATGATAAATAGGGTCCTCTAATGGTTTTCCCATCACCCATCCACTCCATTTCACAAAAACTTTGCTCAAATTTTCCACTTTTTCCTACTTCTAAAAAAGCACAGAAGCCACTATTTGCTATTTTTATAGTGTATTCACTACCCCTTCATGACTCTAACCCTATCCTCATGACTTATGATCTCCCTCAACACCATCATGCAAACTGAAGACTTCAAGGGGGGTCAAAAGACTGCTACAGGAAGAAAATTCCTCCTGTAGCAACCTGTGCAGCCACAATAGAAACCGCTAATACTATTTTTCCACCACCAGAAGGAATGATGGAGCCTTGTATCCAAGTAGGAAGGGACACACAATCCTCAGGAAGGCCTTCAATCACCAGTAGCATCTTGGGCATCAGAGAGGCACCTGCACACACATGGAAAAATCAATAGTCAAGGTATCATCAAGAATGAAGACATGCACAGGAAACAAATCAAACAGTCAACTCCCTTGATCATAATTATATATGCCCCAACTCTAGCATGCAACCATCTACAGCAGTTTGATCCAAAGGTAGGCTTAGGTATGGAAACCCTCACATCCTCCCTACACATAAAATGACTAAAATGTGTTTTGAGTGAGAGAGGTGTTTTGATAGGCTGGAGGTGGTGAGTGAACTTGGCCACCCTCAGCTAGTAAACTTAAGTTTGAGTTAAGTCACCCATGCGACATGGAAATATCAACTCAAAATGAACTGGTGTCCTCGAACAGTGGGGTGATAATCATGAGGAGAGATAAATGATTAAAGTGAGTGGGGACAATGGTCCAAAAGAGGAAACTTATGTTAATGACATGTCACTAGAGCACTCCAAGATTTTAACCAAAAGAGGATATTATGTGTTGGGCTTGACTTCATTTGCACCATCACTCATTCCAAAAAAAAGGTAGAGGAAGGATGAGCTATTGTATCAGAAAACCTAGGGTGTCATAGAGGATTTTCCAACAGAAGCTACAAGAAGGCATGCAAGTGCTAAAGGAGGGCCAAGAGGAGCCATAAGAGGAATTGGGAGGTGAAATAGGAGTCCTAGTGCCTCGATATTGTCTCAAAACCTTCATGTACACATACAATTGTTTTGACAAGAAGTAAGTGACATCCTCCTTCCTCATTTGTACATCCATTTCCATGAGAAGTCTAATTTAAATTAAGGGCCTCTAACAATCAATTGATTTGTAAGAGGTATTTTTGAAATTTGTTGTGGTTAAAAGAAGAGAAAAAATGTTTGGTTGATATCAATTCAAGCACCCTTCTGCCTTACTACTACCAAGAAACTTAACACTATTTGACCACTGAGACTATTTGAATTTTTTTGAATTCCACACCTACATAGTATCAAGGAGGAATAATAGAAGAAATGTGGGGAGGATATACCAGAAGAAAACCCTTAGAGACCAAGAGAATTCACCAACACCCTCCAATAGTGGACACCTTCAAAAGACACCAATGGTTGGGTTTCTTTAGGTTGCTAAAGGGGTATGATGATGATCTTGCTCACGAATTTTCCATGGAACTACATTCTCAAGAGGAGGACTATGCTACTACTATTATTAGAGGGTTGGCGTGGTGAAGTAAAATTATAAGTGCAGACATGAACGAATTCCTCTAGCCCGATAATGGGTCTAGCCACAATAGATACATTCTATGGAATATTTCCTTAGGTTAGAATCAATCAATAAGGCTTACCTCTTGGTTGCTTATCCTGTTTGATGAAGGCTTCCCTTGCTCACTCCAGCAATCTCGCGCTTCCTTCTTCAAGCTCCTAAAACAAGTAAATAACAACAACATACAAACGTAATAATAGACAAATTGCAATCAAACTGCTTAACGAGTCAAGAAGCATTAATACATGGCTATGTAATATTACAAAACATGTAGGAAATTAATCGATAGTTTCATATATTAATATCAAAGAGAGATTACAACCATTTGTCTTGACGCCATAGTATTCCTTTGATAAGACCGTGTTCCCACACACTTCTGCTAGCATTCCATGATGGCTTCAAACAACAATAGTTTAAAGGCTCTTCCCTTTTGGCTTCACTCCAAACCAAAACACACTTCCCCCTTAGACAACTAGGTAGCAACAACTAGTAATAGCTTGCTTGTCTACTCAAAAATAGTATCAACACTCAACAATAACTCTGCCAAAATTATCAATTGCGACTATAACATTCACACTAGTTTGTGCTTGGGAAGAAGGGAGGTTTATATAGGAAATATGGATGGGAGATGGATCCTCTTCACATGGGAGAAAGACTTATCCCTTGAGGTAGTTCCATCATTATAGGGGAAAGGATCCCAAACTGTCATCCTCGACCCCATCCGGCCAAACCATTTACCAGACATCCGTTATGGAGCTTCTAGAGCTGGAAGCTTCGGCTATAATTTTAAAAAATTTCCATAACAGGACCGACGTGACTGAAGCATAGCTCAGTCGCTCCAGTCAGCATGAGTAGTGCTAATTTTTGCACATCAGTGCGGGAGAGACAAAGGCCATTAGTGCCGGTCTTGTAAGCTAGGAAAAACAAAAGTTTCAGGGGAAATGTTGCAAAAGGGAATTTATCTACTCATGAAGAGGGACACAATGGGAGTTTGTTCATGAAGGCAAAGCATGCAGGATTCACTATAGAGGTCCCCCAGGATCAAGGAACGGGGAGTATAGGGACAACGAAAAAATGCTATGTAACAGATGCCCCGTAAAGCATGCAGGTCGAACTGGAGTGAGGGATGAAATGCTTTATAAATCAGTGCAGGGAACCAGTTTTTCGTTGTAAAACCTTTAAGCAAGTATAGATACATATACATAAAATGAGATCTCTGTGAAATGATGCATGAATCGCGGCATGGATGCAACCATCTAGAAAATGATCATGTAAATGGATCCAGCTATGGGTGCAGCCATCCGTCAAAGAGAATCATAATGAAACCAAGGTATGGTCACATCCATCCAATAATAAGAAGGATCACATATGATAACTCATGGTCTGGTCATAGCCAGCCATCTGAAAGAGACGTGCATATCATTACAATCATGTCACACCACTTCGCAACTTGGACTTATGTGATCTGAACCTGGGGTCTTGCGCTCCAACACGACCTGATCAAAGTACAGATCCTAGCATGCAAATAGATGTGTTGAAGTCGAACATGCTAGAAGGTCGCTTGATTACCAGTCAATGATGAAAACTATTAACAAGTGCGAGAGAAACCACCTATAATGACAATGGTCCTCAAGGTACTATCAGCACAATCCACAGAATGTGAATATAGGAACTGAAGTTGAACACCTGTGAAATCACTCAATCGAAAGCCAATGATGTGAGCTTATCATCGAGTGTGAAGAACTTGCCATTAGGGCATGCAAGTTCTAAGGTACTGGAAGGGAGTCTCTCGGTCAATTTCTTGGATAATGAGTTGAAGTCGACGGAAAGCGACCATATCGAAGGAGGGCCATAATGAACCCCACATCATTGATGCGAGACGAGAGGATGCAAGATGATTTTGGATGATACAAACAAAAAAAGGTAAGTGTAACTACCGAAGGAAAACTCTTGAACATACTGGTGACACAGCTGGAAGTTTGGCAGCTTTTGGATCCATGGGATCGGTGGTCATGATGATGTGGCAGAGATCAAATGGAAGGCAAAAATGAATGGCCAAAACCCAGGAAGGTCAACGATACAAAGGAGGATGTCACAACCTGACACAAAGCAAAGAGTGTCATGTTCAAGAGTGAGCTACCGACGCGACTGATAGATTTCCAAATTCCCCCCCACCATTTCTCACAAGTACCCCAATTATTTTTTAATCACAAGCTTGAAGGGGATAGCATATGCTTGCACTATAAGTTCATCCTTTGAACTAATCTGACCCAGTAAGTTGAACGAGCCCTTGGAAGGAAAAGCTCATGTTCGTCACGATGATGAATCCGATACATTTAATAGTTTAACGAGTCCAATAAAGGTGTAACTTGGTATCTTTTTCACGTTTAGAGAGTTTGAAAAAGACACATAAAAGAAAACTCCACATCGTCCTTTTTCGTACATTTTTGTCTCTCGAGCCCAAAAAGGTAGAAAACAATACTTGACAGAACCGCTTGGCCATTTTAGTCAAGGAGTACCTTTTTTGTAAATGGTGCCTCCGAGCACGAAAAAGGGGTAAACTTATACTGGGCACATGACGTTTCGCATCCGTTAACGAGTTCGAAAAGACAAGGGCTCAGCCATATTTTCACTTTTAAAGGGTCGGAAAAGAGTTGAAAGCGGACCCCCCATTTTATTCTCTTTTACGTGTCAAAAAGGTAAAAATACTCGGCAATATTTTCATTTTGTATGAGTTAGAAAAGAGCTTAAAGGTGACTCGTCCTGGAGTAACAAGTGGTATAAAGGGTAGCAACTGGTTCCGACAATTGTGGAACTGATCAAAACATGTAATGGTCAAGAGGCTAGCTAATAAAACCACTAATCCTTGTGGTTCCTCAGGAAAGGAAAAACAACCAATTGAAAGCACATGATTGTCCAAAGAGATGGTGGCCACGGAATGTAACAACCAAGGCTCATCTAGCAGAAATTAGCTAATAAAAACGACAATCACGAGATATAAATTGGTCATTGGTTCATTTTTACACAAGCTTCAACCATGGAGAACTTTTCTTCGATTCGATTTCATGTTTACGCAAGCTTGAAATGAAAAACTATGCTTGAGATAAGTTTTCATGCCCCCAACATAATTACTCAATTCGAGGTACATGCCCCCCAAGCTTCATTTCAGTCAACTAGGTGAATGGAATGAAGGTTCACTTTCGAGATCTAGGAAAGACTCAACTGAGGTTTTATGAGATCTTAATCAAAGATTCAATTTGGAAAAGGGAGTTACTTCATTTTTTAATGAGGTTGACATAGTAAAAGAACTATCCTCGAGACCCTTGTTTCATTTTTTAATGAGCTTGACACAAGACAAGGAACTATGCTCGCCCCTTATTTCATTTTTTAACAAGGTTGACACAGTAACAAACTATCCTTGGGATCCTTGTTTCATTTTCTAACGAGCTTAACACAAGACAAGGAACTATGCTCACGCATCCCTTGTTTCAATTTTTAATGAGGTCGACACAAGACCAGGAACTATCCTCATTGCACTATTTATTTTTTAACGAGGTTGACACAGAAAAATAACTATCCCCATGACCCTGTTCATGAACCATACGAGAACATGGCTTCCAAGAGGTCTTCACTAGATGGAATAACCACACTCTAGGAGGAGTACATGTCATTCAGTACCATATACAGATCAACTTCCAACACCCCCAATACATAATGTACAATACCATCTGTGTGATCATTAGTAGATGTGGAGACGAAATGGGTAGCCACATAATTGACTTTTGGTGGAGAAGGTACTACTTCCAAACAAGACCTGATAGGGGGAGATGGTTGCAAAGGAGGCGCCTAGTGACCAATGAATGACTGTTGATTAATAATCACAATTCTCCCTTCATGCGTAAAACAAACAACATGTAAAAGTGAAGAAACAAGAGGTCCTATAACATAAAAATAGTCACGTCCAAGGAGAATATTTAAATCTAAGGGACCTTGGACTACCATCACATATATATAGACAATCTTTCCTCCCAAAGTAATAGGGAACTTCAGAAGGATCCCTAAGGGTTGACTGGTTCCTCTGTTGAAAGCCAACAAATTCTAGGTGATAGGCACAAGCTATGGGGAGCCTAGAGCTTGCTAAGTAGTAGAAGACATGATGCTAACAGACGCGCCTTCATCTAATATAGTGCCAGGTACTACCATATTATAGGCTTGTACTGTGATATGGAAAGGCACATAAGATGGGAGGTGGAAAGAAGTCAATGGAACTCAATCGAAAGAGACGACATAACTACTTGGTGGGGGTATCATATGATTGCCCCCATGCTATACAGGAATAGGAGAAGGAATCTTATGAAAAACTGGGATGGGAGGGTCACTCTTCGATTCATGAGAATTTGAGGAGACAAGAATAACATGAACAATATGATCACCACTCTCCGGAACAGAGTGAGCAATTGAAGGCGGAACCAGGTCAACACTCTTTTCCACCAATGATTGGTGGTAACAGACAAAAGAGAGTCTCGCTCAAGAAGAGCAGGACGAGCAAGAGACGAATCCAAGTCAATCTCTTTACCAACTAGGAGAGGATTAGAAGAAAGCCTCTGATAACCAATGAGAATTTGGGGCTGAGGAGATGTAATGTTTTCCAAAACTTTGGAAGCTTTATCCATAAGACAACAAAGGTGAAGAAGATGCTCTCCTTCACATAACCTACAGGAGAATCTAATCTTCCCTTTCATCTTACCATCATTAGCTGAATGCGTAACATTGACATGATCTCCAGAGGTCGATAGGGATGGTCAATTCAGGTCTTCAGACCATACCTCTAAGACTTTGGGAATTTCAGGATAGTCTCGAAGGAGATGGTCACCATTACACAACTTGCGAGGGAAGTTTACCTTCCATGAAGGATCAAAAGGTTTGTCGACGGGGGGTGCATTTGGAGTAATAGCTGCACTGTTTGCCTCTCGCTTATTTGACTTCTTCTTCTTCTTAGCCTCCTACTTACTAGATTTCAAACTTTCACCAGGAGAAGTAGAAGAGGAGGGTGAAGAAATAGGGGAACAAAGCAAAGGGTCAACCTGAGAATCATCGTGAAATGATTCAAATGAAGGAGATGGCGGGGCAGGGGTTGGGACACTCAAGATCACTGAGGTCAAAAATAACTAGATAGCTAAACCAATGGTTAACCTAGGAAGGGACAACGTCACCATATAAGGAGCACCACTGTTTCCAAAAGAAGGAAAATGACCAGGATTCCCATCCGAGGGGAATCCTTGACTGGTAGAATCTGGAAATGTTTCCATTGGAATCGACCCTAAAGAATCACTAAGGAAGATAACCATAACCAAGAATATTTCGTGGGAAGTTATTTTAAAACACTGAAACAAAACTTTGCCTTTTCATGTTTTAAGAGTCGAGAAAAGGGCAAAAGGTGACTCTAGTTTCTTTCGGAAATAACGAGCTCAAAAGGACAAGTGCTTGATGATGTTTTCAAATTTAAAGGGTCAGTAAAGATAAAAAATGAATACTCAGGGTACTCTAGGCATAAAAGGATTACCAGGTAATCGTGAACTACAGAATACTACTCGGTGAACCGAGAAGTACAGGGAGGCAATCTCATCGAATGTTGTGTTCGGTGTATCACGTTTACAAGGCGGCAGACTTGACTTCCAATGGATAAAGGATTGCAAACCTAGTGGGGTCTCCCTTTATATACGCGATGGTACGGGGAGCACAAGTTCGTACTAGCGTTGTCTAGTGTCGAAGCTAACGACAACTGCTAGGTTTAAAGATGCTTGAACACGTCTCTAGCCTAGACCACTAAATGTCAGCGTTAAGTTTCAATGCTTCCTTAGGTTAATTCAATAAATTTTAATGGTTGATCTTGAATTAGGTTTCAATTACAAGGCCCTACCACTGTCATCTGAAAACTCCTATATGAAACTATATGAGAAAAGAGATCTTTGTATTCGATGAAATATAACACTAATTGAGAGATATAGAACACACAATCAATGCAACAATAAAAGAATAAAATCTTTCACTAATAAATCCCCAAAATGCACTTAACCTTCCCTTAACAACAAAATAAGTTTTATTTCATTTCCAATGCTTATGATGATGCAATTCTAGCTTCTCAATAACACTAATAATGCAATATTTTCGCTTAAGTAAACTAGAACGATGTTCTCCTTTTCATAAAATGCAAAATGAATCTTTCACATAAAGCAATTTAAATGAAAGTTTTCACAATTATGAACAAACAAGAATCAATCAAATCCAAAGCATTATAAATGAAAATAAAAGCAACTTATTCCCTGAATCAAACAAACCAAACACATAATTCTTCAATTGAGAAACCAAGCAATGTAATCTATGCCTAGAAAGAGAAAAGAGACATTCGAAATAAGAGAACAAACGAGACTCTTTCACTCATTGAACCGAAAACAAAACATCCTAGTCACTTCTGGAAGGAAGAAGAGAGTATGAGGGTCAAGACACACTGGCACTGGAATGGGAGAAATTCTGATTTTTTCTTACCCCTGAGACTAGAGCGACTTTTGGGCCAAAAGCTGCGCCGATCGGCACGACTGACCAGTGCTACAACTAGTGTTAATGGCTGATCGGCATGACTTTTTGGCCAAAAATAGCATTGATCGATGGATTCAAAGAAAAAATGAAAAAAAACTTCACACAAGGATAGACTTAACACATCATAGTGTGGACTAAAACAAGAAAGCACACAAAGCAAGCTAAATGAAGCTTTCTAGTCAGGGAGAAAACGGTCTAAAAGGCTTACGGGGTCAAAATCACAAGAGCAGAACACACAGGCCAAGATTGGGGTCAAGCCCTAATCTTCACTTACATGCATTGGCACATCTGCCTATCTAATAAGAGTGCCAGAGGCTAGTCGGCGTGACTGTTCCTCAGCAATTCACACTGGTTGGAGCAACTGTCAGTGGATTAAGAGCATTGATCGAGGTAGCTAAGGAAAAATAAAAGAAATTTGAAAACAGGGACTGGATCTACTACTATGAATTTTAGACTCGGACCAGTAAACAGGAGAAAATAAACATAACTAAAGGGAAAATGTGAAACTAGAAAAGTTCTCACAAAATCATGAAATCCAAGACAAAAAAAAGGATTGGATCCCTAGTGGAGTCGCCAATTTGTGGTGAAGTAAAATTATAAGTGCAGACACGAATGAATTCCTCTAGCTTGATACTGGGTCTAACCACAACAGATACATTCTATGGAATATTTCCTTAGGTTATAATAAATCAAGAGGGCCTAGCTCTTGGCTGCTTATCCTATTTGATGAAGTCTTCGCTTGCTCGCTCCAGCAATCTCTCACTTCCTTCTTCAAGCTCCTGAAACAAGTAAACAACAACAACATACAAACATAATAATAGACAAATTGCAATTCAACCTACTTAACAGATCAATAATCATTAAGACATGGATATGTAATATTACAAACATGTAGGAAATCAATCGATAATTGAATATATTATTATCAAAGAGAAATTACAACCATTCATCTTGACGCTACAATCTTCATATGTCAATACCGAGTTCCCACACACTGCTTCTAGCATTCCATGATAGCCTCAAACAACAATAGTTTAAAGGCTCTTCTCTTTGGGCTTCACTCCAAACCAAAACACACTTCCCCCTCACACAACTAGGTAGCTACAACTAGTAATAGCTTGCTTGTCTACTCCAAAATAGTATCAACACTCAACAATAAATCTGCCAAAATTATCAACTTTGACTATAACATTCACACTATTTTATGCTTGGGAAGAAGGGAAGTTTATATAGGAAATATGGATGGGAGATGGATCCTCTTCTCATGGGAGAAAGACTTATCCCTTGAGGTAGTTCCATCATTATAGGGGAAAGGAGCTCAAACTGTCAACCTCGACCCCATTTGGCCAAACCATTTACCAGACTTCCATTACCAAGCTTCTAGAGCTGGAAGCTTCGGCTCTAATTTAAAAAACTTTCCATAACAAGACCGGCGCGACTGAAACACAACTCAGTCACTCCATTCGGCACGAGGAGTAGTGCTAATCTTTGGACATCAGCGTGGGGGAGACAAAGGCCATTAACGTTGATCTTGTAAACTGGGCAAAACATAAGTTTTAGGGGAAATGCTGCAAAAGGGAATTTATCTACTCATGAAGAGGGACACAATGGGAGTTTCTTCATGAAGGAAAAGCATGCGGGGTTCACTTTAGAGGTCCTCCAAGATCAAGGAACGGGGAGTACAGGGACAGTGACAAAATGCTGTGCCACAGATGCCCCCTAAAGCATGAAGGCCAAGCTGGAGTGAGGGATGAAATGCTTTATAAATCAGTGTGGGGAACCAGTATGTCCTTGAAAAACCTTTAAGCAAGTACAGATACATATACATAAACTGAGATATTTGTGAAATGATACATGAATCATGGCATGGACATAGCCATCCAGAGAATGATCATGTCAATGGATCCAGGTATGGGTGCAGCCATCTGTCAAAGAGGATCACAATGAAACCAAGGTATGGTCATAGCCATCCAATAATAAGAAAGATCACATATGATAACTCATGATCTGGTCACAACCAACCATCTAAAAGAGACATGCATATCATTACAATCATGTCACACCACTTCGTAACCTGGACTTGTGTGATCTGAGCCCAGGGTCTTGCGCTCCAACACGAACCGATCAAAGTACACATCCTAGCATGTGAATAGATGTGTTGATGTCGAACATGCTAGAAAGTTGCTTGATTACCAATCAATGACGTAAACTATTAACAAGCATGAGAGAAACCACCAATAATGACAATGGTCCTCAAGGTACTATCAACAGAATCCATGGAATGTGAATACGAGAACTGAAGTCGAGCACCCATGAAATCACTCGATCAAAAGCCAATGATGTGAGCTTGTCGTCAAGTGTGAAGAACTTGCCATTAGGGCATGCATGCTCTAAGGTACTGGAAGGGATTCTCTTAGTCAATTTCCTGGATAATTAATTGAAGCCGACAGAAAGCGACTATATCGAAGAAGGGCCATAAAGAATCCCACATCATTGACGTGAGACGAGAGGATGAAAAATTATTTTGGATGATACAGAGAAACAGAGGTAAGTGTAACTACAGAAGGACAAATCTTGAACATATTGGCGACACAACTAGAAGTTTGGCAGCTTTTGGATCCATGGAATCGGTGGTCATGATGACATGGCAAAGATCAAATGGAAGGAAAAAATGAACATCCCAAACCCAGGAAGGTCAACAATACAAAGGAGGATGTCCCAACCCGACACGAAGCAAAGAGTGTCATGTTCAAGAGTGAGCTGTCGACACGACTGATAGATTTCAAAAGTTTCCCCCACCATTTCTGGCAAGTACCCCAATTATTTTTTAATCACAAGCTTGAAGGGGATAGCATATGCTTGCACTGTAAGTTCATCCTTCAGACGAATCCGACCTAGTAAGTTTAATGAGCCCTAGGAAGGAGAAGCTCATGTTCGTCATGGTGACGAATCCGATGTCATTTAATAGTTTAACAAGTCCAACAAAGGTGTAACTCAGTATCTTTTTCACGTTTAGAGAGTTTGAAAAGACACGTAAAAAAAAACTCCACATGGTCCCTTTTCGTACATTTGTGTCTCTCGAGCCCGAAAAGGTAGAAAACAATACTTGAGAGAACCGCTTGACCATTTCAGTCAAGGAGTAACTTTTACATAAATAGTGCCTCCCAGCCCGAAAAAGGGGTAAAATTATACTAGGCACATGAAATTTTGAATCCATTAACGAGTTCAAAATGACAGGCTCGGCCATCTTTTTGCTTTTAAAGGGTCAGAAAAGAGATGAAAGCGGACCCCCCATTTTATTCTCTTTTATATGTCAAAAAGGGAAAAATACTTGGCGACCTTTTCATTTTATACGAGTCAAAAAAGAGCTTAAAGGTGACTCATCATGGAGGAACGAATGGTATAAAGGGTAGCAACTAGTTCCTACAATGGTGGAACTGCTCAAAACATGTAATGGTCAAGAGCCTGGCTAATAAAACCACTCACTATTGCGGTTCCTGAGGAAAGGAAAAACAACCAAGTGAAAGCACATGCATCCAAAGAGATGGTGGCGATGGAATGAAACAACCAAGGCTCATCTAGCTGAAATTAGCTGATAAAAACTACAATCACGAGATTTAAATTGGTCATGGGTTCATTTTTACACAAGCTTGAACCATGGAGAACTATTGTTGGATTCAGTTTCATGTTTACGCAAGCTTGAAATGAAAAACTATGCTTGACATAAGTTTGCATGCCCTTAGCATAATGACTCAATTCGAGGTACATGCCCCCGAAGCTTCATTTCAGTCAACTAGGTGAATGGAATGAAGGTTCACTTTCGAGATCCAGGAAAGACTCAACTAGGATTTTACGAGATCTTAATCAAAGAATCGATTTGGAAAAGGGAGTTACTTCATTTTTTAATGAGGTTGACACAGTAAAAGAACTATCCTCGAGACCCTTGTTTCATTTTTTAACGAGCTTGACACAATACAAGGAACTATGCTCTCCCCTTGTTTCATTTTTTAATGAGATTGACATAGGAACAAACTATCCTCAGGACCCTTGTTTCATTTTTTAACGAGCTTGACAAAAGACAGTGAACTATGCTCACACATCCCTTGTTTCAATTTTTAACGAGCTCGACACAAGACTAGGAACTATCCTCATTACACTGTTTCATTTTTTAACGAGGTTGACACAGAAAAAGAACTATCCTCATGACACTGGTCATGAGCCATACGAGAACATGGCTCCCAAGAGGTCTTCACTAGATGGAAGAACCATGCTCTAGGAGGAATACATGTCATTCGATACCAAAGACAGATCATCTTCCAATGCCCCCAGTGCATAATGTACATTACCATCTGTGTGATCATTAGTAGATGTGGAGACAAAATGGGTAGCCACATAATTGACTTGTGTTGGGGAAGGTACTGCTTCCAAAAAAGAGCCGATAAGGGGAAATGGTTGCAAAGGAGGCACCTGGTGACCAATGAATGACAGTTGATCAATAATCACAATTATCCCTTCGTGCGGAAAACAAACCATATGGAAAAGTGAAAAAACAAGAGGTCCCATGACATAAACATAGTCGCATCCCAGGAGAAGATTGAATCTAAGGGACCTTGTACTACCATCACATCTATATAGACAGTCTTTCCTCCCAAAGTAATAGGGAACTTCAGAAGGATCCCTAAGGGTTGATTGGTTCCTCCGTTGAAAGCCAACAGATTCTGGGTGACAAGCACAAGCTGTGGGGAGCCCAAAGCTTGCCAAGTAGTAGAAGACATGATGCTAACAGATGCGCCTTCATCTAATATAGTGCCAAGTACTACCATGTTATAGGCTTGTACTATGATTTGGAAAGGCACATAAGATGGGAGGTGGAAAGTAGTCAATGGACCCCAATCGAAAGAGACGAAAAAACTACTTGGTTGGGGTATCATATGATTGTCCCCATGCTATACAAGAATAGGAGAAGGAATATTCTGAACAATTGGAACAGGAGGGTCACTCTTCGATTCATGAGAATATGAGGAGACGGGAAGAACATGAGCAGTATGATCACCACTCCCTTCTGGAAAAAAGTGAGAAACTGAAGGTGAAGCCAGGTTGACACTCTTTTTGACCAATGATTGGTTCGGAATAGACACAGGAGAGTCTTGCTCAGGAAAAACAGGACGAGAAAGAGACGAATCCAAGTCAATCACTTTACCAACTAGGAGAGGGTTAGAAGAAAGCCTCTGATAACCAACAGGAAGTTGGGGTTGAGGAGATGTAAGGTTTTCCAAAACTTTGGAATATTTATCCATAAGAGGACAAAGGTGAAGAATATGCTCTCCTTCACATAACCTACAGGGGAATCTAATCTTCCCTTTCGTCTTACCATCATTAGATGAAGGCGTAACATCGACATCATCTCCAAAGGTTGACAGGGATGGTCGATTCAGATCTTCAGACCAAACCTCTAAGACTTTGGGAATGTCAGGATAGTCTCAAAGGACAAGGTCACCCTTCCACAACTTGTGAGGGAATTTTACCTTCCGTGAAGGATCAGAAAGTTTGTCGATGGGGGGTGCATTTGGATTAATAGCTACACGGTTGGCCTCTCACTTATTTGACTTCTTCTTTTTCATCCTCTTCTTCTTCTTCTTCTTAGCCTCCTGGTTACTGGATTTCAAACTTTCACCAGGCAAAGTAGAAGAGGAGGGTGAAGAAATAGGGGAAGAAGGCGAGGAGTCAACCTAAGAATCATTGTGACGTGATTCAAATGAAGGAGATAGCAGGGCAGGAGTTGGGACACTCAGGATCACCAAGGTCGAAAATAACCAAACATGTAAACCAATGGTTAACCCAGGAAGGGACAACGTCGCCATATAAGGAGCACCAGTGTTTCCAAAAGAAGGAAAAGGACCAGGATTCCCATCCAAGGGGAATCCTTGACTGGTAGACTTTGGAAATTTTTCCATTGGAATCGACCCTAAAGAATCACTAAGGATGATAAATTTAACCAAGAATATTTCGTGGGAAGTTAATTTTAAAACACTAAAACAAAACTTTGCCTTTTCATGTTTTAAGAGTTGAGAAAAGGGCAAAAGGTGACTCTAGCCACTTTTGGAACTAACGAGCTCCAAAGGACAAGTGCTCGATGATATTTTCAAATTTAAAGCATTAGTAAAGATAAAAAATGACTACTCAGGGTACTATAGGCATAAAAGGATTACCAAGTAATCGTGAATTGTAGAATACCACCTAGCGAGCCGAGAAGTACAAGCAGGCAATCTCCCCGAATGTTGTGTTCAGTGTATCACGTTTACAAGGCGACAGACTAGGCTTCCAATGGATAAAGGATTGTAAACCTAGTAGGGTCTTCCTTTATATATCCGACAGTATGGGGAGCACAAGTCCATACTAGCGCTATCTAGTGCCGAAGCTAACGACAACTACTGGGTTTAAAGATGTCGGAACACGTCTCTAGCCTAGACCACTAAATGTGAACATTAAGTTTCAATGCTTCCTTAGGGTAATTCAATAAATTTTAATGGTTGATCTTGAATTAGGTTTCAATTACAAGTCCCTACTGCTGTCATCTGAAAACTCGTATATGCAGCTATATGAGAAAACAGATCTTTGTCTTTGATGAAATATAACACTAATTGAGAGATAGAGAACACACAATCAATGTAACAATCAAAGAATAAAATCTTTCACTAATAAATCCCAAAAATGCACTTAATCTTCCCTTAACAACAAATTAAGTTTCATTTCATTTCTAATGCTTATGATGATGTAATTCTAGCTTCTCAATAATGCTACTAATTCAATATTTTTGCTTAAGTAAACTAGAATGATGTTATCCTTTTCATAAAATCCAAAATGAATCTTTCACATAAAGCACTTTAAATGAAAGTTGTCACATTTACGAACAAACAAGCATAAATCAAATCCTAAGAATTATAAATGAAACTAAAAGCAACTTCTTCCCTTAATAAAAAAACCAAACACATAATGCTTCAATCGAGAAACCAAGCAATGTAATCTATGCTTGGAAAGAGAAAAGAGACACTTGAAATAAGAGAACAAACGAGACTCTTTCACTCATTCAATCGAAAACAAAGCATCCTAGTCACTTCTAGAAGGAAGAAGAGAGTTTGAGGGTCAAGACACACTGGCACTGGAATGGGAGAAATTCTAATTTTTTCTTACCCCTAAGAACGAAGCAACTTTTGGGCCAAAAGTTGCACCGATTGGCACAACTGACCAGTACTATAACTAGCGTTGATGGCTGATCGGTGTGACTTTTTCACCAAAAATAGCGCCAATCGAGGGATTCAAAGAAAAAATGAAAAAAAACATCACATAGGACCAGACTTAACACATCATAGGGTGGGCTAAACCAAGCAAGCACACAAAGCAAGCTAAATGAAGCTTTCTAGTTAGGGAGAAAATGGTCTAAAAGGCTTATAGGGTCAAAATCACAGGAGCAGAACACACTGGGAAAGATTGGTGTCAGGCCCTAATCTTCACTTACAGGCTTCAGCATGACTACCTAACTGAAAACGAGTTCCAGAGGCTAGTCGATGTGTCTGTTCCTTAGCAATTCGCGCTAGTCGGCGCGACTGTCAATGGATTAAGTGTGTTGATCGAGGTAGCTAAGGAAAAATAAAATAAAAAAATTTGAAAATAGGGACCAGATATGCTACTATGAATTTTAGACTCAAACCAGTAAATAGGAGAAAAGAAACATAACTAAAGGGAAAACGTGAAACTAGAAAAGTTCTCACGAAATCATGAAATCCAAGACAAACAAAAGGATTGGATCCCGAGTGGAGTCGCCAATTTGTGGTGAAGTAAAATTATAAGTCCGGACACAAGCGAATTCTTCTAGCCTAGTAATGGGTCTAGCCACAATAGATACATTCTATAGAATATTTCCTTAGGTTAGAATCAATCAAGAGGGCCTACCTCTTGGTTTCTTATCCTGTTTGATGAAGTCTTCGCTTGCTCGCTCCAGTAATCTCTCACTTCCTTCTTCAAGCTCCTGAAACAAGTAAACAACAACAACATACAAACATAATAATAGACAAATTGCAATTCAACCTACTTAATGATTCAAGAAGCATTAAGACATGGATATGTAATATTACAAAACATGTAGGAAATCAATTGATAGTTTCATATATTAATATCAAAGAAAGATTACAACCATTCGTCTTGACGCTGTAGTCTTCCTCTGACAAGACCAGGTTCCCACACACTTCTGCTAGCATTCCATGATGGATTCAAATAACAATAGTTTAAAGGCTATTCCCTTTGGTCTTCACTCCAAACCAAAACACACTTCCCCCTCACACAACTAGGTAGCTACAACTAGTAATAGCTTGCTTGTCTACTCCAAAATATTATCAACACTCAACAATAACTCTGCCAAAATTATCAACTGTGACTATAACATTCACACTAATTTGTGCTTGGGAAGAAGGGAGGTTTATATAGGAAATATGGATGGGATATGGATACTTTTCTCATGGGAGAAAGACTTATCCCTTGAGGTAGTTCCATCATTATAGGGGAAAGGAGCCCAAACTATCATCCCCGACCCCATCCAGCCAAACCATTTACCAAACTTTCGTTATGAAGCTTCGGCTCTAATTTAAAAAGCTTTCCATAAAAGGATCGGTGCTACTAAAACACAGCTCAGTCACTCTGGTTGGCACGAGGAGTAGTGCTAATCTCTACACATCGGCGCGGGGGAGAAAAAGGCCATTAGCGCCAATCTTGTAAACTAGGAAAAATAGAATTTTCAAGGGAAATGGTGCAAAAGGGAATTTATCTGCTCATGAAGAGGGACACAATGGGAGTTTCTTCATGAAGACAAAGAATGCGGGGTTCACTATAGAGGTCTTCCAAGATCAAGGAACGGGGAGTACAGGGACAGTGACAAAATGCTTTGTAACAGTTGGCCATATCTCTTAGTTCTAAACCCATAAGCAGAGTGACCACCTTTCCTCTAGGAATTAGGTGGAGCAAATAAGACAAGCATGTGAGTATCACAACTAGGAAAAACTTCTTCCTTTCAAAAGAGAAGCCTATAGAAGATAAGAATGGAGTGAGAAGATAAAGTCTACCTTCCCTTAGGATGAGGTAGCTTACCATATCCTACAGTATATATCTTGTGAAGGGAGATTAAGTGTGGTATATGCCTAAAAATTCAGATTGCTCCATGAGCTAATATTCAAGACATAAATGCCTCTCCCTCTGTAGATTTTTACTATAGGTTCAACAACTTATGTGATATGCCAAAACACAAGAAAAGAATCTACTCTACTCTTCAACGGAAACCAAAATTGATCGATGAAACAATAAGCAGGAAAGGAAGAATATCAATCACACATAACACAATATTTCTCTGGGGAAAGAAACTGCTCAAAACCTCAACTATCTATATTGCATTAACTAGAAGATCTGAGAAGAAAATATAATGCTTGTTCAACCCGAACAATTCCTGCACAAGTACAATCTAACTCTTTGCTTCCTAGGCTAACTCTGGCCAACACATAGCCAATTTACTAGCCTTCCAAGCCCCTACTTCCTTGTGCTCACAAGCTCCACGCACAAAATTGTGCTTCCTATTTCTTGGTCTCACTAACTCGTGCTCACCAAAATAGTGATTAAACGTGTTCCTTCATTCCTCCTTTTAAAGGGCTTCTTCTGACTACATGAACCACCTCTACAACTTGATTATACCACTGATAGTACACTTCCCTTTAACTCCAATCTCAACTTAGTCTTCCTCAGAACTGACATGCAACAGTTATTTATAACGAATTATTAGTTATCTAATTGATCACTGCATGTGAATTAAATCTAATTTAATTCACTACACCTATCACTAGTTCCTCCATGAGATAGAACTAGTTTAACTAATTTTAACTCAAATAATTAAGTTAAATAATTACAACTCAAAATAAACTGCAACTGGACCCCCTAAAACTTACGGAGAACCCTACATGCCACTAGTTTGGCCCTCAACTCGAATTGATTGAGCTAACTAATTCTTCCTGACTTAGTTAACTCGTACACGTTTTCATGTGATGTGGAATTAAAATTTTCTTCTAATTTAATTAAGGGAAAATTAAATTAGAAGCCTATTCTTCTTGCCAATTCAATATTTCTTGTTACAAATTTCAACATTCCCTCTTAAAAACAAAGGAATTCAACTCTATCTCAATCTAGTACCTTTGGAATGTTTTGCATGCAACACTTATCTCTAGTGTTGCTACTACAACAACTTTTGAAAATAAAAATGCATCGAAACTGAATCAGTATGATGTGTTTGTCACCAGAGTCTCTTACTACTACTAGTTACTACATTATCTACTGAAAACTCTACGTTTTTGCTAACTCTGCACTGTACCATCTGCACTTCTACCAACTTTGCTATGCACTGCCCAATATCTAATTCTTTCTATTCTCTGCCTCTGTCACTCTGACATCGAACTGCATCAAATGATCCATCCTGCTACTATGTATTATGGGCTTCTATAGCAAGGTAATGATCCATGCGACAAAACATCTCAATGGACCCTACCCAAATTTTTGCACACTTGGGACTAATACTTCACATCAACCCACCTCTCACCTGGAGGTATGGCTGCATGTACTCCCTCTGTCCACTTGGCTCAAAATTTCCCCCTACTAGAGGTATTTGCTTAGGTGGATGTCTCCACTCGGTCTCCTATCTGATTCTTCAATTGTGGTTGCTCCACAACTTTCTGAGAATGCTTCTTCTTTGCTTGAGTGGATCTCTCCATTTGGTCTACTCTCTACTTCTCTAATTGTGACTGCTCCACAAATTTTTGAGACTACTTTTGAGGCTTCTTCTAGATTCAACTAAATTGGATCATTATATTTTTTTTCATCCATCTCGATTCATTTGGAGTGGAAAGCGTGGAGGAATTAGCTCACGAGACCGTTTTTAGTGGCGGGTCCCAGTTTGGCAAAATAAGGTCTTAAACCTTCCAGGAGCGTTTTTAGGTATCAAACGACATTTTTTGGGGGTAAAACTTTGTCGCTTCATCACCACACCTTTTCATGCTATTCTAGACATAGAAAGCTTTCCAACGGTGCAAGAATCACGTCAATCGAAGTCCGTATGCAAAAGTTATGCCACTCAGAAGTTGACCTTCCTGTTTTCACACCTATAGTTCGGGAGGATGTCACGTCAGCCCCCATTATTCATGGAAAAGGGGCTAGCCACGTGTTTTTGATGTAAAAGAATCTAGAAGAGTCTATTTTATAACTCTAGTTAATATTTTTTGTAGTCAAACTTAACCGCTAGTAGGCTATCGGGTTGTGTTATAACCGAGCCACTAGTTGAGAAAAGATAGCCAGGAGAGATAGGAGGTAGAGCATACAGAGATGATTTGTGTAGTGTAGTAGCCCACAAGCCACATACATTACTTCTTTGTATCTGCAGCCATATTTTCAAACAGAGAAAGAGAGCGATGTGACCTCACCTTCCAGCTGGGTTTTCTCGCAAAAGGGTTTCCCAGAGAGAATATCTTGTGTATTATGTGTGTCTTAGATTATTGTGTCATTCTCTACTGTTCTGGTTGATTTACTTTTACATGCATGCACTAATTATAGTTAATTTTACAGATCTAGAAATTAAATAAAATTGTAATATTTTAGAATCTTATATTTTTAATGTAGTATTATCAGATCTGTTGTGATGAATTTTCCAGTGGAATATACACGACAGTTTATAGATCACTTGGTATCAGAGCAGGTTTCTTTGGGTATTTTGTGGAGATTGTAGGGATCTAGATTGGCGAGGCCAAAAATCATAAAACCCTAATAATGGGCGATGAATCTGTAAACGAATCTTGTGATCCTGCAAAGGTGAGGTTTTCATGGCTTGAAGAACAAGTCGTGGATATAAATAGAAATGTCAACATCCTCATGGCAGCCCTAAGCAATAAGATGGAGATATTTGGAGAAGAAGGGGGTACGAATGCAGAGAAAAAATAAGAAGGGGGATTGGGAAGACGCAGATAACTAGCTGAAGAAAGAACCTGGAAAAGGTCAACCTAGTTCGAGTGTCATGAACCAGTCCTTGTTTAAAGTGGAAGAAAAATTTGATATCAAGCCATAACACGGCGGGAGCGATGCTCGGAAGTTGAACCAATGGTTACAACAATTGGAATTTTATTTCAATGTCCATCAGATCGAGGAAGGGCAGAAGATCTCATTCACGCGACTGGAATTTGAGGGCCATTTATTGACTTGGTGGCAGAGCCACATGGAAACCTTGAGGTTGGAGGGAGAACCTCTAGTGACTAAGTGGGATGATTTCAAAACCCTCACTAATTCACAGTTTTATCCCATTTGGTACGTGGAAGATCAATGGATCCTGTGGCATTACTTCAGGCAAAATTTGGGCCAAAGCATGCAAGAGTACACCACATAATTCAGAAGATGCCTATAATGTAGGGTATCTCTCCAAATAACCCAGATGTACTCCTTAAGTATTTGGGTGGTATGCACTGCCATCTGCTTGATAAAGTGATGTTGTTCAAGCCCAAAATGGTGGATGCGGCTTGTGTACAAGCACAATACCTAGAGCACATAGGCCTGAAAAGAGAGCAATCAAGTGAATCGAAGTAAAAGGATCAGGAAGACGCTTCTAAGGAGGGGAAGAAGAAGAAAAATGGGGGAAAAGATAAAAATATGGCAGCCACAACACACTAGTTGTTATAGCACCATTTACCACTCTTGGTAGATCTGATGCTCTGATTATGGCCTAGGGCAACCCTTCCTTCCAGACTTGGCCCAAAATCTAAAAAGCAATGTTTTATTCCCTATATGCTACTTTTCCCTGTGATAAAAGCATGTACATGTGGGTCAGCATATATCCAACCCACGTACATATGTTAAAACACTTAAAAAAATAAATTTCCTTAATTTCAAGCGGAGTTCACGGGTTTTACCTGTTACTAACCTCCTATTTCCCATGGCCAAACTGTTTCCCAGCTGAAAAAACTAATTTGGAGAGGTATAAATAAACCTCCATGGGAAGGCCTTAAGGAAGAACGATGAGATATTGATACTATAGTGAGATTATCCTTGATCAAGTCTGAAGAATCCCTGTGCCTCTTAAACTCCCCAAAGCTTCAAGAAACCCTTGTTTCCTTGATTATAAATATCCCCCATCTTGTTTGAGATATCCTTGTATTGGTGATGTGTTATAGACATTTTTGTGCCTTATAGCATGAAGCATGAAATGTCAATAATCTAAGGGATCCAAAGTCCCTAAACATGTTGTTCCTACCCCTAGAGGAACAAGGTCAGCAAACCACAGCACTAAATATCAGTTCTCCACCTGAAAACACTCAAAAACAAGCTAATTCTGGATCATGTCAACTGCTCCACTGAGTATCTGCGCTGAATGTCAACTGCTCCACTCTGTACCTGCGCTGAATGTCAACAGTAATGAAGGCTACCTGCGCTGGGCGAGTTTGGCCAAGTGGCACAGTCATTCCTCAAGGTGTCAATGCCCAGGAAGCTTCCAAAATGACACTTGGATCAGGGAATTCGCCTTGTGATGAGTAAGAGGGTCTAGATCTCCAAGTGGAAGCAAGAACCTCCAAGTGGACTCAAGAACTGAAGAATAACTGAAGTGGGAGAGGACACTAGTCAGCTCCATGCCAAGCTCAAGCTGACTCATCCTTTCTCCAAAAATCCTATATATAGAGCTCTCTCATGAGGTCTAGGGAGGCTGGAATCTTGTGAATGTAAGGAAGTGCTGTTGGTTTGAGTATAGAACTATTGGGTGATTTGCTTGAAGGAGGTGAAGAGGAGATTTCTTTCTGCTGGGAGGTGATGCTGGATTGGGCCTTTTATGGTTGTATCACTTACTTAACTTTACTTCTTCCATTAATAAAGCATTTGAGGTTCTTCTATATGCATGTGTCTCAATGGCGTATTGATACTTGTATATTTGATTTATTCTAATCCTTGAATCAATTATGAATGTATGCTTCTTGTAGTTTCCCTTTCTTGTTATTTTGCAGGATCTTGGTGTAGCTGGGCCAGTGAAAGAGCAAGGAGCTGGGAGCAAGCAGCAAAGAGAGAAGATTGGATCAATCATTAGCGGAAGATAACAGTTAGTGGATCCCTTTCTCCCCTCTCCTACATCTCATAAAGAAGTAATCTCAAATAGCTTTGCTTTGATTGTTGCTGAGGTACTATCACCCTTAGAGTGGGATAGGGTCATTCCGTATTGGATACTTTTCCCAACAACATGATGGAGGAAGATTACTGAAGACCGGGAAAGGACGAATCTAGAGGACAGTTTCGCTTGAAGCCGGAGAAGGACTGAGGTTGTATTTCTCCACCTTATTTATAGCTTACTTCAATAGAAAGGAATGCTATTTTTTTTTTCCGATACGAAATGTGTTTATGCATCAAAATTATGTTGTAATTCATTTATGGATCTTATATTGATGTACGATTAGTCATTCATTTATATGATTTAAAGTTAACATCATGTATATGCTTTATGTTTCTACTGTCGTGTATGTTCCATTTGAATAATTTTCAGGTTTCAAGAACATTGGGAGACGCAGAGGGTTTGCACCCTGCAAGATCTACCCAAATGAAGGACATCCAGGTAAGGACACTCCTACACGATTTAGTAGAATAAGGATTTTTGAAGATTGTTTGAGATTTTCCGTCTGCTCTATTTGGGTTCTCAACCCAAAGCCCTAGGGTGCTTTCACCCGTAACAGAATTGGCGACTCCACTAGGGATAATAATCTTGTTATTCCTAGTTTGGGTTGTTTGTTCACAATCAGGGTTCACTTTCGTGATTTCTTGGTTTTATAGTATTGTTTGGTCCATTAGTGTCCCAGGCATCAAGTCTGATCTTCTTGATCAGACCTTGATTTTTGTTTTTCCTTATAAAGCTTTGTATACGTTGTTTACTTTGTTTACAGTAGTGTATACATGCAGGTTTCTATAAAGCAGACTCACGTATACGCGAGTTTCCTGTATTAGAAACATGTGTGCACACTTTTGTGTTTTTACATAGTCGCGTATGCAATTTTTTGGATGATTTTTTCAAATCTTTCTGCCCAGTTAGGTTTGTAGCCTGGTGATTTCTGTTGTTGTATGGTCATCTACTGTCTGGAGAATCTACTTTTCCTGCAAGCTTTCTTTTTCAAAATCTCCTTCTCACTAAAAAGATTTGGCCTAGGTTTGCTTCTTAAGCAAGTTTGTAGTTTGTATCTTGGTATTCAAGGCTTCGTTTTGAAGTTCTTGGTTGTTCTGGTATTCCAGAACAGGAAATTGTTTTCAATTTCCTTTTTCAGCCCAGATTTCAAGTTCTCTTGCTTTTCTTTCCCTTGTTTGGTGGCCTTATTGCTTTTCTTGCTTTTTGAGAGTCTTTTTGACAAGTTTGAAAGTATTTCTTTCTTGGCCTTTTGGTCAGTTTGTCGAATATTTTGCTACTATTTGGGTTAGTTTGTACAAGTTGTAGTCTTTCTTGTTCAAGTTTAGTTCATTTTTGATTTTATAACTTGCAAGATTGAAATATTCCTTGTGCTTATTTATTGATCTTTTGAGTTTTAGTAGTACTTTTGTGACTTCAAAAAGTTTTTTTTGTTTCCTTAAAAGAAAAAGCTCAAAAAACATTGCTTTTGTTTTACTTTTTCCAAGTTTTTGGTTTATGGTTTCATTTTCTTTGTTGTTTAAAACTGAATTGTGATCTTTTGTAATTTGTTCTGCTTGTTTTGAAGAGAGATTTTTGTTCAAATTTTTATCCTCTTAAGTTTTAATTTGGGTCATTGTCTCTACAAAGTATTGCATTTGCTTATGAAGGTTATTTAGGATCTTGCATCATCATTGTAACTTGCATTAGGGTAGTTTTCATTTTAAGGCATTCTTAGTCTTTTTAGTTTTGGGTGTGTGAAGATTGTTTTAGAAAAGAAAAGAAAAATATTGTGCTTTATATAAGTTTCCATAGAACCCAAGTAGAGATCACTCTTCATCGAAGAAAATGACTGCATTCATATAGTTAGTTTTCTATTGGTTTCTTTTGCATCATAAAAACATCATCAGTTTCACTCCCATATTTTCCCTTGACTTAAAGAATAGCTATATAAAATCAAGCGATTAATAAATTGAACTAGAAATTTTATTGTTTTCATTAAAAAAAAAAACCAACAAGTTTAGGTTCATTAGGGCCTTGGATTAGGTGAGAGGAGAGTTAACTCTCCAAGGTCACTCAAATTACAAAACGTAGAAGTTGAACAAATAGCGAAACCCAATATTGTTAGAAAGACTAGTAAAGCTCCATGACTAGGAGTTAAGCACGAGGGAGAGTGAAGACAAGGAAGAGAGATACCCCCTCTCCTACTTGTTGGATCCCGCCTCACGACTGTTCCGCCTAGCTTTTGATACGAGTTGGTATCCATAGTTGCCTTTCCTAGGAATTGCATAGGTGGCTGCGGAGGGGAATCCCATGGCACCTGAGGCTGATGTTGCATCCTGTTCAGCAGTACTTCTAGAGGGTACCATTGCAAAGCTTGGGTGCTTGCACCGGTAAAGGCTGTTGTCTGGAGGTCAGCGTAACTGCTTCTGATACCTTCGCCAGTAGGTTTGGGCATAATTACCCGAGTCTATTTTTGGAAGGCCCTTGATTTTGGCTCTCTTGTATTTTGGTGTTCGGTCCTAATGACCCAGAGTAGAAATACTTGAGAGTTGTTTGATTGCTTGTATCTTTAGGGACTTTTAGAGAGTACTCTTTGCTCCTATTTGGCCTAGATTTATAACTTTTTTGAGTCTTTAAGTAGATTTCTTAAAATTAATTCAAAGTGGCTGATCGAACAGCTCGTCGTTCTAGGAGACTTCGTCGGCTATCACCTACGAGTCTCAAGCCTTCTCCTCGAAAGCGTAGGAGCAATACTTCCAGTGGTTTTCAACCAGTGGCAGTAGTTGCATCGGAGATTGATCCTCAGGTTGGAGTCATTGATTCACAAGTGTTGGAATTTTGGCATAGGTGTGGCCCTATGGTACAGGTGTTGTCCTTGATGGCAACTCACTTTGGTATCAGACCTCAGTTCAGGCGCTTAGAATGAAGGAAATCGTGTATACGTAGGTTCACCTTGCCGAAGACGCGTATACACGCCGGTTATACGTTCAGAAGTCGCGTATGCGTATACACGCACTTTTATGCACAGAAAAGCGCGTACATGGTGGGAAACTTATTTTTGGTCCATGGTTGTTAGTCCTTGGAATTTGAACCTATGGTTTTGGACCAAGGTATCTCGTCAGAAGTGTTGAACCCAGGTTTTGGGCCCTTGGTATTGGTTTATTATGGTTTTGGACCGTGGTATTGTGGAAGGCCTAAAACTATAAAAGACGAAGGAGATCATGTGACAAGAGATCAACTAAATTATTATTGAATATCTGATAATGTACGAGATCTGAAATATTGGTGATTAGCATTGTGGAGCAGATCTGGATCTGAATGAAGGAGGAACCTTAGCGAAAAGAAGGATAAGTTCTATTGATGGGTCATAATCTCTTGGCTTGAATGATAATATCTTTGCATGATTTTGATCTGTTATATCTAGAACATGTGTGATCTATAAATCTTATAATCTGGGTTAATCAGTGCCTGAATACTTGAAAGAGTGAATTATGTTTGTAGATCTGTACGCAGGTTCAGTTAAGATAAGGCGCGTATATACGCAGGTTCAGTGAAGGAAAACAACGTATACGCAGGTTGTTCCATACGCAGAAGCATATGCACGCAGGTTTCAGGCCATTAAAGTAGCGTATACATTTTGAGTTGTGTTTTTGCTGCTTCTATTTATTGCTGCAGTGTTTTGGGTTCCGTTTTGGTATGTGGTACTGTTACTGTGATCTGGGTACAATCGTCAGAGAGGTGTTTATGTTGATTTAGTTTTGGTGAAAAGGTGATTGGTTGATGCATAAATTATTGATGATTGATTGATGTTAATTGAGGATCCAGTCCGAAAATTTATGATTCGTGGTCCTTGAAAGAAAGAACAGGTTGTAGCCTTCTGTAGGCCAGCACCTACGTACTAGTATCTTGGCTAGTGCAAGAGCTAAGGGGGTTGTAGCTCCCTTCCAGGAGAAGCTGGAAAACGAGAGAGAGTTGTAGCTCTTTGCAGGTTGCAGTGTGGATACTGGTAAAAGGACTGCACCAGTACATTTGTAAAAAGAAGTTTCTAATTAAAGAAAAGATAGAGATGAATTGCAGCAGGTGGTTTTCACCCACATTGGGTTTCCACCTTATATCTTGTGTTCTTGTGTGCGATTGTCTTTCTGCTCTGCTTTACTGTTTTTGGTTACTGGTTATTTGCTTCTGAAACATAGATTAATAACTGACATCTAAAAGATAAATCAAATTATAAGTCTGCTTTGTATACGCGGGTTTCTTTATCTATAGTTGCGTATATACGCGGTTTTTATTAAGAGAAGTAGCGTATATCATCTGGAATTGGAAAAGGAAATATTTGACTTGATAATACTGATTCACCCCCCCTCTCAGTATTATTTCCAACAATTGGTATCAGAGCCGGTCCTTCTGAAGAAGCTTGATCGCTTGAAGGAAGATCCTTCATCATGAGCAACTACGAGAGGGAAGCATCAATCAGGCCACCAGTTTTGATGGGACAAACTTCGTATATTGGAAGGTAAGAGTTACTGCCTATCTTCAATCGTTGGGTATAGAAGTCTGGGATATCATAGATACAGGATATACTTTTCCAGCAGCAACTCCTACAGATCCGGCTGAGAAGAAGAAATATGAAACAAATGCAAAGGCGGTCAATACTCTATTGGGATGTCTATCTCAATAAGAATTCGTGAAAGTTATGCAGTTAAAATCAGCAAAAGAAATATGGGACAAGATTGTCCTAAGCTATGAAGGAGATGATCAGGTAAAACGAGCAAAACTTCAAACCCTCAGGATTCAGTATGAAAATCTCAAGATGTATAATGATGAAAGTGTGGCTAACTATTTTCTTCGTGTAGATGAGATTGTTAATTGTATGAAAAATTTGGGTGAAGAAATAAAAGAGGCTGTTGTGGTTGAAAAAGTTCTAAGATCTTTGTCCCCTAGGTTTGAATCTAAAGTTTTTGCAATAGAAGAAAAGGAGAATCTACAAAGCCTTAAAATGTCACAGCTGCACGGTATTCTAACTGCTTATGAGATGAGGAAAGGAGGACCATCAGACAGGAGAGAAGCTGCCTTCAAGGCTTCAGGAAAAGGCGAGTACTATGAGTCAGGACGCGTGTCAAAAGAAGAAGAAGAAACAAATTTTGTCAGAAATCTTCAACTGGGTACTGGACGGTTCCGAGGTAAGTTACCGTTCAAATGCTTTGCTTGTGGAAGAGTCGGTCACTATGCTGCCAAATGTCCTCACAAGGATAAGATTGACAAAGGGAAGGAACCTGTTAGATGGAACAAGAAACAGAATGCAAATAAGAAAAGCTATTACACTCATGAAGATAGTGATGGACTTTCAAATAGTGATGAAGATGAACGAGGTAATAAATATAAACTTTTAATGGCTTTTGAAGATGATGACTACATGGATGCTATAGATGTAGAAGGTTTTTCTGAAGAGATGACTAATCTCAAAATCTACTTAGAAGAGAAAAGTGCAATTATTGAGTCTCTACAATATCAACTGGCTGAAAGGGAAAAACATCTTGAAAAATTGGAATGTGAAATTGTTTGTCTTAGAAAGGAGATTGAGAAAAAAAAAGCTATTAATATGAAATTTGTTAAAGGATCTGAAACTCTAGATGAGATTATCAATGTACAGCGTTCTCCACTAATCAAGACAGGTCTGGGATATAATGGAGAAACATCTCAAGCTTCTACCTCCAAAAGTTATCTTGATGCAGCAAAGAAGAGCGAGCAAAGGCCTAATAGAAATCATCAGGTAAATCAGGGACAGTTTACCTCAAGAACGAATAAAGACTATCAAGAAAATCGGGGACAAGCTACCTTAAGGACAAACAGAAGCTACAATCAGCCACCAGTAAAATCTTCCCAATTTGCCTCAAGAATGGATGTCAGTAGAAACTACAATCGATTGGATGATAGATTTGATAATCGCATGAGTTTCTTCAATGGCCAATGTTTCTCTTGCCATAATTTTGGTCACAAAGCAGCTCAATGTGTTGCCTATAAGACAATCATGACTAGAGAAGCTCAAAAACAAAGGAATATGAATGGAATCATGAAAAGGACTTATAACAAATTTTCGGCCCTTGAAAATGAGTTGAATGTTCTATTTGTAATAACTTTGGTCATGAAGATTCTGAATGCAGGAGCAGGTTTTGGAAGACAACTTAGAAGGAACATACCTCAAGTGCCAGAACATGGAGAATGAAGGAACCACAACCAGAAAGATGTGGAATAGCCTTCTATGCAGAAGGACAGGAAAATATATGGTATATCGACAGCGGATGTTCAAAGCATATGACAGGGGAAAAAGAAAAACTTGAATCATATACTGCAGTAGAAAAGGGGAAGAAAGTGTCTTTTGGAAATGATACCCCTGCAGCCATAAAAGGAAAAGGCACTGCTCAGTTGAAAGAACAGGTCAAAGCTGGAAATGTTTTGTATGTTGATGGCTTGAAGCATAATCTACTAAGTGTTAGTCAGATGTGCGATCAAGGAACCGAGGTAATATTTTGATCAAATGGATGTAGTGCTTGTGATCTTGATACAAGAGAAACAATGATCAAAGGCAGAAGAACTCCAAATAATCTATACATATTTGAAGAAGGACAACAACAATGCTATTTAAGCAAGGATGATGAACACTGGTTATGGCACCGAAGGTTGGGGCATCTAAGATTTTCACAAATAAGGAAAGCATGCAAATACTAGGCAGTTCGTGGTCTTCCAGATATCAAAATTCCAGACAACACCATATGCAAATCATGTTAGTTTGGTAAGCAAACCAGAACTAACTTTCCTGAGAAGGAAGGATTAGCTAGTAGGCCTCTTGAGCTAGTCCATACAGATGTATGTGGTCCATTTAGGACAAGGTCACCTCGAGGAGAAGAATACCTTATACTATTCATTGACGACTTCTCCAGGTTTGTTTGGTTAGGACTTATGAAGCACAAAGACGAAGCATTCAAAAAATTCAAATCCTTCAAAGCCTTGGCTAAAAATGAATCAGATTACAAAATTAAGTGCCTCAGGTCCGACAGAGGTGGTGAATTTACCTCAAATGAATTTTTTGATTTCTGTGAAGAACATGGAATAAGAAGGGAATTCTCTACAGCTAGGACTCCTCAGCAAAATGGAGTGGAGGAAAGGATGAACAGAACAGTCCAATAAATGGCTCGTGCTATGCTTGATGAGTCTGGAACTCCCGCAACCTTCTGGGGTGAAGCTGCATACACACCGGTTGTTATTCTCAACAAAACAAATGTCCGAGTGAACAACACTCAAACTCCTCATGAGCTCTGGTATGGTGAAACTCCTTCAGTAAAGCATTTCATAATTTTTGGGAGCAAATGCTATATTAAGAATACTGATGAGCAGCTTGGAAAACTTGAACCTAGAGCAGATGAAGGCATTCTCCTTGGTTATTCTCCCTACAACAAAGCATATAAGTGTTACAATAAAAGGCTTGGAAGAATTGTTGACAACATTGATGTAGTGGTTGATGAAAAAGGATACATCCATAGGGAAGTGAATCATGAAAATATCAAAGAGGATGAATACTACTCTCTAAATCAGACAGATGATGAAGAAGAACCCTAAGAGGCACCAAAGGAATAGATAAGGATAGAAGAAAAGACTCCATCCAGGTACGTTCAGAAGAATCATCCAGAATCTCAAATTTTGGGGCAGAAAGAAGCAGGTATACAAACAAGAAGAACAATAGCAGAAGCTTCAAGCTATTTGGCATTGCTCTCTTCCACTGAACCGCAAAATGTAAAAGAAGCATGCAAAGATGAGTGTTGGGTTAAGGCAATGGATGAAGAGCTTGAGCAGATCGAAAAGAATAACACTTGGGAGTTGGTTCCTAGACCAAAAGACAAAAATGTCATAGGAACAAAATGGATCTTCAAAAATAAGTTGAATGAAAATGGGGAAGTGATTAGAAACAAGGCCAGACTTGTTTGCAAAGGGTATGCTCAACAGGAAGGAATAGACTTTGAAGAAACTTTTGCTCCCGTTGCTAGACTTGAGGCCATCAGAATGTTCCTTGCTCTCTCTAGCTTCCAGAAGTTCAAAGTATTTCAAATGGACGTAAAATCAGCCTTTCTGAATGGAGACTTAGAAGAAGAAGTGTACATAGAGAAACCAGATGGCTTTATCCTTGGGAATGATCCAAATCTTGTATGCAGACTTAAAAAGGCTCTCTATGGGCTTAAACAAGCTCCAAGGGCTTGGTACTATTATTTGGATAAATATCTTCATCAACAAGGTTTTTCAAAAGGATCAACAGATAGCAATCTCTATATAAAAATTGAAAATAACAAATTGCTAATACTTGTTGTGTATGTAGATGATATTATCTTTGGAAGCAATGAAGAAGCTATGAGTCAAAGCTTTGCCTTGGTGATGCAGAAAGAATTCGAAATGTCCTTGCTTGGAGAACTGACATACTTTCTTGGATTGCAAATCCAACAAAATGAAGGCGGTATCTTCTTGTCTCAAACCAAGTACCTCAAGCAGATTCTGAAGAAGTATGGCATGGAAGATTCAAAACCAGTATGTACCCCCATGGTTACAGGATGCAGCCTCAGTGAAAATGATGAATCGGCAGAAGTTCATCAACCAACCTATAGATCTATCATTGGAAGTCTTCTTTATTTGACAGGTACCCGACCAAACATCATGCATGCAATGGGAATAGTTGGAAGATTTCAGGCAAATCCAAAGGAAAATCATCTTCAGACAGTCAAGAGAATCTTCAAGTACCTTCAAGGAACTCAAAACTATGGCTTATGGTACCCTAGAGATATAGATCTCACACTTCACGCTTACACAGATGCAGATTAGGCGGAAGCGTGGATGATAGGAAGAGCACAAGTGGTGGTGCATTCTTTATGGGTTCCATATTAGTATCTTGGTTCAACAAGAAACAAATTTCGATTGCTTTATCTACAGTTGAAGCGGAATATGTGGCAGCTGCATCTTGTTGCACTCAACTTCTTTGGATGATGCAAACCTTGCAGGATTTTCAAATCACATGTACTCCACCTATCTCTATCTTATGTGATAATACAAGTGCAATAAGCATTTCAAAGAATCCTGTCATGCATTCAAAGACCAAGCACATACCTATCAAATATCACTTTCTTCGGGAACAAGTGCTTGAGAAAAAAGTCAAGTTGGAGTATGTTCCTTCTAAGGAACAAATTGCCGATATCCTCACCAAACCACTACCCAGGGAAACTTTTGAATATCTCAAACAGAAGCTGGGAGTAGTTGATGCTTCATCCTGCTGTTGAAGCTTGTCTGTATCAAAGAAAAGTTGGTGTACGCGAGTTGGATGAGGGGAATCTGCGTACATACGCCGATTTATGCAGGTGCAGTCGCGTATCTGGAGAAAATCAGCAAGGACAGACTCTGGTTGAAGAGAGTCTGATATGGGTCTGTCAGAGACCATTAGACATGGGTTCAGGTGGAGTAGATAATCTTCTAATAATGAATTGTTGGCATTACCTTAGAAGCTCTTGGTTCTAGTACTCAAGCTGTTTTTGGTTCAGGTGGATCAGCTGCAGAAAGGAGATCAGAAGGAGAACATGGTTGCTGATATATACAGTGATTGTCAGAAGCTGCTGATAGTAGTTATTGGTCATTTGCATAAGTCTTGATATTTCGTCTCTATGTCATGTATATTATTTTATCAAGGTCATGTAACGACCTATTTTGGTTTCCCCACTATGCCTGGGATGATTGATGTGATTGGTTGTCATATGTAAATTTCTAATGTATCCCACTTGGTTGGGTGATGGTTGTATGTATTGAGTCTTTTGGTGATAGGAAGGTCTTTTATGATGTATATGGTTCTTCTTGAAGAACATCTTTTTGCAGATCTTGCTTACAGTCAGGGGGAGCATGTTCAGCACAGCAGAGCAGAGATATCAGCATGTACTCCGGGGGAGCACAACCCTTTGCCCTTGATGACAAAGGGGGAGAATGACTTTGAGGGAACTTATTTTTGGTCCATGGTTGTTAGTCCTTGGAATTTGAACCTATGGTTTTGGACCAAGGTATCTCGTCAGAAGTGTTGACCCCAGGTTTTGGGCCCTTGGTACTGGTTTATTATGGTTTTGGACCATGGTATTGTGGAAGGCCTAAAACTATAAAAGACGAAGGAGATCATGTGACAAGGGATCATCTAAATTATTATTGAATATCTGATAATGTACGAGATCTGAAATATTGGTGATTAGCACTGTGGAGCAGATCTGGATCTGAATGAAGGAGGAACCTTAGCGAAAAGAAGGATAAGTTCTATTGATGGGTCATAATCTCTTGGCTTGAATGATAATATCTTTGCATGATTTTGATCTGTTATATCTGGCACATGCGTGATCTATAAATCTGATAATCTGGGTTAATCAGTGCCTGAATACTTGAAAGAGTGAATTATGTTTGTAGATATGTACGCAGGTTCAGTTCAGCTAAGGCGCATATATACATAGGTTCAGTGAAGGAAAACAGCGTATACGCAAGTTGTTCCATACGCAGAAGCGTATGCACGCAGGTTTCAGGCCATTAAAGTAGCGTATACATTTTGAGTTGTGTTTTTGCTGCTTCTGTTTATTGCTGCAGTGTTTTAGGTTCAGTTTTGGTGTGTGGTATTGTCACTGTGATCTGGGTACAGTCGTCAGAGAGGTGTTTATGTTGATTTAGTTTTGGTGAAAAGGTGATTGGTTGATGCAGAAATTCTTGATGATTGATTGATGTTAATTGAGGATCCAGTCTGAAAATTTATGATTCGTGGTCCTTGAAAGAAAGAAAAGGTTGTAGCCTTCTGTAGGCCAGCACCTACGTACTAGTATCTTGGCTAGTGCAAGAGCTAAGGGGGTTGTAGCTCCCTTCCAGGAGAAGCTGGAAAACAAGAGAGAGTTGTAGCTTTCTGCAGGTTGCAGCCTGCGTACTGGTAAAAGGACTGCACCAGTACATTTGTAAAAAGAAGTTTCTAATTAAAGAAAAGATAGAGACAAATTACAGCAGGTGGTTTTCACCCACATTGGGTTTCCACCTTATATCTTGTGTTCTTGTGTGCGATTGTCTTTCTGCTCTGCTTTACTGTTTCTGGTTACTGGTTATTTGCTTCTGAATCACATATTAATAACTGACATCTGAAAGATAAATCAAATTATAAGTCTGCTTTGTATATGCGGGTTTCTTTATCTATAGTTGCGTATATACGCGGTTTTTATTAAGAGAAGTAGCATATATCATCTGGAATTGGAAAAGGAAATATTTGACTTGATAATACTGATTCACCCCCCTCTCTCAGTATTATTTCCAACAACAAGATAGACCTGGTACAAGTAGAGAGTTAGAGAGGAACACTCCAGTTCTTTCTCAAGTCCTCTTTCAGTCATAAGATAACATCTAGGTCGAAGAGATTTTAGAGTCTATTCAGCTCCTAATTCTCCTCTTCCTCCTGGTCATCCAGACATTTTATTATATGTTGGAACTCCGACCAACAGGCCTTTGAGCCAAGGCTTACATCAATCTATTCCTTCGATGACCACTGCTAGAAGCATGGCATCCATGACAAGTTCTATGAGTATGCAGACTCCTATATCTGTAAAAGGAGGAGGAACAATTTCTATACCTTCTGTTACTCCTAGAATTGCTATATTTGGTTCTACTTCCATTCCATCATTGAGTGGAAGTTATCAAGTTGTTGCATTTGGAATTGGTTTTTTCCCATTTGGAATGTTGACCAGGTCGATTCCTTCGATTTCATTGAGTATTCCATTAGCTGCCTCCACATCCATGGTGAGTGGATCAACTTCTTTTCAGGGTTTCCCATTTAGGGGTGGTCATATACCACATTCCAACCCAACTGTGGGATCCATGCCTTTTTCCTTTTCAGGTCAAGGTAATAATCCATTTCAAAGTTGGACAAACCCTGTAGTTAGTGGTTTAGGAGCCAAGAACCAATCTTATTTCAATCAAAAGGGGAATATGCCATATTCTTATGTCAATACTTTTCAAAACTTTTCTCCCTATGCTAATGCATGGAATCCTTATCAGTGGATTTCTTCTCCTTTTAACACTTCTTTAGGGGTAACTTTACTAGTTACGGAGGATTTGCAGCAGGAGTTGGGCAAACTCCAAATTTTGTTGTATCACAAGGGTCTCCTTATGGTTTAGTTAGGTCTACGAATTACTTCGGGCAACCTGGGCCTTCATATTTCCAGGTCATTCTTTTCAAAACATAGGAAGTTCAGCCCACACCAGGTGGAATCCTCAGGATCTGCCAAGACTCCCTTTTCTAGCAACTTCAAACTTGCTAGATCTCACAAAATTGACTAATGATATGATTAGGTATAACAGAATTTTGCCTCCGGTCCCAACCAAACTTCCCTCTGATATCCCAAAGTTCGAAGGGAAGACAGGTGAAGATCTAGGTGACCATGTAACCACCTTCCACTTATGGTGTTCATCCAACTCCCTGATAGATTATTCAATCAGGTTGAGATTATTTCAGTGTACCCTAACTAGAAATGCGGCTAAGTGGTACATAGAGCTACCAAGGGGCACCTTCACTTCTTTCAGCGATTTGGCTGATATCTTTTTGAACCATTTTCAATTGTTTGTCCAATATGATGTTGAAACTGAGCCTCTGGCTAATTTCCAACAAGATCAGGCGACTCACATTTCCGATCATATTCAGGAATGGAGGAGAAGGAAGAGTCTTATCAAAGCCGATATCCCACAATAATTCCTTCTCGAATGGTTTCTTAAATCATTACAACCTTAGATCTCTAAGGACGTGTCCCTCTCTGGTGTTTTCACTTAAGAGCACGCTATTTTCAAGGCCCAGTAGTTAGAACTAATCTATTCTCATTCTGGGGTTCTTCAAAAAACTCTACCTGACACTCCTAGATCCAAGGTGGATATATCCAAACTAAAGCCAAGTCCCCATGCAGACGGGCTATTCAGATCAATTGATCTAAACACAGTTAACTTGTCTTTACAAACTGCTTCCTCTATGCAGGCATCACCATCCACACCTACACCTTCTCAACCTACATCTATAAATGTCGTCCAAACTTCTAACTCCAAAGGAAATCAACAATCCAATGGAAGGAATAAAGGACAAGGCAGGAAGAAGGACCAGGATGGGAAGGGCAATGCAAATAAACCTAACAATGATGCCAGAGAGGGTAAGAAAGAGTCCAAGAAAAAGGTAAAATTTCCATGCAAGTTATCACCAAAATAGGATCCTGATAGGCTGCTCATCAAGTCAATCTTAGTGTAACTATTTCAAACCAATATTTTGGCTGAGGCTAAGCCTCCTCAACCTGAGAGGGCTCTCTCACTAGGTTTAGGGTTTTTAATTAATGATTAGATGGCTAACTCTAGGAACAAAATGAATGGAAGTATAACTTATTGACTGGTTGAAACTAAAATTAGCAAACATCTATTGGGATATGGAGTCAAAATCACCTTCGACAAAACAACATGATCAGCAAGATATGGAAATTAGGGCACTTAGAATTTAGGTTTATGAAGAAAACTGTAACACAATGAAACAACATAGTTTACAAGCATGTGAAGGAAGTTAGAGCATTTTCCAATGAATTCTAAGTATCACAAGCTCATACCACTGCAAATAAGTAATTCTATAAAGCCATAATAACATCAAACATATAAACTCTTTGTGAATCTTGAGTAGTCAAACTGATCACTGTATTAAGTATGAAAAAACACAGTTTTTACAATAACACAATCTTTCCTTTACTAATGAAAACTCCAACCCCTTCTCATTTCATCTCTTGCTTCATATATATCTTTTACAATAAGGATTCCATGATCCTTCATCAAGAGAATTCGAATTTTCTTGACCTGGCACCTACTCATACCTAAAACAAACTATTAATTACAACTAGCTGTTAACTAACAGTCCTAGAGTCCTAATACAACTAGGAATGTAACTCCTTATTATGCTAGCAACAACCTAGGATGTGGAATGAATTTTGTTTTTGACAGCTGCTCCTTCTTAAATTCGAACTTGGTGATGTCCATAACCCCTAGTTGGCCTCCAATAGCTTCTCCTTCATCTGCCCTGAAAACTAGGAGACTATCCCCTACTCTGTTCAGGCTGAAAAATAGGTGTTGGGACAAAGCTTTTTTTCTCCTCATAAAAAATGTATTTTGAAAAACTGAAGGAGGATTTTGTATACGACTCTATTTTGAACAAAAACCTCTCTTGTGTTTTTGCAATACCTTTCCCACTACCCATAAACTATCTTTGAATATCAAGTGTAAACTAGAAATTTTGATTTCTAAAAAACTGCTCCTACAACAATTTTGTAGCGCAAGTTAAGTCATCAACTTCTCCCAGCTCATAATGAATTTGAAGAACCTGAAAGAGGTTTTTTTAGTTCAGTATTTTAGGAATAAAAACCTCTTTCACTTTTCCAAAATATGCTTTCCGTTGCTCAAAACACCTCCTGGAAGTTGATTACTTAAAACAATTTTTCTGCTAAAAAAGGCTGCTTCAGTGATTTCGTAGCGCATGTAGTGCAAATTCTAGGTTTTGCGCTACAAAAAATCCTAACTATGAATCCCCAATTTCGTAGCACATATAGTGCATTTTCTAAGTTTTGTGCTACGAAAACTCCTAGGTGATTTCGTATCGCATGTCAATTTTGAAACAACCTTAACACATGACACCTTTGAATCAATGTGGGATCAATGATAGGTAAAACAAGATTGTTGACCTTATTTGATAATGGGAACAAGACTCCACTCTATGTTTTAGACTCCTTAAACAAAACAATAAAAATTACTTGACCAAGACTAACATAAAACTTTGGAACCGTACTAGTTGTCCAAAATTTTAGAACTTTTTACAGTGATAACAACTCATATTTCCTCCCTCATTTGCAAGAAATTGAGTCAAGTTTGTCGAGTCCATCTACTACTGATGTTCATACAATCCTAAAACCTTTGGCACCAACACATTTTTCTGTGAAGGTAATATGTTTGTTATCTCACGAACTATACCTATAAACATCTCTAGGAATCCTAACATAATCGAAAATGTCTTCATCGGAGCTGACTGTTCCCCAGAAGAAATTCAAATTTACACCGATCTCTTCAAAGAGTTTCATGATGTGTTCACTTGGTCTTATGAGGAAATTCTTGGAATAGATCCATCTATAGTCCAACATGAGATCAAGACATACGAAAAAGCTAAACCTATTCATAAAAAACTTCGATCAGTCAATCCTAGAAAAGCAGCAACTATTAAAGATGAAGTTGAAAAGCTACTTAAGGTGGGCTTTATACACCCCGCTCCTCTAATTGAGTGGGTCTATAATCCAATCCTTGTAGATAAAAATAAAGGAATGATCTAAGTATGTATTGACTTTAGGGACCTAAATAAGGCTTGTCCGAAAGACAATTACCCCACGCCCTTTATTGATCAAATTATTGATGAATGTGCGGGTAATGAAATTTTTTCGTTCATGGATGGATTCTCTAGTTACAATCAAATTACTATCCGTCCAAAAGATCAGCACAAGACAACCTTTATTTGTCCTTGGGGTACGTTTTCATACAAAAAGATGCCTTTTGGCCTTAAAAATGCTGGAGCCACTTTTCAGCGGGCCATGTCTTATGCTTTTCACAACATCAAACACATTATCGAAGCATATCTGGATGATTTAGCTACTCGTTCTTGAAAGAGAATTGATCATCCTAAACACCTTTGGTTGATATTTGAACAGTGTTGTTTTTATAAAATCCGGTTGAATCCAAATAAGTGTGTTTTCACTGTCACATCTGGTCGGTTGTTAGGATTCATCATATCGACAGAGGGGATTCGTGTTGATCCCTTTAAGGTTGAGGCAATACTTCAGTTGCCTCCCCTATCTTCCATTCGTAAACTTCAAAGTCTCCAAGGAAAGGGAAATTTATTGAGGAGATTCATAGCAAATTATGCCGAGATTACAAAAGGATTTATGCGTTTGCTTAAGAAAGGACTCCCATTTTTGTGGGATTATTTCACGTAGTGATCTTTTGATTCTTTGAAAAAAGCATTAAATTCTGCTCCATTGTTGAGTCCACCCGATTATAGTAGAGATTTCCTTTTGTATCTCGCTACTGTAGAATCAACCATTGGTATGCTTCTGGTTCAGGAAGATGAAGCTTTTTGTGAGCATGTAATCTACTACTTAAGTTGAGGCTTGGTAGGTCCTGAACTACGCTATTCTCCCATCGAGAAATTGGATTTCGCTATGTCCATGTTGTCCAATGGCTTCGACATTACATTCTGCGTTGAAAAACATTTTTCTTAGTATCCGTCAATCCATTTCAGTTTGTTCTCAGTAGGTGAGTGATTGGGGGAAAATATAATAGATGGATTGTTATTTTGTAAGAATTCTATCTAGAATTCATGTTGGCTAAATCTAAAAAATCTTTAGTATTTGCATAGTTGATATCAGAGTTGCCTTGTGAAGAAGTAGTTATTTACGAGGAAAATTTTCCCGATGAACATTTATTCCTCATTTCTTCACAAGATCCTTGGTATGGAGATATCATTATATATCTCCAGACTTCGAAGTTTCCACCCGCTTTCTCCAAAGATGAGTGTAGAAAGTTGTGTCACCTCGCTAAGAATTATGTTATTATAGGTGACATATTATATTGTCGTGAGATTGATTCAATCCTTAGGCGTTGTTTAACTTTGGAGGAAGTTGAGTTAGTTCATAATGATTTCCACAGTGGAGCTTGTGGCAGTCATCTATCACGCCTTGCAACATCCCAAAAAATTTTGCGAGCAGACTACTTTTGGCCTTTGATTTTCAAAGACTATATTGAAGCGGTCAAAATATGCCATCCTTGTCAAGTCTATACTTAGAAAATGTGCACACATCTAGCTCCACTTTTCCCTGTTATCACCATCGGTCCTTTTATGAAGTGGGGCATTGATTTTACTACTTGTAATCCGCCTTCGGCAGGAAATCACAAGTACATCATTGTAGCTGTAGACTACTTTACAAAGTGGGCTGAGGCCATGCCTACTTTCAAAAATGATAGTGAAACAACAACCTTATTTCTATTCAATAAAGTTATTCCACGATTTTGTATCCTTAAAGAGATTTTCACTGACCATGGCAGTCACTTCCAAAATCAACTAATGTTCGAATTGGCTCTCAATTTGGGCTTCCAGTAGGAGCATTCATCTCCATATTATCCTCAAGCCAAAGGGCAGGTTGAAGATGTGAATAAGTCCCATAAAATCATTCTGCAAAGGACAATTGACAAAGCTCGATCCAATTGGCACATCATGTTGTATCCGGCACTTTGGGCATACCGAACGTCATTTAAGACTGCCACTGGTTTTACTCCTTTTCAACTAGTTTACGGGTTGGAATCTATCTTTCCTATTGAATGTGAAAGTCCTTCTCTTAAGCTAGTTGTAAAACTTCTTCCAGAGGCTTCTAGTCTTGAGGAACACCTCATTCATTTGGAGCATCTTGATGAGCAGCGTCGAGATGCCACCATAATAAATTAAGCCCATAAGAGAAGGATAAAATCTCAGTATGATAAAGTTGTCTGCCCTCAGAATTTTCCTGAAGGCGACCTTGTCCTGGTCTACGATCAAGACAAAGACACCCTGGGGGCAGGCAAGTTCAAATCTACGTGGTATGACCCCTTTATAGTCAAGCGCGTTTTGAAAAAAGGGGCTTATGAATTAATTGACTTTGAAGGAAACAAGTTGGTGGAGCCCAGAAATGGGCTCTACCTTAAGAAGTACTTTGCTTAGGCTTCGACCGAGCACTTACTTGTTTGTATATATTGTATGTTTGTACATATCTATCTAGCGGTTTTAGTGATGTTGATATTTTTTATCTGCTTTGGCAGGTATTGATGGATGATTCAGTATATTTAGGATTCGTTGATGGTGTGAGTAGACATACCTGGAACCTTGCTTCTGTAGCTTGGGTGATTTATTATCCATCTAGCCAGTTGATGATTTCGAGAGGAGTATGTATCGGTCTTGCTTCGAATAATATTTCTGAATATACTACCATTATTAATATGATATCCTAAGCAATATCTCTTGGTATTGATTCGTTAGTGGTTTATTTAGACTCACAACTAGTGGTATCTCAGCTGAATAACACTTATCGGGTACAAGATCCCTATTTGTATCACCAATTTTTGAGAGTGAGATTGTTGCAATGATCATTTTTTTATATCACATATGTTCACATTCCACGATCAGAAAATTCATTAGAAGATTCTATTTCTAATCAAGCATTAGATTGGCATATCAATCATTCATCAAATTAAAAAACATAAAAAAAATCAAAAGTGTAATCTGTATATATCATAAATTCGTCTGTATGTAGATAGAGTTTTTATGTCCAAAAACTAATATACAAAAACTTGGGACAAAATTCCCTACAAAATCTGGGTTTATTCCCATCATAATGTCCAATCATAACAACATCGGATCATTTATCTAGCTGCCTTAGGATGAGCAGCCAAAAAATAAACAACAGCATTGGCTACATGCCGGAATAGCCGCACCCAGTCCCGTGGTACTCCTACCACGTGACGCTGCATCTCCTCGGGTAGATCCTCTATGGCTATCATGGGTACTTGGTGAGTCAGCCTCACCAAGTTCCTCTGAATTGCATGAAGAACTCTCTCCATCTCGGCTGCAGCCTATTTGGCACCTCTTCCGAGACGCCTGTGTCTAGGAAATCTGTTAGGTCTCACTGGTCTCACATCTAAAACATGATCAATATATTTTGTCTCCTCAAAAATATTTTTAAGTTCATTAAAAAAAACAAAAAAAAATTATTAAAAAATCTTAAAAATTAAAAAATTGTTACCTATCACACCCCATGCTGCATTTAGTGGTAACACTAAATCTGGATCTCCTCGGAAATCCATCCTGGCATAGGGGTAGTCATCTACTACGATGACCTATTGATCCCACCATGCAAAAAAATCGTTGCCAACGGTCATCCTGGGCACATAACCACCCCCAAGGTGTTTCATCAGGTCATCCCACCTACCCATTCGTGGATCTCTAGGGCTGTTGATAGTCGATAATACCTTGGGTCGACGCCGGGGTACTTTATTGAAGAAGAATGAGCATAAGATTGTGCCATACCCAAAATTATTTGTTTAACCCTTCTGAATGGAGGTTAGTTGGTTATTCATATTGGTTAGTAGAGGCGTACACCAATCAAACACTATGGTGAGACATTCCACTGTGAGGCTCATAGATACTCATGAGGCCTGATGTAAAGCAGCTAAGCCATTTACCCTGGCAATGGTAAATAGTAAAATCTTCAAGGACAAGCTCTCTACATGTTTGATTGGAATCTGACTTCCAATATTTTCAGGATGACCAGGACAGTATATGTGGACATAGTCTTCTATAGTAAGACTACCCTTCATCCTACCATTCGAATGCGCCACCTCTCCCCTTCGAGAAAGACTGGTAATAAAGTATATATCTTTGAGCTCAATCCTTAGGGGCATTCGATCAATCATGAAGGCATCATCCTCTGCACTCCAGTAATGAATCAAAAGCTCAAGCAATCATGTGTTGGCTTTCATATTTGGCATCTTAAAAAAAATTTGCAAGCCACAACCTCTTAAAGCATCCAAAGCATTTTGGTCCTCCATTACTTCATTATCTATAGCACTATGCTCTCTTTCTCTCCAGGTGATGGTCATCCTGTCCAAAAAGATGTTTCAAACCATTAGTTTTATGTTTTAAAACTTTTACTCGTGCACACGTGGGTTCCCTTTTCACACAATCGTGTGTAGGGCCGTCGTATACGTGGGTTACCCATATTCAACCCGCGTGTACGCAGAGTTGAATTTTTTGACATATTTTCCCACAGTCAAAACTTGAAAAAAAATCTAAAAAGTATCACAAACAATTAAAAGCAGGATATAAGGGTTACCTGGAAGTTTTGGAGTGATTTGAACGGTTCAATTGGTCGGAGGAAGCTTGCTTGAGTTTGTCTCCATAGCTCCTTTCTCAAAACACAAATGAAAAAACTGTGAGTCCAAAAGTCCTTATATAAGTTGGAAAATACAAAATATTTTTTCAAAAATTGATTTTTGTCTTATGGAATTTTTGACCTTTTGGCTTGGAGTGTCGAGACTGGGTTGTCTTTATAGGAAATTTTGGAGACTTCTTCGAGACATCATTTTGGTCCCATGACCGCAGACCCGTCATGGCAGGTATCATTTTCTTACTGGCATATAGGTTAGGGAATACCACTTTCCGCTGCATTTTGCATACTAGCCTCCATACTGTGATACATTAGCCATAGGGTCGACCCCATCATATCTTGGTTCACAAACCATTTTCACTCACCAACTTTAAAAATCATGATGCGATGGTAGAGCCATCCTTTACATGGGCATCTTAGTTAGATCCTCACTAACATTGGCTACCCATGCTGCTATATTGAGTAGGATTGGGAGTCCTCTTTAGTCCTACCATGACTTGTGCATTGAAGACTCATTCTCATTCTTCTGTGCCACTTTCTGGCCTTATACCCTAGAGGCTCCTTTGTGTTGAGTTGTACTGTTGCATTGCATATTAACTACTTGCACCTTTTGGCCTTGATTCGACTTCACTTGGACTCATGTTTAAGCCACTTATTGACCATGTATTATGCAAAATAAACCTTGCAATCACTTAGCCTCTGCAACATGACACACCCTTATACCCGTGGAGAGAACATCCCTTTGAGTGTCCTTGACCAATTTCACCACCTTGCATTGAGCATAGGAATATTCCCCTCCCAGGAACTAGAGCATCTGTTTTTTTCGACACTCGTTCTTTCCACTGTACTATAGAATTTTTTTATTCTTTTTCAAGCTTCATATAAAAGAAAAAGACAAAAAGTTATATATTCCAATAAAAAGAAGTGGGAATGGGACATTATTTCCATATTTTGATGGAAACCAGAGTCAGTCGTGTTGCCCTTGAACAAAGCAATAAAAAGAAAGTCTTTCTTCCACTGGGGTGCGATTTATTTTGACTTAGGAGAGCCTTAACCTTATTATCCAATCAATCCTCCTCCGATTGGTTACCTCCTCCAATCATATGGAGAATTTGCTTATGCCTCCTTGTTATAGACATTTTTGTGCCTTGCAGCTCCAAGCATGAAATGTCCATAAACCAAGGACTCCTAAGTCTCTAAAAGTGTTGTTCCAACCCCTAAAGGAACAAGGTCAACAAATTACAGCTTCTCCCAGAAGTTCTCCACCAGAAATTGCTCAGAATAAGTCAAAACAGGATCATTTCAGCTGCTCCACTGGCTAGCTGCGTTGCATAGCACCTAAATACACTAGCTGGGTGCGTTACAATGCACCTAAATGCACTATCAAGGTACGTTGAGCAGGAAATGACAAATGGCAGTGCCATTCCGCGAGGTGGAAAGACAATGGAAGCTTCCAGAATCTTCTCCAATGACACTTGCCTCACTGAGTTCGACCAAGGATGACTAAGAGGCTTTCAGTCTCCAAGTGGAAGCAAGAATTGACAGAGAGAAGACACTAATCAAATCACAGGCTGACTCATCCTCCTTGCATACATCTATATATGGATCCCTCATCCCAGAGATCCAGAGGCTAGAATTTTGTACATTGCAAGGAATAGCTGTTGGTTTTGAGATAGATATCAGAGTATTGGGTGATTTATGTTTTGTTGGAGGTGAAGAAGGGGCTTCTTTGCTGGGAGGTTGATGCTGGATTAGGAATCATCAGTTGTAACTCCTCCTGGATCTTCTTGTTATATCAATAAAACTATTTGAGTTTTTCCTACATACTTGTGTATCATTGATGCTTGTTACATTTGTATGTTTAGCTTAAATCTGATCCTAAGCTTTTTATGAATATAGATCCATGTCTTTGTGTATTTTTCTTCTTCTGTGATCTTACAGGAACTTGGTGAAGTTGGGCAAGTAAGGGAGCAGGTAGCTGGAAGCTGTCAAAGAAGAGAGGGATTGGATCAAAGGATTAGCGCAACACACAAGTCGGTTCTTTCTATCCCCCTCTATCTTTAATTCATAAAGGAAATACAAAAGTAGTTTTCTCTGTTTGTTTCTAAGGCAGCTGTCACACCTTAGTGGGATAGAGCAGTTCTAAATAGACACTTTTCCCGGTAACAAAATGCTTAAAAGAGCTTAAAGGAGACTCGTCTTTTGAGGAATGAGTGATAAAATGGGTAGCAGCTGATTCCAAGTAAGGTTTGGAATTTTCCAATCATTGCAGTGTCACAAGGATGGCTAGTGAAATCACTCTTTGCAGCTGTTCCTCAAAATGGGTAAACAATCAGATGGAGGTTAATGATCGGCCAATGAAAAAGTGGAGGTGACGGTGCAAACACGACCAAGGCTTTAATGGCTGAAGTACTACATTCACGGTGGTTATTTACCAGGGAATAGTTCATTTTTTAACGAGCTTAAACGCGGGTGGAAACATTTGCTCGGTCCGGGTTTATTTTTTAATGAGCTTGAACCTCGCGGTAACACTGCTCGATGATAAGTTTGCATGCCCCCAGCATAATAACACAAATCGAGGTGCATGCCCCCCAAGCTTCATTGCATTCAACTCGATGGTTGGAATGAAGGTTTACCTTTGAGATTTGGAAAGGGGATTTGTTTCATTTTTTAATGAGGTTGACACAGTAAAAGAACTATCCTCATAATTCACCGTGTTTACAGTATTTGATAGAAAATCAAAAACTGAAGGATGATTAAGGTTATTGGAATGATCTTTGTTGTAATCCGGAAGATGGGAGCGATTGTGGTAATCTTCCGATGGTGCCTGTCATATCATCATTGTTTGAATGATTCCTTGGTCTGTAGAATGTACATGCGACCAAGGATCCGAAGAGGTACCATATTCCTTAGACCTATCTATCCAAACACTCGATGAGCGTTGATTTGGGTTTGACTCCCAAGCCAACCAAACTGGTTGCTAATCAAAATGCTTCTCGATCCCAAGTGCTTATCTTGTCTATATCAAAGCAGCAAAATGATGCTTTGACAAGGAATAAAGATTACGAGAATCCACAGCTGTCGAATAACAAGGCTAATGAGCAACCTAGTAGTTCGACAACAACTTTGACCAAAGTTGTGCCACCCATCATTCCTGAACCAATGATAAAGTCACCAAAGGGAGTAGTACAAAAATCGACATTTAATCCTCATGCAAAAGTAGCACAGAATTATAATATAATAGAGTAAAGGGACAAGAAGTGCTATCCCTCCTCTAGATTTTAATCTTTTTGGACCTGAGGGATTATTGCACAAAAGGATCGAGCGCTTGTTTTGTTCGGCTCATTAAAACTATCGAAAATTCATCCCTTCTGTATTGTTTTATACTTCTTCAGACTTAAGGGATTAGATGACGAAAAATGAATTTTGGAGTTACCTTTACATACCTTTTCAGACTCTCTAAAAATGAAAAGGACCAAGTTATCTTTGTCATTAAACTCGTTAAAAAGATTAATAGTGACAAACTTGTCTTTAGACGAGAACGAGTTTCACTATCGCTAGGCTCGTTAAAACATAGAAATGGGTTTGCCCGAAGGGAAAATTATAGAACAAGCATATGTTATCCTCCTCAAGCTTGACAAAAATAAAGAGGTACTGGTCAGCAATGACTGGGGAAAAATTGGGAAGAAAACTCAAAGAATCTTTATTGGTAGCAAGTCGCTCTTGAACATGACACTTCCACTCCGTGTCTGAGTCGAGTTGGGTTGTTTCATTCACCGGTCACATCACCATGGTCACGCCATACCATCCACATTTGGGGTTAATGCTACCAATCCATCACATAAGTGTCGCTGACATGTTCAAGAGAAGTCATCCAGAGAAGTCACCTGTGTCCCACCCACTACCATACATTATACTTCATTCTTTCATGACTGCCATCCTGAACCGTATATCATCAGATTGTTTTCACCTCCATCAAAATCATTTGCTCCGTTCCGTGTCATTGATGTGGGATTCATTAAGGCCCTCCTTTGACGGATCACTTCTTGTCGACATCAGCTCATTATCCAAGAAGTTGGTCTAGGAACACCCCATTCAGTACTTTGAAGCTTGCATGCCTCAATGGCAAGTTTCTCACTTCCGGCGACAGGTTTACATCAATGGCCTTCAACCGAAAGATTTTGCGTGGTGTTCGACACCAAGTCCTTTATTCACACCACGTGAATTGTACTGTAGTACCTTGAGGGTCATTATCATTATCGGTGATTCCTCTCGCGCTTGTTAACAGTTTACATCATTGACTGGTAATCAAGCGATGTCTTTCCATGTTCGACTTCAGAACATTTCTCACATGGATCGACTTGTACTTCGAGTGAAGATCGGACGAGATTGAAGACCCCGGATCTAGTTTCATCCATCCGGGCTGCAATATATATATTCAGGAAAATAAATACATTAAATGTACAACATTGCAGCACAGATAATCATCCTACCAAAAGGATGATGGCTCTATCAGAATCATCAGTCTACGCTCAGACGATTGTCTGTCCTATGTACATGAAAGTGAATTTATAAAGTTGAGCATGGGAATGCCCGCCTCAGCTAGATCATGAAAGACAGTATGAAGATAATGTATTGTATTGTATCTTATTACAGGTCTCCTCCCAGCATTGAAAGAACTTCGGATCCTCATAATAAAGCATTTCACCCGATTAACAGCCTCATACTTTAGGGGGCAACTGTTATAGACATTTTTGTGCCTTGCAGCTCCAAGCATGAAATGTCCATATACCAAGGATTCCTAAGTCCCTAAAAGTGTTGTTCCAACCCCTAAAGGAACAAGGTCAACAAATTACAGCTTCTCCCAGAAGTTCTCCACCAGAAATTGCTCAGAATAAGTCAAAACAGGATCATTTCAGCTGCTCCACTGGCTAGCTGCATTGCATAGCACCTAAATACACTAGCTGGGTGCATTGCAACGCACCTAAATGCACTATCAGGGTGAGTTGAGTGGGAAATGACAAATGGCATTGCCATTCCATGAGGTGGAAAGACAATGGAAGCTTCCAGAATCTTCTCCAATGACACTTGCCTCACTGAGTTCGACCAAGGATGAGTAAGAGGCTTTCAGTCTCCAAGTGGAAGCAAGAACTGACAGAGAGAAGACACTAATCAAATCACAGGCTGACTCATCCTCCTTGCATACATCTATATATGGATCCCTCATCCTAGAGATCCGGAGGCTGGAATTTTGTACATTGCAAGGAATTGCTGTTGGTTTTGTGATAGATATCAGAGTATTGGGTGATTTATGCTTTGTTGGAGGTGAAGAAGGGGATTCTTTGCTGGGAGGTTGATGTTGGATCAGGAATCATCGGTTGTAACTCCTCCTGGATCTTCTTGTTATATCAATAAAACTATTTGAGTTTTTCCTACATGCTTGTGTATCATTGATGCTTGTTACATTTGTATGTTTAGCTTAAATCTGATCCTAAGCTTTTTATGAATATAGATCCATGTCTTTGTGTAGTTTTCTTCTTCTGTGATCTTACAGGAACTTGGTGAAGCTGGGCAAGTAAGGGAGCAGGTAGCTGGAAGCTGTCAAAGAAGAGAGGGATTGGATCAAAGGATTAGCGCAAGACACAGGTCGGTTCTTTCTATCCCCCTCTATCTTTAATTCATAAACGAAATACAAAAGTAGTTTTCTCTGTTTGTTTCTAAGGCAGCTGTCACACCTTAGTGGGATAGAGCAGTTCTAAATAGACACTTTTCCCGGTAACACTCCTGCATGACAAACTTTAACAAAGTTATCATATGCTACCTTGTAGTCATATTTGAGTCATGCTTTTGTTCAAGGGAAGTAAACCTGAGTCGACGTCTATGCGATGTCTCTTGACCTATTTTTCAGTCGACCATCCCTAGTTTTTAGCGTCATGTTCATTATCACATCAGTTTTATTGGTCCTTTTCTCATGCTAGTTTGAGAAGGTCTCCATTGACTTCTTGCTGGCGGGTCTTGTCCTTATCAACTATGATAAATTTCTCTGAAGGTAGATCTAGAGCCGCACCCTGGACCTATTTCCATTATTGATAGGTCGTCTTGTGCTCAACATCAATTAGTATCATGGGTCTTTGACTGAGTGGTTTCCCTTGTGTTTGACATCAGCTTTCATTATCACACATTGGGATTCGTGCAGTGCCTTGGTTTCCATTTGACCCTATTGGTGGATTCCTTGCCTCTGTGTTAGCTTTCATTATTGGTTGGTTCAGAGGGTTTCTATCATGCGCTAGCTACATATTGTGTACACTGGAAACATGCTTCAGTTGGGTTACTAAATCTTTGTTCGTTTGATTCCTTCCAAATTATTTACCTACGGGTTACACTCGCACTAGATTGATGAAGGATGCCTTAATTCCTTCCTTCTAGCAGATATTTTCCCATCGACTTCAGCTCATTGCTCTGGGAAAGGGATCTAGAGTCCATTTTGCAGTACATTAGAGTTTGTAGTCATCAGTGCCAGATTCCTTCACTATCGACAATGGGAAAACATCATTATCTCCTGATTGATAGATTATTTCAAGTGTTCAACTATAGCTCATTTATTCGCACTTGTTAGATTATACTGGGTACCTTGAATCTCATCATCATTATCAGTGAGTAGTCTCACGTTTTTTATGGTATAAATCAATGATCGGTAATCAAACGATTTCTCACATGGTCAACTTTAGATCATTCATTCCCACTGTGTAGAAATGTACCATGGCGGTCGGTGAAGACCTTGATTTTGCATCAACATGTTCTAGTTCACTTGTCAATTGCTCCTGTTTCTTCTAGTTGACACCATCCACATTATATGTTGTAGTTCCTTACAACAACATCTTATATGTTGGCACCTGAGTTGCGGCGTAGTACCATTTATTCCATCATGTTCACTTGGTACTATTTGGATCATTTTCTTGGCTTCAATGATCAACTTCATACTTCAGCATCACTGATCAACTCTTTATATGTGATATTCAGGCATGTAGTTTCTTTATTATGATTAGATTATCCATTATGTATTTCCAATTCCTTTATACTTGTATGCATATTGTATCCGCTTTTGAACTTGTCATGCGTACATGCTTTACTATTTCTGAGCATGGGTATGCCCACCTCAGACAACAGTTTCTTTCTGATCTCTTTCGATGGCTTAGCAAGCTAAATTCTAGTGAACTCCTCCACAGTCTCGGCATGATTCCTTCCATACATTTAATACATTTTGGCCATCATGTACCCCTTCTGACCTCATATATTAGGGGGCATCTGTTATAGCACCATTTACCACTCTTGGTAGATCTGATGCTCTGATTATGGCCTAGGGCAACCATTCCTTCCAGACTTGGTCCAAAATCTAAAAATAATGTTTTATTCCATATATGCTACTTTTCCCTGTGATAAAAGTGTGTACACGCAGGTCATCATATATCCAACCTGTGTACATATGTTAAAACACTTAAAAAAATTCCTTAATTTCGGGCGGAGTTCATAGGTTTTACCTGTTACTCACCTCCTATTGCCCGTGGCCCAAATGTTTCCCAACTGAAAAAACTAATTTGGAGAGGTATAAATAAACCTCCATGGGAAGGCCTTAAGAAAGAAGGATGACATATTGATACTATAGTGAGATTATCCCTAATCAAGTCTGAAGAATCCTTGTGCCTCCTACACTCCCCAAAGCTTTAGGAAACCCTTGTTTCCTTGATTATAGATATCCCCCATCTTGTTTGAGATATCCTTGTATTGGTGATGGAGGAAGATTTCTGGAGACCGGGAAGGGACAAATCCGGAGGACAGTTCTGCTTGGAGCCAGAGAAGGACTTTCTCCACCTTATTTATAGCTTACTTCAATAAAAAGGAATGTTGTTTTGTTTCCGATATGAAATGTGTTTATGCATCAAAATTATGTTGTCATTCATTTATGGATCTTATATTGATGTATAATTAGTCATTCATTTATATGATTTAAAGTTAACATCATTTATATGCTTTATGTTTCTATTGTCGTGTATGTTCCATTTGAATAATTTTTAGGTTTCAAGAACATTGGGAGTAGCTCAGGGTTTGCACCCTGTGGGATCTACCCAAATGAAGGACATCTGGGTAAGGACACTCCTACATGATTTAGTAGAATAAGTATTTTTGATGATTGTTTGAGCATTTATTGTTGAGGTTTTCCCTCTGCTCTGTTGGGGTTCTCAACCCAAAGCCCTAAGGTGGTTTCACCTATAACACTAGTGCAAAGATCCTGGCAACCAGTGCAACCACTGCAACATTGATGGCCATACAGAGGAGAAGTGCTGGAAGTTGCATCGAGAGCTAAACTCAAAGAACAAGAAGGATAATAATAAGAAGAACCTCATGGCCACTGATTCGAGCAACCAAATCGAAAGCAGCTCAGACGTGGATGAGAAGATCGTCTATACATCAGTACATAAGGAGGTGAATCTAAGTAGCTTTCAACAACAGGAAGAGAATGAAATGACCAAACTCTTCCATGTAAAGATACAGGTCAAGAAGATGAAGATTGATGCTCTCTTTGACTTAGGATCGTAGGCAAATCTCATCACATTAGATCTGGTCAAGAAGTTGGGGCTAGAAGTCCGTGATCATCCAAACCCATATCCACTGGGATGGGTACATAAGGATGAAGAGTTGAAGGTAAAAAAATAGTGTAAAATTAGATTTACTATCAATGCTAATTTTATTGTTGAAGTAGATCTGGATGTGGTTCCCCTTGATGTATGTAGAGTTGTGTTTGGAAGTCCATACATGTACATGTGTGATGCAATATTCATGAGGAGAGATAACCAGTACGGGCTCATCAAGAATGGAAAATCTTTCATCATCAATGCACACAAAGGCAAGTTGAAAATTTCACGGGTCAGTTCCAGCCAAGCCAAGAAATTGATCAGTTCCAGCAAGAAATATGTTTTATTGTTTTTAAGGGAAAATCAATGTGTAGAGGAGTCAATACATGGCAAGGCATCCCTAAAGGGGTGTACTAAGAAACAAAAATAGCAATTGGAGGAGTTGTTACAGGAATACAAGGACGTGTTCCAAGAGCTTAAAGGGCTACCCCCTAAGAGAGAAGTGGAGCATGAGATCCAGCTATTTCCAAACTCCCCATTGCCAAATATTGGGCTCTATAGGTAGTCTATTATAGAAGCAAGTGAGGTGAAGAAAAAATTGCAACAGTTGTTGGAACAAGGTGTCATTCGACCGAGTATGTCTCCATTTGGGTCACTGATCATCATTATTCCAAATAAGGATGGGAATTGGCGGATGTGTATAGATTACAGGGCACTGAATAAAATCAAACTCAAGAACAGATACCTCTTGCCTAGGATAAACGATCTGCTAGATTAGTTTCAACAAGAAAATTATTTCACCAAGCTAGACTTGAAGTATGGATATCGTCAGGTTCGAGTGAAAGAAGAAGATACATGGAAGACGACCTTCAAAACTAGGCAAGGTTTGCATGAGTGGTTTAGTTATGCCAATAGGCCTATGTAATTCACCAGCTACATTTATGAGATTAATGAATGATGTACTGCACCCTTTTAAAGGTTCATTTGTTATTATCTATTTGGATGATATACTGGTATATAGTGCTACCTAGGAGGGGCATATTTCACATTTTACGCAGGTTATGGAAACATTGAAGAAGCACCAAAGCAAATCTCAAGAAGTTCGAGTTTGCGTAGCAGTCCTTGGTGTATTTGGGATATGTTATTGGTGGAGGAGAATTGAAGATAGATCCTTCCAAGATGGAGGCCATCATGAAATGGTCGGTGCCTACTAATGTTATTGAGGTTAGGAATTTCATTGGAGCAGCATAGTACCTGAGGAAATTCATAGCCTCATTTTCAGTGGTAGCAACATCGCTCCACGCCATAACAATAAGTGGCAAGAGTTTCCAGTGGGGAAAAGGTCAGAAAAAGGCTTTCGATGAGTTAAAGAAGAAGATCAGTGAAGCACCAGTTTTGGCATTACCAAACTTGCAAAAACCCTTTGAAGTGGAGACATATGCGAGTGGGTATGCTATGCGAGCTATCTTCATGCAAGGAGGAAGGCTCATTTGCTACCATTCTGAAGTATTTCACGGGGCAGATCTTAACTACCCTACCTATGATAAGGAGATCTATGACATGGTGCAAGATGTGAAGGAGTGGAAGCACTATCTGAAGGGAAAGGAGACAATAATCCACACAGATCACCAGCCGTTACAGTACCTACAGGCCCAAAATAAGCTACAATAGATCAGGGATTACAAGTGGATGGCGTTTTTACAACAGTTTCATTTGGTGATCAAGTATAAGAAGGGAAGCACCAATAAGTTGGCTGATATGATTTCAAGGCCATCCACATCAAAGATTACAACTTTGGGGACTCTTATGCACATGGGGCCATTCAGCCATGATGCATACAGAGAGGCATATTAAGAAGATGAGCATGATGGTGACAACACCATTGACTACCATCTCCATGATGGGTTACTATACAGGCTGGATAAGCTATGTGTTCCTAGAGGTGAGTACTTGTAGTTGATTAAAGAGGCTCACACCTCCAAGGTTGCAAGGAACTTTGGTGTAGGGAAGATTGTGGTTAACTTGAAGAGGTATGTGTATTGGCCCAAGATGCAAGAAAAAGTAGCTAGGTTCATAATAGGATGTATGCTTTGTTGTACCAGCAAGCATAGCAATAGGAAACAAGGTCTATATCATCCCTTACCTATACCTACTCGTCCTTGGGAAAGCATTTCCATGGACTTTGTAGGAGGTTTACTGACAACTAGGAAGGGACATGACTAAATGTTTGTGGTAGTTGCCAAGTTCAACAAGATGTGTGTTCCGATGCCCTGTAAAAATACCATCAGCAGACAAGAAGCATAAAACTTTTTCTTTGGACAAGTCCGGGTACACTTTGGGATACAAAGGAGCATCATTTCAGATAGGGATACAAGATTTCTCAGTGCATTTTGGACTACATTTTTGGAGAATATGGACGTGAAGTTGAAGAGATCTACAACATTCCATCCACAGACAAAAATAGTCAACAGGAATTTGGTGCAACTTCTGAGGGGTTACAACCAGAAGCATCCGAATACATGGGATGAAAATATGGTATATATACAACATCCTTATAACAGGGCAGTGCAAACTTCGACAGGAAATTCCCCATTTGAAACTTGTTTTCGATATTTTCCACCTTACAGGAGATGCTTTGTGGGCTGAAAAATTTATAAAGAAGATCAGGTAGATCCATATGCAGGTACAGGAAACACCGCAGAAGTTGCAGGAGAAGTATAAGGCTAGTCATGATCAACAAAGAATAGGGAAATCATTCAAGGTGGGAGATAGAGTATGGCTACATTTACTAAGGAGAGGCTACAGAGGTCTTGTAAGAAAATCAAGGCTCTTATATATGATCCCTTCGAGATACTAGAAAAGGTGGGTGATAATGACTATCGACTCATTTTACCACCATATATGCACATTTACTCGGTTGTAAATGTGGAGAATTTGAAACTCTATGAGCCTTCCATGCTAGATCAAGAAGAGGAACAGGTCCTACCTTCTGTGGAGGATTTGGCACCAGATGCTAAGGTAGAGTTGACAGAAGATAAATTTTTGCAGAAGATGTTTAGAACTACAAGACACGGGAAACAAACCTTTGGCAGATTGGGTTGAAGGGACAACATCCATGCAAAGCTAAATGGTACACCAGAGAGAAGGTGGAGGAAAATTTTCCTCACCTCATTCAGTAAAATATTTTGGGGAACAAACGCCTCCAAAAATAGGGAGGTGTGATCGGAATTGGATCATTAAATTGTTTTTCATCGATCTTGATGCATTTGGAGTGGAAAAAGTGGAGGAATTAGCTCACAGGACCATTTTTATTGGTAGGACCCAGTTTGGCAAAACGAGTTCTCAAACCTTCTGGGAGCATTTTGAGGCATCAAATGATGTTTTTTTGGGGTAAAAAAATGTTGCTTTAAGTGCCACACCTTTTCATTCTATTCTACACACAAAATATTTGCAATGACACAAGAATTGTGTCAATCGGAGTCCGTATGCAAAAGTTATGCCACTCATAAGTTGACCTTCCTATTTTCACACCTATAGTTTAGCAGGATGTCATGTCAGCCCCCATTATTCATGGAAAAGGGGCTAGCCACTTGTTTGTGATGTAAATGAATCAAGAAGAGTCTATTTTGCAACTCTAGTTAAGAGTTGATGTAGTCAAACTAAACCACTAGTAGGCTATCGGGCTGTGTTATAACCGGGCCACTAGGAGGCAGAGGCATTCCATTCTTTCGAGAGCATTTTGTTCCATAGTTGAGAAAATATAGACATGAGAGATAGGAGGTAGAGCACAAAGAGAGGATTTGTGCATTGTAGTAAAAAATGGGCCATGGACATTACTTCTTTGTATCTGCAGCCATATTTCTAGATAGTGAAAGAGAGCGAAGCGACCTCACCTTCCTACTTGGTTTTCTCTCGAAAGGGTTTCCGAGAGAGAATATCTTGTGTATTATGTGTGTGTGATACTATTCTATCATTATCTACTTTTCTGGTTGATTTATTTTTACATGCATGCACTAATTACAGTTAATTTTACATATCTAGAAATTAAATACCACCGTGATAGTGTAGAATCTCATATTTTTAATATAATATTATCATATCTGTTGTGATGAACTATCTAGTGGAATATCCACATTATTTTATGGATCATACATGTTGAGATGTAATTCATTCTCCCTCTCAACAAACAAGTCTCTAAAATTTATATTTCTCCTCAATGATTTGCATGCATCTTCGACCTTGAGAGCATACAGGTTCTTGACTCGCACACCTGTCCCATGGCAATTTGTCTAAGGAAAACCTTTCCCTTACTAAAAATCACATCATAGCCACAATCTTCCAATACCATGATGGAAACCATATTCTTATTTATTCTTGGAACGTACATCAAATTTTCGATTCTAAGAGGGGAGCCAGACCCCCTCTGAAAGGTAACTATACCGATCCCAGTAGTGATATACCTCTCGTCATCTCAAAACTCTATGTTCTTCTTAAGGTCTTTCTCCCCAATGTCACTGAAGATATCTATATTCCTTGTCATATGGAATGATGCACCACCGTTGAGATACCAAATGTTACAGTGTTGGACATGCATGCAATGAGAGTGAAATCAAGTTCAAATTGTGAAGCTAGAGCTTCACCTACTGCCACTACTACTGATTCCTTCTTGCTTACCTTCTTCGGTGGTAAATTCATGGCGTAGTGCCCATACTCTTGACAGTGAAAGCACTTGACTTTCGACCAATCCTTCTTCTTGCTACCCACCTCACCTTGGGACTTCTTTCCCTTAGCTTTCTTTTCTTTGTTCACTAATGAAAAGTCCTCTTCCACTTCCATGGAAGAGGTCCCATCTCTGGTGTTCTATCGAATCTCTTCCTATAAAAAATCTGACCACAGTCGCTCCTAATATGGTAGCTTCTCCCTCCCATTAGCAGAGTCCTGGTAATAATGTCAACTCTTGGAAAGTCCTAGAAGAGCTAGTTGAGTGATCCCTGAATTGGATTGAGGATCACGAAGCCACTGGCCTATTAACCCTTGAACCAGACTGTGGCTTGCGCTAAAGCGAGATTATGTGCCTTGGTGGGCCTAGGAATCCTTGCTAGTGAATAACAGGATATACCATAAATCCAAGAGGTGGATTTTATCTCCGTTAGGCCTAGTGGTCCTGGGATGGGATGCACGGTAAATGCTGGAGATTATGTTTTGGTATAGGGACTAGTGATCCCTGGATTGGATGGTGGATGCACCATAAATCCTAAGAGACAAGGAAGCTCTCAAATTCCTCATAGTGTAGGTGGCGAACTCTATTGGCATCCATGTTTATTGGTGTTTTTGGTGTGTTCTATGAGTCCCACATTCATGCTGGGAATATGGCACGAGGGTGATTACCTGAAGAGAGACTTGGACCAGCCAATCTATGGTTGGGTGGAATGTGGTAGTCCCATCTCTAGTTGGTTTATTACATCCATTAATGATAAATTCGTTCCCTTGATTTTCATGTGCAAATGTATTGATGTATATGTGGATTTTGATGGCTGATATGTTTATGGTGTTTCTGTTCCCACTATGATGGTTATATGTATATTTTATGACAGTAGCTATGTATGGCTCTTAGTATGTTTTTACTTGTAAATGAATGGATAGTGTATTGATCGCTTAATAGATGATAATGCAGCAAATGACATGAGGGAACAATGGTTCATAGCGATTATCAGGTAAGTATGAGACACGTATGAGATCCTTACACTTAATTTTTTTGTTTACACATGTAGGTTACCTGTTGATGATAATATTTGATGAAATTCCTGACATGGCTAGTAGGGGTCTATTTATGGTCTTTTTTATTTTATTTCTTTTGCATCATTGTTTACCTGTATTTTTAATGATTCTAAGCTTTCACTCCATTCTGGGCAGTGGCCTGGGCTCTAGGCCTTAAAAAGTAGCTTAAATCCCAGGGTCGTTAGCACAAAACTAGCAATTTTTTTCTCTGGTCAATGCTAGGAAAGTCTGTGAGAGTGACTTTGGGTTGTTGGTTGCTCCCTTGCCCATAGCATGAGAGTGAATATGGCCTAAGAGATTTAGAACAGTAGTGGGACCGAGGGACAGGTTGTCTAAGTGGCTCACTTATCTCCTAGAGGTTTTGTTGATGATGTTCGATGACTGTATGTGATGTTCCATCAATTCCACTTCCTTAAGGTCACATATGAGGTCGAATTTGATCATACCATCCTCTGGTCTCATGTTTACCCTAGTTGGCATGGTTACTTGGGTGGGTGTGGGAGGAGGGTGTTACATAGTGGTTTCAAAGCATGGTTCAACTCTTTGAATGGATGGGTGGTGTGTGTTGTTCATGCATGCATGTCAGTTACATGTGTGTCTCTTAAACTTGCATTTCATGTGCTTGTTGCATTGGCTTGATGATTGATTATGGTTGTAGTATGGTTGTTATGGAGAATTTGATATTGAGTTCATGAAATGTATTTGTCATGAGTATGTGACTGGTTTCATATGGATTATATGTCACTTACAAGCTGATTTTATGTTATCTACTTAGTACATCCTTGTATGTTAGGTAACATTCTTTAATATGTTGATTACATGTATTAGTCTTGTAGGTTGATTACAAGAATTGATCACTTATGTTCCACTACATGCATTTATGTGTGTGTATGTAGTTGATTAGGCATTGCTTATGCATGTGGTTGGTTGCATGTGGCAATGTGTATAATGGAGTAATGGTCGTTGTCACGCATGAGGTCATAGCATGCATTATTGATATAGCCTTGCATTAATGAGGAGACCCTAGCTAGAGTGATGTTTATCTGTTGATATGTTTATTTGAGAATGTATATATGTTGTTATGTTTATGTTATATATGTTTCACATTGATTTGGTGATCTTGCAGAAAAGGTATCCTCCCCGAGCTATACTAAGGTACATTGGTTTATGGTGATTTGGTTTATCTGACATATTTTGCATTGCAGGAAAGAGATCAAATGGCTAGCAAGGTGGTAGACTACATAGAATCTCCCTATGCATCAGATGAGCAACGTGGTGGAGGGCATACTTTTGATTTGGCCAATACATTAAGAAGCTTGAAGGAAGAGATAAGGAGTTGTAAGGTAGATAATTATTGGATCATATAGGCACACAAGAAGCAAGCATATGTTAATGCTATGCTTCTTCAGAGTTTGTCGGAATTGCAGTGACAAAGGCCGCTTCAAATCAGCCATGGACATGAGGATGGAAATAATGGGGCATATGGCAGTAGGTCTTCTAGTAGACACGGGTCAGATAGATCTGATACAGTGAGAGATGGCAGGTTGTTAGACACTCTAGATAGGAGGGGTGATGAGTACAAGTATTATTCTAGTTATGTTTCTGATATAAATTATGATAGTCATCACTATCATCCTTACAGGAGGAATGATAGGGGATACTTACCAGATGAATTCAAAAAAGAAATACCACCCAATTTTGATGGAGATGTGAAGAAACCGGAAGAGGAAGAGGCTTAGATACCTGGGATGAAAAAATTCTTTGAGTTCCATGAGTACATAGATAAGATGAAGGCCATAATAGCTATCTTTGGCTTGAAACATAAAGAAGACATCTGGTGGGAAGATGTTAAATGGGTTAGAGACATTAGGACAGATGACTTGAGTCGGCAAGAATTCAAAAGGATTTTTAGGAAGACATATTTGTTAGAGAGGTACTACGATAGTAAGGCTAGATAATTCTATGAGCTAAATATGGGATCAGTGACAGACGAAGAGTACATGAACAAGTTTCTGGAGCTATTCTGATGTGTACCGTATCTTACTTGTTATCACAAAAAATTGATCATCTAGCCATAATTTACTAAATGGACTAAAGTACACCATGTAGGGTCAATTTTACCATAGTAAAATTGCTTTCACTGTGAGAAATTACTTAATAAACCACATTTGTTAAGTCATTTATAATTAAACCCAGGAAGAATAATTAATATTCCTTGTCACATTTGACCCAATTATGAGAAATAAATAGATAAATCATTAATTATCTTATATTTCTCTAGGAATAATTAATTAATCACTAATCAGTTATTATTCCTTCTCAAGTTTGACCAAATCCCTTGGGAATAATTAAATAAATCATTATTTGTTTACTATTCTTTAACCATATTTCTTGAGATGATAAATAAATCATTTATTTATTTATTATTTGTAAACAAAATTTTAAATACTTTTTCCCACTAACCAAATATAATAAAATATTCCAAATGGTTATTTCTAGAATGGGTTCAATAATATTTAATTATAGTTCATTAATCAAGGATAACCTAATATTTTGTTATAAATAGAAGGGTTTTCCATTCATTATTCACTTTCAATTATTTTCATTGTTGCACTCACTATTTCATCTCTGATTATTATCACTATCGCTCACCATTTTCTTTTCCATTTGAGTTCTCATTGAGCTCAAACATTTTATTTGTTGCATTTACACATTATACTGAAGAGGGACTCTATAAAAGCTGAAGACATTTGAGGATAGCTAAGAAACCTTCCCATAGAGGGGGGCTAATAACATTATATGTTTCTTTCATGGGTGTTGTTTGATAAAATATATTCTTTATATATTTTGTTTCCATTGGATTATTGGAGTTACTTGCGCTTATTTTACTATTCCATTTTGATGTCTAACTATGATTGTGGCATAGATCAGGGCTTTGGCAGGTTTTGTTTCTATCATTTTTCTGTGGATCTACAATGTTTAGCAGCCATTTTCATTGTTAGGGTTGTTTTTCATCCACAACCTTAAGTGATTTCTTTTCATACACATTCAAGAAGAAAACACAATAACAATTTGGTGACTTGAATAGGGATTTTCTAATTCTCGCTAACAATTTGGCAACTCCACTGCATTTTTAATTCTGATCCAAAAACCTGGGTGACCTTCAGTTTTCGGCTTAGGGCTTTTTCTATTTTAGTCTCTTAATGTTGTTTACTAAATTTGTAACCCTATATTAGTCAAATTTCTAACTTCCCTACGTTTTCTGGTCTTTTTCGCAAGTCACAGGAACTAGCCACGACAAAGACGACAAATTATTCCTAGACTTGCCGATTGAGAATCAAGGAGAAGATATCACACTATTTTGTCCCAAAAGTGCGATCTCAAGGTCCAGAGCGCACTTTCTAGACCAAAAAGTGTGATATCCCAGGATGCATGTTAGTACATGAGATTTTTAGGGTTTCTGGGATTTTTTTAATCTGTTTCTAGGTTTTTCCGAGAGTTGTCTATTACATTGGTTGACCACTCTATTAGCCCACTTAGGCCTTGATATACTCTTTTTCTCTCATCAGAGTCGAATTTATCCCCCTAGGGCTTCTAGTATGCTTCCACCTTTATAGGAGGAGTTTAGCTGAGTAAGAAGTCTGAGTTTTTGCAGATCTTTCAACCATATTTTTCAGATCTATACCTTCTTTTTTTAGATATTCAAATATAGGTTGTTTCCATCCAAATTTTTCTCTTGAACCTTGTTCGGTCATTTTCCTTAGGGTGCCACTGTTTCCCTAGGTTTCACACCCATCTCCCTATCTTTTGCAGCGATTTTCCTCCCTGGTTTTTGGTTGTTGTTGCGTCACTTTCCAACAACATAGTGTCATTTGATCCCAGTCACACTGAAACTTACATATCTTGGCCTTTTTCATGTGTTTTTATTTGATTTCGCCACCAACCAGCATACTGTTTTCAAACCCAGTTTGGGTGGGGTTTAGAGAGTCGATTTGTTGTTCATTTTCTATTTTTAATTTCAGTTTATTTCAACAATATTTTTCTTTTTTCAAACATGATCTGGGCTTAATTAATAAACACACTTACATACAGAAGCACACCTTAAGCAAATGGCACTTAGTTTACACCGCCAAGCCAAGACTTAACTTAATTAATTTATCTCCCAAAAAAAGAGACAAAAACATCTTGTTGATCTCCCTTCACCATTTATGTGTCACTTGTGTCTTACAACCATTGTGCCACCAAGGTGTTTGTTGTGGAGACTCTTAGGCCTTCATCCCCAGTTTCCTCTTGGGCATATTAATGCCCCCCCAAAAGGTTCAAGTTCGTAGTCCCCTGAGTGCCCATACAGACTCCTCTTCTGGTCCATCTAATTCCTCATCTGATTTTGAGCCTCCTTCACCACATACCATCATCATGTCAGGACTGATTATAGGTGCAGGAACCCAAACTAATGTTGGCTTCAATTCTACTCTAGTAGTCACAGCTAGTGGAACCATCTCAAGAGTCGTTCCAACAGCTCCCATACTACCTTTCATGTTTGGGTTAAGCCTCTCTGATTTTAGCCAGATGATTAATGACGCTATACACCATGATGCTAGTTGGCCATCTATGTCGACTAACTTTCCCTCTGACATTCCCATGTTTTCGGGTAATTCTGGAGAGGACCCCACCAATCACGTCTGCTCCTTCCATATGTGGTGTTCATATAATTCCATCATCGATGATTTCATTCATCTTCGGTTGTTCCAATGCACGCTCACAGGAGATGTTGTGAAGTGGTATGTTGACCATACAACCGCCTCTCGTTACATTTTTGTGATGCTTTATAAAGTGTTCCTCTCATATTTCCAGTTTCCTCTCTGATACGACACTGGTACAGAGCTCTTGACAACATTCTGTCAATCCTCTACCACCTATCTTTCCAATCATGTCTAGGAATGGCTTAGAAGGAGGAGACCATGTCTACCTCAATTGGTTCCTTATAACTATTTTAGTGCCTGTTTCCAAAGATGTCACGTCTCATTTTCCTCTTATAGAGGAAGAGTCTCTCCAGACTGCTCTAAGATATGACTTGATTTATGCTCAATCTGATTATGTCTATACCGTTATACCAGACCTCCCCCGTCCTGGTGGTGCCAATGCACTGGGGCCATCTCACGTCGCCAACAGTACCATTGGAGCTATTTCATATCCTTCACCATAGACTCAACAGAGTTATGGCTATCCCCAAGGGGGCACTAAATCCTCCAACACTTATGCCCCTCCTGCCAGCAACGTGTATTTAGGACAAATCCCCTCTTATGCATTTACCCAACCACATCAGCATATGTCAGGGCCATCTAGTGCTCAACCTGTTTACCAGATGTTTCCCCTTCACCATCTTATACTATGCACCGCCAAGCGCTCCAGCCCCTCAATCATTAACACTGTAGTATCCCATGCATCCTCAGTATCCCATGCATCCTCAGCCCCAGTAACCACTACCCCTTAGGGTCAAGTGTTTGTACAGCAGAGTGTAACCATCCCAAGCAGAACAAGGCTATTTGTACGAAAAAATCTTGTGCATGTTGTGGTGTACATGGCCATTATACTCATGAGTGTCCTCTCTTACCCCAGATGCACCAAATGTGGGAAGCCCAAGTAGCTTCTAAAGGTCAACTGCCCATGCAGTAACCGCCTCAAAATCTTGCACCATCTCAACCTCAGCAAGGTCAAGCATCCCACCTTCCCCAACCTTCTGTTCCTGTCGACTACTAGATCCTTATGACAAATTCTGATAAGGTCAATCCCTCTGATATCAACCTGCAAACTCGGTCGCACCAATATGACAAGCCAGCAACTTTTTCCGCCACTGAGTCCAAAACCAAAGCTTTTACTGAGCCTATTACGACACCAAATGGTCTGCTATAGATTCCTTAACCTAAGAGCCAATTCCTAATATCCAAAAGGGACCATTACATCATAACACAACTTCTAACCAAGCTTCCCATACATATAGTATAGTAGACAACTTGGCACAATCACCTGCTCCCATGTCGACACTGGAGGTGCTCCAGTCATGCCCATCTCAAAAGAAAGCTCTAATAACTACTTTTGGTGTAGTAGACCCTTCAGACGATCATTTCATTGTCCTTCTTGTTGATATGTCATAACATCCTCCATTACCTCCATCCATTGCTTTTCAAATACTAGTCGGAGTCCATAATGCCATCATCTCCCAATGCATTATCGATGAAGGTGAATCCACCTGTGTGATGTTCATTGTGGTTTGGAAGCAACTCAAGTCACTTGAGATGTCCCCATCCACCATCACTTTGTGTGTTGGGGACAATCACTCCTCCCAACCTCTCAGCATGTATCGTCATTGTCTAGTCACTGTTTTGGGAAAGACTATTCATGTAGACATCAAGGTTATTGATGCCCCTCTAGATTACAACATTATCTTGGTTCGTAGTTATACTTATGCAATGATAGTTGTCGCATCTGCAATTTTCTACAAGATGTGATTCCCCCATGAAGGGAAGATCGTCACCATCGATCAGTTGACATACTAAGAGCCGTCATCCTCAACCTCCCCTGAGTCCAATATCTTGTCGATGTCTGATAAGAAGTCTTCTACCCCTCTCACTGGTGTTTCACTAAGATTCTACAAAGGTTCCTCATTATTAGGTGCTTTCCCCAGCCCTCCCCCTCCCATCTCTGAGCCAAGCTCTTTGAGTTTTTTCTTGTTACAAGTGTCACAGGCTACTCCAAATAATTTTGGCACATCTAATCCGCAACCAGCTCCTCAGCATCCCATGGTGACCATCTCAACCGAGCCATCCAAATTCACCCCCGCCAAGACCTCATCCTTTTGTGGGTTCCTCCCATTTGTTCCCAGTAGGAACTATTCCTCAAGGTCTCAACCATCTAAGAGCTGTTCCACGGTACATTACCCTACAGGACAGATACCTTTCTTGTTTCCTCCTCTGGGAATATTTTCTGTCCCTATCATGGCTTTGTTGGTCCTCCCTAATATGACTTTGGGGATCCCAGTGTGGTACATTGATCCCCGTACAAACACTCTGCCTTATCAGCTAAGACCATATCAGGCTTTGACCCTGATTCAACTAGTCCCTACAACCCTTGTCACTGCTCCAATTCCACTGCAACCTCAGCAGGAACCCACTCTTGTTGCGAAATCATCCAGACAGGGAGGAAAAGCCAAGAAAAAGGAACCTAAGGACGAAGCTGCAAGAACCTTCCACTCCCAAAGCCCCAAAGCTGACACCTCCATGCGCTTTATGTGATATTGTTGGGCATGCCACCAATAACTATCCTGAGCTTTCTCGTCTCAAACCTTTGGTTCATGAAGTGTTCCCTAAGTCAAATATCCCTGAGGTCCAAGTCAACTTACTGAGATCAGCCAAGAAACTCAAAATATTATGCACAAATAAGCCTTGTGCCTTGTGTGATCATTATGGTCACTATTCCCATTGTTTCCCTCGTCTCGAGGAATTTTGTGATTACCTCCAAGTGCTTCACGACTTCGAGGCCACTCATAGTGGATCATCTACTCCTCTACTTGTGGATTTTGGTACCATTAGTACACCAGAACAAGGGGACTCTGGTCCCACCATCGTGATCCCTCCCCCCGATGTCGAGATGACGAACTCCACGGTCCATATCCTTTACTTGTCATCATCCTTGAGTTCCTCATAGGAAAACCCCTCTTCAGTTTCTGTGCATGCTTCTATTGAACCTCCTTCGTTAGAAATTCAAGTCTGAACATCGATAGAATTTCCATCTACTAGCTTATCATCTACTAGTTCATATGATGTGTCTGTGAACCTTCTTTCTCAAGATGATGCACCAGGTACCGCCACTGCATCATGTAGTCAATCTTCCTCCTGTCGCCCCATATTCCATTTTGATGAGGACATCATGGATGCCATGACTACCCCTCATTATCCTTGGAATGATTTGCACCATCATATTTGGAGTCCACCACTCTAAATACATCGAGTATGCCCATAACATACTGGAGGGCACATAGGCCCCTACATCTCATTATCATCCTTTGAAGGATATCATGCCAAGTTGGGCCGAGATGCTTGAATCACTTTTTCAAGCACTTGAAACACAATGGCACTCCACAAACTCCTCCTGCTAGGGGCCATCATCCCCACCTTTGCATACCAGATCAGTCCCCTCCATCACATATGTTTGCGGGCAGTATCCCATGCTTGGGGGCATAATGGTTTGCCCGTGGCCATTTGCTCAATTGATTAACACAAGTCTCGGCCTAGATCCCACCAGATCTAGGTATGGTCTATTATCCTCCCATTCCTTGGATAGTTTGTCCTACCATCCTCCCCGACGAGCCATATTCACATCGCATATCATAGACTTTTGATACCATATCTTCAAATATTCTACTCTATGTCCACATAGTCCCCATGTTTGACTTCGTGGGTGAGGATGACTCTAGACCTCCTCTAGTAGTTCATTCTCGTTTTCCTCTTCCCTTAATTCTTCACTAGGAACCATCATTTCAAGAGACATTAAGGCCATATTTAGACAAGTAAGGCCACTTTACTGAAAGCCATAAATCCTGATTTCATTGGTCGGTTTGTCTACTATGATCTCCACAAGATTTAGGGCCTTCTCCTCCTCTCAAATTGGAAGGAAAACACCCTTTTATAGGACAACCCACAATTTTTTTGTCGCCCATTGTGACCAAACCATTGCTAAGTTTGAAAAACTGTCAGAACCATTGGAATACTCTCATCGAGTACTATAAAATGAATTTCCTCATATCGCCTCTCAAAATCAAATTTCCTCATATGAGATGCTTGAACTTTGGCGACCACCTTCCCTTGGCACTTGCCATCTGATAGATTTCTTGTCCCATCACATCATTGCAGAGGAAAGGTAAGAAGTTTGAATGGACAGATGAGTGAGACGCTAGCTTTGAGCAGCTTAAACATTTGTTGACACATGCACCATTATTATAGATTGTAGATCCAGAAAAGGAGTTTGTGGTATGCACATAGACTTGTAAGAGAGGGCTTGGTGGAGTCCTTATGCAAGATGGACAAGTGGTATGCTATGGGTCCCGGAAACTAAATGAGCACGAGAAGAACTACCTGACACATGATTTGGACGTAGCAATGATCATACATGTATTGAATATGTGGAGACACTATCTTCTTGGCATGAGATTTGTACTTATGAGTGATCACATTGGGTTGAGGTATTTATTTGACCAGCCGAATCTGAATATCAGGAAGGCCAGATGGTTGGCCACGATCATCGAGTTTGATTTCAGGATTAGGTACATCAAAGGTAAAGATAACATGGTGGCAAATGCTCTCAACAGATAGGTACAGGTACATCAATAGGCAGCTATGAGCTCCTATGGGATAGAATTTGTTGTAGTGGCTACAACCACCCTCCAAACTTTTTCCTTAGCATCATATTGGAGCCTCCCTACCAACCTTTCACGGAAACATGTCTTGTCTTGTCAAGTACACAAGAGTTAGTGATTTTCTTATAGAATGACAACATGTCCATCAAATCTTGTTGCGTCCCCCTCATAGGTTGTTTCACCAGACTTGGTCCAGCTGGAAGTTGAGCAGCTCCCTCAATAAATTGTGCAAATTTGGAGGGAAGTATCCTTCCCTCCAGAAATTGCACAATTCTATTTGGCATCCTGCTAGGCTCCAGAATTGTGTAAATTTTCCTGTCATTGTTCACTGGAAAAATTGTGCAATTCCTCCCACCAGGACTACTCAACCTAGAAATTGCGCAATCTTGGGCAGCAATCAGCTACTCTACCCAGAAATTGTTAAATCCCTTTGGGAAGCCAGCCCAACTCCCTCCTAGAAGTGCACATTTTTTCCTCCCAGCTAAGCATACTGTGCATGTGCAGTTGAGTTGACCGGTTCCCTCTGACACCGAGCAAAACTATTTTGCATGCATGGGTTGCTCCTCGCAAGGATCATTTCAAAAACCTCCCACCAAGTGTCACTTTCCCTAGATTTGTGGCATGAATGTCACAACCTCGATTTTATCGAAACACATCAACCATATGCTACAGAGCTCATTTCTCACATCAATCTTGCAGCTCTGACATCCCACATTGCATCTAGGAGTCATCGACACATTCAACTCAATTGTTTTGGGGTAAGCCCGCTTTTCATGTCTCACGCTACGTTTTTGGTGCTTTTTGTGTTTCGCTTCGCATGAATGTTGTCTTCTTGATTTCAGTGAGCACTTTATGTTGTTTTGATACATACTAGCTTGTACTAGCACCATTTTAGTTTTTGTTTGCGTCTCACTGTTGTTGCATGCATGACACTGTTCTACATGGACAATCATCGTTGTGGGGACTCGCTTCACACACATGCATGCTTTCCCATTTTCCAAATCCTGCACTTGTTGTTTTCATGAATGATCATTCACTCTTGTTTGCACTCATCTCACCATGCATTTAGACTTCTCATGTTTTCAGTCACCCGTCGGCTGGACTGGGCTGCCTTGGCCCAGACCGTGCCTTGCCCAACTAGCACTACACATTTTTGGAAGTGAAGGCTCTGCCTTCCCTCCAAAAATTGTGCAAGTCTAGCCAGGCACTGACCTCTAGGCTTGCATTGCACAATTCTTGAAGGCAGTGTCTCACTGGCCCGAGAAACAGTGCAATGCAGTTTGTTGGTTACTTGTCACTGCTGACTGAAATTGCACATTGCGCAGTTTCAATCCTCAGCAGGCCAGGCTAGACTGTGCATTGTGTTGTTCCAATAGTTAGTCAACCTCTTGATAGACTGAACTGTGCCTTGCGTAGTTTTGGCAGTCAGTCTCTGGAGCTCACAGCAGAAATTGCACAACCTTCATGATCAGTCACACAGGTATGTTGCAAGTTAGTTCTCAAGTTTGTTTTGGTTTTTGACTAACAGATTGCTTGCCATGAGTGTTGCCATGTCTCCAAGTATTGCAAGTCTTCATCTACCTCTTAGTAGCACAAGTACAATGGGCTTCAAGGGAGCAGAGTCAAAGGACATCATTGAGAGCACAACGTGGGTTGCAACCAAGCAAGTGTCTATGAGCTTACCTACCTATTAAGACATCAAGTTGTTTGTAGACAAGGACATCAAGATAAGATGGCAGCAACATCACAACGATCAACATCATAGCAAGTAGCACTATCAGTAGCAGCAGAAGGCAGTACACATGCATGCAGCGAATCCAAGAGGAAGGTTGTTGACAACACAGAGGTGGAACAAAGTTGCAAGCCTGAGAAGGTCCACTTGTGATGAAATCAACTTTGGAGATTGAGGCTATAATGTGACGGCGGGACAAGACGATCACGCGAGAGTAGTGAATGGAACAAAGAAGGAGTTTCATGTGCTGAAGCAGCAACTCAAGGAAGAACATGAGCTACATAGATGAGAGAATGGGTTGCAGCAGGAATGGGTAGAGCAGGAGACACAACATGTACTCATGGATGAAACTATGCCCATACAAGTTATAGATCCATCCTAGTAGTTGGCACAAAGTAGACAAGGTGAGTAGTGTTTTTGATCGCATGTAAGGGAATGCAGCAGCATGCATGCCATTGTACACATGCATGCCATCCCACTCACTCAGCACACTCACCAAGGCAAAGACAAGAAGTAAGTCCGACTGGAGCTTAACATGTAGTTGACAGTTGATGCAGATAACCACCAGGACACACTGGAAGATCAGCACGGACACTATGCATCAGTGTGTTGCCAGTTCAGCTGCACCCAAGAAGACCATGCGTATGCTAGAAGATGAGTTGGATGGAGGAGCCATACCAATGCACCCGGATGCAACAGAGGCAAGAGTTCACTTTACCAAGATGTCACCATTGAGTGCACGGACACCATCACAGACAACCAAGCTTAGCATCAGCTCATCACCTTCGACCATCACAAGAATGTAAAGAGTTGGTCTCACCACAATGGTCTGAGTTTTAGTGATGTCTTGCATGGCTTGCTCAAGCCATTTTGTCTCACATGGGCACATGTGCATTGTAATGTAAGATATTGTCAAGTGGAAGTTCAAGTGTCGATAGTTGAATGTAACTGTCATAGAGTAGTTGAAGAGTCATGAGGGTAGATGAATGGTCCCAAAGGGGAATGTCAAAGGTCACCCCACCCTTTGCTATAAATAGTACCTCATAACTCATTGTAAGGGCTTTTGGTCAGACAAGCTCCTGATAGGACTATCTTAGAGAAAGCGTATTGTAACAAGCCTTGGCTTCTCTAATGTGCAGAGCTAGTACATCTCTTTGGAGGAGCAGGCAGTTGTGGCTATAACGTTCTGCTATCAAAACTACTGGTTGGACATGGATGTATTGTATCACTAGAACTTACACTTCTTAATATAATAGAGCCAACACATTTCATGCATATGTTGTATTGTATTTTATGCTATTTGGTTTACTCTAAATGATATATGTATTTGTTTTCTTACACATACATGTATGGACTATTATGTATAAGTATGTATGAATCTTTCCGAAATGTGTTCTTGGTTTAACCATCACTTTGGATTGCTCGCTAACTTCCTTTACAGCTTGTGATTCATCTTCGCTCATGTGTTCCCTTTGAAACTGCATACTATTACAGGTTTCCAAGGGGCTTCTACGATGATCTATTTGCCAATGAAGTTGAAACCTTGCAGACTGTCAAGGCACTTCAGCTCAAGTTGATGGTTATGTCAGGGCCTTGTTGTCCTGAGGTTGGTTTCACTTCGATTAGGAATTGTTGAAACACAAAAGGCTCCTCATCACTCTCTTCTTTGCATTGAAGATCAACCAAACACCCAAATTTCGCTTCCTCCACTCGAACTACATGATCCCATTGATCATGTTGGAGGAATCTTACACAGAAAGAACAATTGCACAATGTAAGTGGTGTACCTTTCTCACATTTGATTACATGTCACAGTCACGAGAATGCATACACTTGAAATCTACACGCAATGTAACACAGCACCATGGCAAGTCCATAGAGTGCATGTCATGCGCTTTCACTCATTTTTGTTCTGTGGACACTTGTAAACTCAGAGTGTGTTTCTCTTCACTGTTATATATTTCTTGTTTGCTGGTTTGCATAGCTGTCTTGTTCGTGAACCATGCCTTCACCAACATGGGTCTACCAATGTGCCGATGGCTACATGTGAAATATCATTTCACGTGATCAGGCCCATGCACTGTTAGCTTAGGATTAGGAGTAGTGCTTTCTTTTTAGTTTTTTTCTTGCATGCATGTTTGCTTATTTCTTTGTGTGTTTGTTTGCTTGCTTGCTTACTCGCTTTGCTTCCTTATTTGCTTCTTCTTCTTGCTTTTCTTTTTGGTTTGTTTGCTTGTTATTGTCGTAGGTTAGTTTTGCATGGACCGTGTGCAACTCTTGAAACAAGGTGGGTAAAGTACAAGAGGACTTGTACAACTATCAACATTTGGTTATCTATTGTCTGCTCTCTTATGTGAAAACACAACGCTTGTGCGCTAACTAGTATTACCTACTCTAGTCGGTTGTTTTTGGATTAATCCTTGTCAGCTCAGTCAAGTAGAGTAAGATGAGGTTGAAAACCTTAACAAGCATGTCAGAGGAATACATAAACTACTTCTCTGAAGAAACAACCTCTTCTGCTCTCAAAAGTTGGGATCCTTCTTCTGCCTCTGAAATGAATAAGTGTTATGCACAATTATGAAGACGAAAAATGAAAAAATGAAAAAGTGAAAAAGGTTTGAAAAAATGAAAAATTAATAAGGTGAAAGAAGAGAAAGGCTTCATGCACAGAGAGGTGTTGCAAGAAACTTCGTTTGGGTACTAACCAGGCTCGATGGTAGTGGAGCCATGCTTGTGTTCCTATGTGACTCCGCTAGGGTACTATCCATGCCTGCTGGCAGCGGAGCAACAACAGTGATGAAACGAAGACTCTGACAACTATACTGCTTGTGCACCAATATACCCCTCAACCCCAATTGAAACAACTCTGTTGACTTGGCTTGGAATGTGTGTCAATCAACCAAGATCTTGGTAGATGCAACATATTACAATCAAGCAAGTTTGGAAACCAAGGCGAACTGAGAACTGAATAATACTTCTGGAGGTGTTAGACTTGCTTTTCACGAAAAGGGTCCATTTAGAGAATTAGAGTTCTACCAGTGTGTCACCAAGTATTGTAGTGGCTGTTAGCTACCTATATCAATAGGTTTCATATTTCATGATTGGCAAAGAAAGGTCCAAATATGCTCTGCTTTGGTGATGCAAAGATCCCATATTTCCTAGAGAAAACAATGTATGTACATAAGTTCTATGTTGACTCAATTTTGATGGGTGATCCAAAAGCCTAATCTGGATCATGCCATGTTTCAATTTTTTGTTGTAGAATAGAGGAAGAAGTCTGTCCAAACCATTTAATCTTGGCTGACCAGTAGCTAGGTAGAGAAGTAAGGTTCCCAACTGCTTAATCTGGGACCTTGGAAGCTATAAGGGCAACATTAGATAGAAAATCAAAAGGAAAAAGCCAAGGAAAAGAAAAGGCATATAAGGGTCTGCATGTCTAAGTGCACCCTCCATGAAGAAATAAAAAATGCTAGGCAAATAGATGGGTAGGCAGTTGGGGTTGCAGAAGTGTCAGTCCTTTCTAATTGAGTGTCTGATAACCTGTTTATAAAGGAATATCAGTGGATTGAGAAGGTCCTCTTCTCCATTATGTTGCAGCAAAGCAAAGGAGCATGTCTAACTTCCCAGTTTCCCCTTTCACTCCCATTCCTAACATCCCCTCATCAGTTGAGATTCATGGAAGAATTTGAGGTTTTATGGTGGTTCTTATTCCTTTAAAAAACACATTTCTTGTCTAAAATTCTTTTCATTTTGATCTACTCCCTAAACTAAGTGATTTTCAAAATAAACTTAGTGATATGACTCCTCATTCACCCTGTTCATCCATATTAACCCCTAACTTCTATTATATAAATCCCCTGTGTTACTCTTTCCCTACTATTATAACACTATGGTGTATAAATCCCAAGCATTGTATAAATATTCCTCCCCTCGGCATTATAGCCATATGTTCACTATCAGGGATTAAATTGACATCTGGTCAGCTTAAGAGCCCTAACCCTTGCCCCCCTTTCCCCTTCTGAAGTGATTTAACCCATTAAACCCTTCATTTGCTAAGAAACCTTGTGAAAAACCCATTTCCACCCCTAACCCGCTTCGTTTGCAAAAAACATATAAAAACCCACTTTTTCCCGTTTACCCAAAGTTGGCGCAAGAACTCATTTGCATAAAAAACATTGGAAAAACCACGTAATCCGACAAATTTCCAAAGGTCCCGCCGGACGCAAATCTTAAAAGAAACATTATTTTATTCCCGCCCTCCGCCCATATCGTTCGGCCACCTCAACGATCCGTTGACCGTCGGATCGGGCCCTTTTGATCCGACGGCCCTCGTGCATATCAGACCGGCCCCGACGTCCGAGAGTTACCTTCTGATATCTATCAGAGGGTGACGTCAGGCCTCTGCCACGCGTCACCCCCACAGCATATCGGAGGTACATCTGACATTTCTGCTTCCGTATCAAAAGCGGTGCGATATGAAACCGCTAACCACTTCCGGTTTCGGTTGATCCACCCTGGCAGCGTCACCGCCGTGTCAGCGCCCCGTCCTCCAGTTGCCCCACCTGTCTTCCACTTCACCATCCTCGTGGACCTCTTGCATGCCGCCACGTCACCCAACGACATCATGCTGACGTCATCCGACTTTGACCCCACCTGATGACGTCATCAAAAAAAGCGCCAAAGTCCTGAAAAAACAATATTTTGGCCGAAATGTCGCGTTTTTTGCACTTTTTGCAAAAAATGTTGTTGTATCCTCTGCATGAATTTCACGTCCGAGCCTTCGCCAACCTGCTGAATTCAACCTAGAGACCACTGGCGCGCCATTTCACCTGCATTCTTGACCATTGCTGACTGTATATCACGTATTTATCCATGCAAATCCTTTCTGCGCCCGGTTTTGTCTGTAAATTGCCAAAATAACTTAAAAACAATGAAAAAATATATAATTCACCGTCAAATCCCCTGTGCCTGGTCCCCATTTGCACCTAGAACGTCGAAATTCACCAGCTAAGCCTCGTTTACCTGAAATTTTATGAAAACTGCATTCTGTTCGCGCAATCGCGAACTGGTAACCCACACTGTACCAATTTGTTGTAAAAGAGAGAGTAAGGCTAGACATTTGCCTTATTCGTGTTCTAAGCAGTATTTCAATTGCTGCAACTCACCTTTTGTCCTCTGTTCCTGAGTAATTCACCTTCCTGTTCAAAGAAAACTCTTTGGTGTTGTTCTGCACAGTAACACTAGTCCATAAACAACAGAATCCTAAAGGAAATCATGGATCCACCAGTAGCTCCTGTAGCATTGAACATTGCTCCATTGAATGCCCCTCAGAGAGAATTGGAATGGCAACCTCTAGCAGACATGGACTATCAAATCTCAGAGGAATTGCTAATGAGAACCAAGTTCCACATCCACCTGCTAAATGAATTAAAGGCTAAACATGAGAGTGGAACAGATGTGCTGGGCATATGGGACTCTTTTCTCCCTATCTTCAAGCTCCCTCAAGTCAACCAGTTCCCTGATTTGATCCACCTATGTGCTGAAAACTATGACCCTACTCAGAGGGTTGTGCTTGACACTTCAGGATCAGTTGTTTTCTACATCACCCCTGAAGCTATCAAAGAGATGCTCTGCTTCAAGACTGAGAAGAAATTGGTCCCTCTATCACTCATAGACTTGATAAATCAAGGAGCCAGATTGACAGATGCTCAGGTCACCAAATTAAATCAGCTGTACATTGACTCTGACACTGTGAAATACCCTCCTTTGAACCAAGTATACCTCAACCAGTTGGGCAGAGATCTGGTGGACATGATTAGTCCCATTCTGGGCTATAATTCAGTTGAATTTGTTGATGAAACTGTGCTGGTGATGATGCTCATGTTCGCTCCTGGCAAGTCTCCAATCTGCTATGACTATGCCACCTACATCTCTGATAAAATACATGAGCAGTTGATGAACTTGGCCCGAGAAAAGGTGTTCAGATACACCTCCTACATTTATCATTTGATCTTATATTATCAACATGAGAAGTTTTCTTTTGCTATCAAAAGAGTGGATGTCCATGGCAATCCAAGGTCAGTGGTCTATTGGTCCTCTGCCTTCCACTGCAGATCTGAATCTCCATACACTTACTGTGAGTTCATAGATCTCTTCATCCACCCTGCCATGTCTATGTTGATGAGATCACCTCCTCCAAGGCTCACTGATGAGATGCAAAGGGTCCTTCAGTTATCCAAAACATACAGCATTGGGGACTGGTACTTCTACCAGAACCACACGGTCATCAGGATATATGGGTGTGAATTGCCTCTCTACAGATTGCCCAGATATGTACCCATGAGGTTGTTTGCCCTGGAATATTTCAGGCAGTTTGGGAATGCTGATGTGCTTCACTTTTCAAGCAGAGGTAAAAAAGCACAGCTGAAGGTCAGGAACCAACTTGGCCACTTTATCTACAACAAAAGGGAAGAAGGCTGGCTAGAGGCAGATAGAATGTTAGAATCCCTTGGCCTGCAAACTAGTTTCCTGTGGAAACCATATGACCCCAATCACTTCATTACTTTAAGAAGGGTCAAGTATAGGCTGTCAGGTTATGACCATGTAAGGATTCCTCACATAGAAAAATATGCAAATCAAGTAAAATGGAGGAGAGGAACCCTAGAGGAACCTGTTACACAAGAAGAGTTGAATCAAAGAGCAGTGAGAAATCTGAAAAAGATGGCTGACCTTGAACTTTGTTCACAAGTACTCACTCTTCCAAGCACACAAGTGGGAGCAGTTGCCTCGCCCTCAACTGCAGATCAACAAGCAGCCAAAGCTAGTGAGCAAACCTCTAGAAAAGGCAAGGAAAAAGAGATGGAAACAGAACAGCCGCCTCATGAGGAGGTGCAGCAGCAACAGCAACAGGTAGAGCAGCCACAACAGCAGGAACAGTAGCAAGAAGAGGGGCAGCATGACAAAGAGCAGCCATTACAGCAAGAAAGCGCAGCTGAGGCCCCAAGTTTCACTGAGCAGCAGGCTCAGAACACTGTGCCTCCTAGGCAAGAGACTACTACTGAAGCCTCAGTCCTCCAAACTCCACAAAAGGAGGATATAAGTAGGAAAAGGGACAGAGAGACTCCCCTCACATCATCTATAAATCAGGGAGAGAAAAGGCATAGAATGAATCCCCTCTCTGAGGAGGAAATGCCAATAGGGCAGTCTCTGGGCATGGGCCCACCTAGTAGAGAAGCATCTGCTAGTTCCTTCCAGCAGGGACAAGACAGAACAATGGGAGGAGAAGTCAGCTCCTCAAGCCACCAAAGAGAAGCTGAAGGAGGAATCAAACAACAGTTTATTGATATTAAAAGGAAAAATGAGCCACTTAAAATACAGCTCTATAATCATCTGCTGAAAATGGCTCCTACCAACCAGCAAAGACTGATGTCTGCTTATGATGTTCATGAGGGCAAGATGATAATGAGTCATTTTATGCCAGCTGTAGTACAGCCACAGTCTCCTGTAGATTATATAAGGACCAATCTTGAGGTCCTTGCCAAGGACATCCACCCAATGGATCAAATCGAATTGCACAAGCAAACGGGCGAGATGGTGTATGCCTCCTTGGAAGATAAGACACTAGTGAATTACAGGCTAGAAAATAGCCTAAATAATACAACTGCCCAGCTTGAGTTGGAAAGGGCATCCTCTCAAGCAAAGGATAACAGAATTAAAGCCTTGGAGGAAATAATTATAGAACTGGGGCATGATCCCAAGGATGTTAAGGCTGTGCAGGCATTGTTGAAATTGAGGGATGCAGACATGGCAGCCCTTAGAAAGATGGTCAATGTCCCAGCAACAATTCACCCACAAACTGAAGAAGTTGCTCAGCTGAGACATGATCAAGATGCCACAGCTTTGCTGGTATCCCTATACAAACAGCTAATCCAGACCCAAGAGAAGTTGGGAGAGTTAGAGGCTGCCCAGGCAGCATTGTAGGCAGCATTGCAGCAAAGGGAAGGAGGTCAAACCTCTCAGCCTCCTCCTGAAATAATTAACCTTGAGGAAGCTCCTCAAACCACTGCTCCCCCTACTCAACAAACAGAACAGGCAGCACCATCCACCTCAGCACCAGCGCCAACAACAGACCAGGCTTCAAGCCTGGACATGCAGAAGCTAAGGAATGAAATCCAAGCCCTGGAAGCCCAAATGGCAGAGTTAAAAGAGGCCAGGGAAAATTTGGTCAAGTTGAATGAAAGATATGACAAATCCAAGCAGACTGTAGCAGAAAAGGGCAGGGAAATAAAGGCCCTTAAGGATAAGATAAAGGAGCTGGAAAAGGAGCTCACATTGGACAAAGTGGTGGCTGAGCTTAAAACAGTCTTATGGGAAAATATTGGCCAGTCCATCACTGACCAATGGCAATATATTGAGACAATTCATGAGAAGATTGAGCTCATAGGAAAAGCACATAGGGAAATCCAAAGATCAAGGGCATCTCTAGGCAATATGCCTGAGGTTGCCAGTAGAATGATCAATGTGCTTAATAACAGAACAAGTGCTCAGCTGGCAGCGATGGGAATCTCAAGCAGAACTGAGACCATCCAGCTAATAAAGAGGGTCCTAACACTGAGAAGCCTAGTGCAGACACTAGAGAGAAGGACCCAGGATATGCAGACCGAGGTCAATAGATTCACGGAAAAATTTGTGGCATTGCAAAATAGAGGTCTTCCAAGCTTACTGAATAGCGCAGGAAGACTACTTTCCCATGAAAACTATGCCAAGAGGGTGAACACCTTTGCCACAAATCAGATCACAAAGAAGGCTAGCACCTCAGAGGAAACAGGGCCAGCAACAGGACAAAGTCTCTACAACAGAGTAGAGAACTTATTTTTTATCATGGATGAGATCAAACATCTGTTTGAAGTGCCTCCCAATTTCTATGAATATACAGAGGCAGATGAGACATTAGAGGCAATTCTAAGACACCAATTGCCCACGCAGGAATACTGGACCAAAATGATATAGCTGATATTGTAAGCCAGAGCCTGTAAATCAAGTTTTTGTTATTTATTATTCAAATTTACAAGTGATCATGCACAGGAAAACTTGGAAAGATCAGCATGCATGAAAAGGGAAGGGCTGAGCCAACTCAGCAGAACTATTGGGCCAACAAAGCACAATTGACAGCTAACAGGTAGCAAGGCCGAAAGTTACAGCACGACAACCATAAAGATGCATTTTCCAGCATTAAAGCAGAACGTTCAGACCGACTCAGTGGCCTCCAAAAGGTCAAAATATCTCCTGACAGACATAAAGAGCATTTATGTTGTATTAAAAGCAGTAATAACTTCTTATCTGTTGTTCTGTACAAGTTGGTGAAAACATTTATTTCTCAGATGACTCAACGCCTTAGATATTTTGTATGACCGTTTGTATATATTTCCCCCTGGCATAAGCTTGCAGGGGTTGTTGTTGATTTCTCTTCAAGAGTTTCTTATGCTGTATTTTTCCAGACTATTAATACAAAAGTTGATGGAATTTCTGAAGCTCTGCGTTATCTGAGTCGTTGTGGTGTTTTGCTGAATGTTACAGGATTCCTGCATGTTTCATGGCACAATAAGTTTTTCTTCAAACTCTCGTTACATGTTTCTGTATCTTTTCATAGCTCATTCATATTCTGTGTTTTACAATTAAATGGCAAAGAAAAAGAATAGTTCTAGGATTTAATCACAGATTACCCTAGACTCAATCTATGCCATTATAAATGTTTTCTTCAGTTACAGGTATGAAGGTGTAATTCTTAATTGCTGCACTTTCAAACTATATACTTTCACAGTGATTGTTGTTTCAGGAATTCAAGTTTGCTCCTGTGCAACATATCTCGTTCTCACACTCAGCTTAGTGGAAGTTTCTTAATTGCCTTTCACTGGTTGAACACACATCACAATCACAATTTCAGATTTGTCCCATGAGATATTTAAATGGCCCTGTAATTCCAGTAACTCAACCCAATATTCAGCCAACCTGTAGCCACAGACTCCATTGCCCAATGGATTAATACTGCCTGAAAACTTACACCTTAAATGCAGAAGACATCCTTCAACCAAAACATAAAAACAAAACCCTGAACATTATAGCTAGCCTAAAATACTATTAGAACAGTGACAAATCATAAAGAGAGAGCCCTCTCTGATTACAGTTTGGCTAGAAGCTGTAATCCAAAGATTGGTTAGTGGTTACCCCGGCCGTATTCCCTTGGGAGTCATAGGGAACAACCTGGGTGTTAACATAATTGGCGACTCCACTGGGGACCTTCCTTAGGATTTTCTAATTACTGTATATCTCCTAAATCTACAGATGAAGTCTGAATACCAGCCAGGAAGCCTTCAGAACTGTTTCTGTTTTACATTAACAGGTTCAGATAAATGCTGCTTCAGTCAATCTTCATGTTAGCTTTGAGAAATATACAGCCATTCCAAAATCTTACCTAGTCCTTACAGATATAAAAATACTCCAAAAAACATACTCAAAAAGAAGTTCAGAAGCTGGCTCCTAAAAGGGAAACTAGACACACTAGGTCAAACCCTAACCCAAATCCACCAGCTGTTTTTGAAAATCCTAATACAATCCCTAAAGTCATCAGGAAACAGCAAAGGCAGGAAAATCCTAGTGATTTGAGTCCTGAGACAGCTCACTCTGAACCAGTTCCAACTCCTATCAAGGTTCTATTTCGGTCTACCCCTATTTCCCCCAGTTCACCATCTACATCTCAAAGCCCTCCTTTCACATCTTCATCCACTGCTCATATCCCCTTGACCAACACTCTAGGTGCTGCTACACCTATTACCCCTGTGGTACCCATCGTTCCTTTTGTCCCAGTTGCTCCTGTAAATCTCCCAAACCTTGTGAATATGGCTAACAGATATGCACCTTTGCAATTACCTGCTAATCCTGCAGCTTTACCTCAGGATTACCAAACCAAAATCTCATATTTTGACTCCACTGGCCTCTTCACAGCTATTCAGCATGCCAAAAGGATGCAAGATCATTTTGAGACCTATGAAATAGATGATGACAATGTGAGAATGAGGATGTTTGTTCAAAGTCTGACTAGGGATGTAAGAACTTGGTTTAGATCCCTGAATGAAAATTCCATCACAACTCCTGATGAGCTTTATCAAGCCTTTACTAACAGATGGGAGAAAAAGAAAGATCCTCTGCACATACTTGGTGAATATGACACTATCAAACGAGGTCCTCAAGAGACCGTTCTGGAGTATTGTGCAAGATTCAACAATGTATATAACACAATCCCGCAAAATTTAAGACCTCCTCCGGATTTGGCCTTGTACAAATTTCCTGATGGTTTTAACCCTGATATGGCCTATCAGTTGAAGGAGAGAGCTCCTGAAACCCTTGGAGATGCCCAAAAGGTTGCTGTCACAGTGGAAGCCAACCTGATTGCCAAAAGAAACAGAGCAAGGTTGGAAAAGAGAACCACCTTCAAAGAATAACCCTCAGCCTTTGATCAAAAACTGGATGCAATACTCACCGGTATGAAGAGATTGGGTGATAGAGTGGAATCAGTTGAGAGAAAGTCATCATGGGAAGCACCACAAAACAACCCTCCTAGGAATCCAAATTTTAGGAGAACTCAAAATTCAAACGTTGGCAAGGCCAGTTCTGACCCAGACATAAGACCCCCTTTCCAAGAGAATTATGCTGAGACTTCCACATCAAGTGAACCCAATGAAGATCCCCACATTAATTTAATGGGTTTGGATGGTGAAAGTCAAGTCTTTTTAACACAAGAAGATCATGAGGATGATGAAATCAAGCTGTTCCAAACCAAATCAGGTGAGTCATTTGACTTTAAACAAGGCTATGACACAGTTTTTTATGAAGTCCATAAACAATACAAGTTAAGAAGTAGAACTGTAAATGTAACGCAACCTGAAAAGATAAAGGATAGCCAGCAGCCCAAAAGAGCCATAGTCACAGAGCCAAATGACACAACGGAATCACTTGCAAAGGAAGTAACCATTGAAGAAGTCACTGAACCATTTTCTTCAAAACAGCAGCCCATGGCTACATCATCCTTGCACCCTAACCCAAGTGTCACTCCTCAAGGGATGAGCAAGAAGGACAGGCCTCAAGATCAAGATAAGAATCAAGAAGAAGAGTTAGTGAACAAGGAAAGAACTGTCATCCTCAACCAAAAGAACCAATCTGAAAAACCATTTGACCTAGAAACTGAAATTGGTAAATTGAAGGTAGCTATTCCTCTTTCAGAACTAGCCAAGCATGACATTTATAAACAACAAATCAAGAAGTCCCTTCAATTTACTAACAACAAAGATGATGTCAATGTGTTGGATGATACCCCAGAATTGCTGTTCGGTCTAGAAGTTGATGGAAAAACAGTAGTCACAGGGATCTTACCTTTTTATGTCAGTTTACATGTTCATGATAAGATATTACACAATGCAATGTTTGAATCAGGTGCCTCTCACAACCTCGTGCCAAAAGAAGTCATGGAAAGATTGAATCTAGATATTACAAGACCATATAAGGACCTATTCTCCTTTGACTCCAGCCAAGTCAAGTGCTTAGGTCTAATAAAATATCTATGTGTGTCCCTTGTTCAGTACCCAAATAAAACAATTCTAATGGATGTTGTAGTTGCTGATATCCCACCCAAGTATGGGATGCTGTTATCAAGGTCATGGGGGGCTAAACTTCAAGGTTCCCTACAACTGGACATGTCATACGCCACCATCTCTGTTTTTGGGCAACCAAAGAGACTATACAGAGAAACACTAATGAAATACATGGTCAGCAGTGAAGAAAAGCCCCAAAATTTTCCCATATATGCTGTCCATTCAGACATAGACTCATACATTCTCTTCAATGATAATACAACTCCCTCAAACAATGATGTTGAAACCAATACACTCATACAAGAGGAGGACACTCATAAAAAAACTGCTACCCAAGAAATAATGGTTAAACCATCACTAAGCAAAGCTGTTGTTATAGAAATCAAGCTAATTCAATCAAGTGATCAGACTGTCCTAGAAGACAAACCAGGTGAAAAACCAGAATTTCAACTTATGATCCCACATCACAGAGAAGTTATTAAATCTCCCCTAGAAAAAGAGAACCTATGGTTTCTTGAATTTGATGGGTCAGTCAACAAATTAGGGGCAGGAGCTGGAGTTTGGATACATAATAAACAAAACAGTCATGCAGAAGGCCGAGCCTACAGACTAAATTTCAGATGCACTAATAACATGGCAGAATATGAAGCTCTTTTACTAGGCCTCAAACTAGTAAAGTCCCTACAAGCCATAAAAGTGTCAATTCTAGGAGACTCAGACCTAATTATCCAACAAGTAAAGGGAAATTTTGTCACCAATGACAAAAGACTGAGATCTTATAGATCTGCTGCTGCTGAACTACTATAATCCCTCACTGAATTTCAAATTACCAAGATTCCCAGAATCCATAACTTGCATGCTCACAGTTTAGCTACATTTGCAAGTACCTGCAAGCTACCTTTTGAGCCCCACCACTGTTTTACAGCTGAGGTAAAATACAGACCTTCTGTCCCAAACAATGTCAAGGACTGGCAAGTATTTGAAGATGATGCACAAATAAACAATTTTTTGACTTTGCAGCAAGAATTTGCAGGATTAAATATTGACACTGAGAGAGCAAGTCAATCACAAATACAGTTTGAACAGAATAACCACCCAATATCACCCAGAACAGCAAAACAAATGCTACATCCAACCATTTTCAACAAAGAAAACATACAACAAATTCAACAAAACAGTTATGAAGAAGTGCCTGTTACAGAGGCTGAGATCATAGAGCTGAAAGACAATTTTCTTCCAACAGGCCTAACTCCATTAGAGGACATCTTTGACTCAAATGACATCCCTAGAAAACCAAAGATGCAGCCCCTTAATGCTGCCGTTGAGGAATGCAACATTGGAACCATTGAGAAACCCAAGATAATAAAATTGTCTGCATCCTTGCCTCCTGATCAAAAGCCCAAATACATTGACCTTTTCAAAGAGTTTCAGGATGTGTTTGCATGGGGCTATGAGGATCTAAAATCCTATGATACCTCTGTTATCCAGCACACTATCCCTCTCAAGCCTAATAAAAAGCCATTCAAACAGAAATTAAGAAGGATTAATCCCATGCTTCTCCCCTCAATTGAAAAGGAGCTACAAAAAATGTTTAAAGCTGGTATCATAGCACCAATCAGGTTTTCTGATTGGATTTCAAATTTGGTGCCCACAAGAAAGAAAACTGGTGAAATAAGGCTTTGTGTTGATCTTAGAAACTTAAATCAAGTGTCCCTCAAGGACAATTATCCCTTGCCCAAAATGGAACACATTCTCCAAAGAGTGGTAGGGGCCTCAAGGATTTCATTACTTGATGGATTCTCAGGCTTTAATCAGATCCTAGTACACCCTGATGATCAAGACAAAACTGCATTCACAACCCCATGGGGAACTTTCAAATATGTAAAAATGCCTTTTGGATTGAAGAATGCAGGGGTAACATTTCAAAGAGCAATGGATATTGCTTTTGCCAAAGAGATTCATGACTTCCTTGTCATTTATTTGGATGATCTCACACCTTTCTCAAAATCAGACCAAGAACATTTGAAACATTTGAGACAGATCTTCCTAACATGTAGGAAATATGGAATCTCCTTGAATCCCAAGAAATCCTTATTTGGTTTGGAAGAAGGTAAGCTATTGGGACACATCATTTCAAAGGATGGCTAGAATTGACCCAGATAGGATACAAGCTATCTTACAAATGCCCCACCCAAGAAATATCAAAGAATTGCAAGCATTCTTGGGAAAAATCAATTTCTTGAGAAGGTTTATCCCAAACTTAGCAGAACTGATCAGATTACTAAATAACATGCTAAAGAAGGATTCAAAAGTGAAATGGACCGTTGAAGCAAATCAAGCCCTTGAAGGTATAAAATTGGCCCTTACCCAAACTCCAGTCCTAACAAATCCTCAATTTGATAAAGAATTCATCATTTTCTCTTTTGCCTCCCAACATACTATTGCTGTTGTTTTATTACAGAAAGACGACCAAGGAAATGAAAATCCCATTGCTTTCTTTAGCAGAGCTCTTAGAGATGCACCTCTGAAATATCAAATCATGGAAAAACAAGCTTATGCTTGGGTCAAGGCCATTAAAGACTTTAGGATTTACATCCTTTATTCCCATGTTATAGCTTATGTGCCAAGTCCTATTGTAAAAGACATACTCACTCAAGAAAACTTAGAGGGTAAAGAGGAAAATGGATTGCCAACATCTTGGAATTTGACATTGAAATAAAACCTACAAAGCTGATAAAAGGGCAAGGCTTGGCCAAATTAATGACAGAATCAAACTTCCAAGCCTTAGACATAAACCAACTGGACAATGAACTGGAGCTGGTGACTCCAAAGATCAACGTAGCCTTTGAACAATCCCCTTGGTACTCTGATATATGTTATGTGTTACAAAACCTGTGTGCTCCCCCAGGATTGTCCAGAACTAAATGTAGGTTCTTAAAAATGAAAGCCTCAAGATTTTGTGTTATGGATGGTAATTTGCTTTGGAAAAACCATGAAGGGATATTGCTAAACTGCTTAATTGAAGATAAGACTAACAATATCATGAAAGAATTTCATGCAGGTGACTGTGGTGGACACTTGTACTGGAAGTCCACCGTGGACAAAATACAGAGGGCTGGTTACTATTGGCCCACTGTTTTCTCTGATGTTAAAAAGTTTACCACATCATGTCATAAATGTCAAGTGTTTGAGGGAAAGAGAAAGTTACTACCACTTCCCTTGAGGCCTATTGCCACAGAGAGACCTTTTCAACAATGGGGCTTGGATTTCATTGGGGAAATTCATCCCTCATCTTCAGGCCAACATAGATGGATTCTAACAGCTACAGACTACTTCACTAAGTGGATTGAAGCTGTTCCATGCAGACAAGCAAATGATTCAACAATCATTCAGTTTTTGGAGAATAACATATTGGCTAGATTTGGTTGTCCTGACAAAATAATAACAGACAATGCTGCTGCTTTCAGATCTAAGAAGATGGTGAATTTCTGCCACAAATTTCACATTACCTTGGGCCATTCTACTGCATACTATCCCCAAGGAAATGGCCTTGCTGAATCATCAAATAAAAGCCTGGTAAACATCATAAAGAAAGTGCTAGAAGAAAATAAAAAGAATTGGCATAAGAAACTTGTGAATGCCTTATGGGCAGATAGACTAACAACCAAGAGATCAATTGGGGTCAGCCCATATGAGTTAGTCTATGGATTAGAAGCCAAATTCCCTTCAGCACTAGGGATTCCTGTTATGAAACTTCTTCAAGAAAGTCAAGCTGAACCAAATGATATGCAGAGAAGGATAAATCAAATAATATGTCTGCAGCAAACTAGAGATCAAGTTTACAGCAGAGTTCAAGTTTTACAAGAAAAATTAAAGAAAGCTTTTGACAGAAGGACTAAGGCAGAAGATTTCAATATTGGAGACAAAGTCCTCAAGTGGGATTCAAGAAGAGAAGATAAAGGAAAACATGGAAAATTTGATTCCCTTTGGACAGGACCATTTGCTGTTCAAGCAGTGCAAGGAAACAATACTTATTTCCTCAAAAGTCTTGATGAAGCTAATTTGAATGAAGGTCATGTGAATGGCAGGATGCTGAAGCACTATTTTGACTACCATCCATGAGTGTAGCCTGAGTTTCCCTTGTACATATTTAGGTGTATATATTACTTTCTGTTGACATGTAAAAATGCAGTTTCTCAAAGTTTTATAGGTTATCAGCAAAGGGCAAATAAGTTTCGAGCTTTATCAAGATAGGAAGAACACAATTTTGGATTTTCAAAGAGGAATACTCCAACTTTTGATACAAGAAGAGGGGCAAGGCATTCTGACCTACTGTTCTTGGTCTTTCAAATGAAAAACCATCCCCATGTGGAGCCACTGTTAGCTACCTATATCAATAGGTTTAATACTTCATGATTGGCAAAGAAAGGTCCAAATATGCTCTGCTTTGGTGATGCACAGATCCCATATTTCCTAGAGAAAACAATGTATGTACATAAGTTCTATATTGACTCAATTTTGATGGGTGATCCAAAAGCCTAATCTGCATCATGCCATGTTTCAATTTTTTGTTGTAGAATAGAGGAAGAAGTCTGTCCAAACCGTTTAATCTTGGCTGACCAGTAGCTAGGTAGAGAAGTAAGGTTCCCAACTGCTTAATCTGGGACCTTGGAAGCTATAAGGGCAACATTAGATAGAAAATCAAAAGGAAAAAGCCAAGGAAAAGAAAAGGCATATAAGGGTCTGCAAGTCTAAGTGCACCCTCCATGAAGAAATAAAAAATGCTAGGCAAATAGATGGGTAGGCAGTTGGGGTTGCAGAAGTGTCAGTCCTTTCTAATTAAGTGTCTGATAACCTGTTTATAAAGGAATATCAGTGGATTGAGAAGGTCCTCTTCTCCATTATGTTACAGCAAAGCAAAGGAGCATGTCTAACTTCCCAGTTTCCCCTTTCACTCCCATTCCTAACATCCCCTCATCAGTTGAGATTCATGGAAGAATTTGAGGTTTTATGGTGGTTCTTATTCCTTTAAAAGCCACATTTCTTGTCTAAAATTCTTTTCATTTTGATCTACTCCCTAAACTAAGTGATTTTCAAAATAAACTTAGTGATATCACTCCTCATTCACCCTGTTCATCCATATTAACCCCTAACTTCTATTATATAAATCCCCTGTGTTACCCTTTCCCTACTATTATAACACTATGGTGTATAAATCCCAAGCATTGTATAAATATTCCTCCCCTCGGCATTATAGCCATATGTTCACTATCAGGGATTAAATTGACATCTGGTCAGCTTAAGAGCCCTAACCCTTGCCCCCCTTTCCCCTTCTGAAGTGATTTAACCCATTAAACCCTTCATTTGCTAAGAAACCTTGTGAAAAACCCATTTCCACCCCTAACCCGCTTCGTTTGCAAAAAACATATAAAAACCCACTTTTTCCCGTTTACCCAAAGTTGGCGCAAGAGCTCATTTGCGTAAAAAACATTGGAAAAACCACGTAATCCGCCAAATTTCCAAAGGTACCACCGGGCGCAAATCTTAAAAGAAACATTATTTTATTCCCACCCTCCGCCCGTATCGTTCGGCCACCTCAACGATCCGTTGACCGACGGATCGGGCCCTTTTGATCCGACGGCCCTCGTGCATATCGGACCGGCCCCGACGTCCGAGAGTTACCTTCTGATATCTGTCAGAGGGTGACGTCAGGCCTCTGCCACGCGTCACCCCCACAGCGTATCGGAGGTACATCTGACATTTCTTCTTCCGTATCAAAAGCGGTGCGATATGAAACCGCTAACCACTTCCGGTTTCGGTTGATCCGCCCTGCCAGCGTCACCGCCGTGTCAGCGCCCCGTCCTCCAGTTGCCCCACCTGTCTGCCACTTCACCATCCCCGTGGACCTCTTGTATGCCGCCACGTCACCCAATGACGTCATGCTGACATCATCCGACTTTGACCCCACCTGATGACGTCATGCTGACGTCATCCAAAAAAAGCGCCAAAGTCCTGAAAAAACCATATTTTGGCCGAAATGTCGCGTTTTTTGCACTTTTTGCAAAAAACGTTGTTGTATCCTCTGCATGAATTTCACGTCCGAGCCTTCGCCAACCTGCTGAATTCAACCTGGAGACCGCTGGCGCGCCATTTCACCTGCATTCTTGACCATTGCTGACTGTATATCAGGTATTTATCCATGCAAATCCTTTCTGCGCCCGGTTTTGTCTGTAAATTGCCAAAATAACTTAAAACAGTGAAAAAATATATAATTCACTGGCAAATCCCCTGTGCCTGGTCCCCATTTGCACCTAGAACGTCGAAATTCACCAGCTAAGCCTCGTTTACCTGAAATTTTATGAAAACTGCATTTTGTTCGCGCAATCGCGAACTGGTAACCCACACTGTACCAATTTGTTGTAAAAGAGAGAGTAAGGCTAGACATTTGCCTTATTCGTGTTCTAAGCAGTATTTCAATTGCTGCAACTCACCTTTTGTCCTCTGTTCCTGAGTAATTCACCTTCCTGTTCAAAGAAAACTCTTTGGTGTTGTTCTGTACAGTAACACTAGTCCATAAACGACAGAATCCTAAAGGAAATCATGGATCCACCAGTAGCTCCTGTAGCATTGAACATTGCTCCATTGAATGCCCCTCAGAGAGAATTGGAATGGCAACCTCTAGCAGACATGGACTATCAAATCTCAGAGGAAATGCTAATGAGAACCAAGTTCCACATCCACCTGCTAAATGAATTAAAGGCTAAACATGAGAGTGGAATAGATGTGCTGGGCATATGGGACTCTTTTCTCCCTATCTTCAAGCTCCCTCAGGTCAACCAGTTCCCTGATTTGATCCACCTATGTGCTGAAAACTATGACCCTACTCAGAGGGCTGTGCTTGACCCTTCAGGCTCAGTTGTTTTCTACATCACCCCTGAAGCTATCAAAGAGATGCTCTGCTTCAAGACTGAGAAGAAATTGGTCCCTCTATCACTCATAGACTTGATAAATCAAGGAGCCAGATTGACAGATGCTCAGGTCACCAAATTAAATCAGTTGTACATTGACTCTGACACTGTGAAATACCCTCCTTTGAACCAAGTATACCTCAACCAGTTGGGCAGAGATCTGGTGGACATGATTAGTCCCATTCTGGGCTATAATTCAGTTGAATTTGTTGATGAAACTGTGCTGGTGATGATGCTCATGTTCGCTCCTGGCAAGTCCCCAATCTGCTATGACTATGCCACCTACATCTTTGATAAAATACATGAGCAGTTGATGAACTTGGCCCGAGAAAAGGTGTTCAGATACACCTCCTACATTTATCATTTGATCTTATATTATCAACATGAGAAGTTTTCTTTTGCTATCAAAAGAGTGGATGTCCATGGCAATCCAAGGTCAGTGGTCTATTGGTCCTCTGCCTTCCACTGCAGATCTAAATCTCCATACACTTACTGTGAGTTCATAGATCTCTTCATCCACCCTGCCATGTCTATGCTGATGAGTTCACCTCCTCCAAGGCTCACTGATGAGATGCAAAGGGTCCTTCAGTTATCCAAAACATACAGCATTAGGGACTGGTACTTCTACCAGAACCACACGGTCATCAGGATATATGGGTGTGAATTGCCTCCCTACAGATTGCCCAGATATGTACCCATGAGGTTGTTTGCCCTGGAATATTTCAGGCAGTTTGGGAATGCTGATGTGCTTCACTTTTCAAGCAGAGGTAAAAAAGCACAGCTGAAGGTCAGGAACCAACTTGGCCACTTTATCTACAACAAAAGGGAAGAAGGCTGGCTAGAGGCAAATAGAATGTTAGAATCCCTTGGCCTGCAAACTAGTTTCCTGTGGAAACCATATGACCCCAATCACTTCATAACTTTAAGAAGGGTCAAGTATAGGCTGTCAGGTTATGACCATGTAAGGATTCCTCACATAGAAAAATATGCAAATCAAGTAAAATGGAGGAGAGGAACCCTAGAGGAGCCTGTTACACAAGAAGAGTTGAATCAAAGAGCAGTGAGAAATCTGAAAAAGATGGCTGACCTTGAACTTTGTTCATAGGTACTCACTCTTCCAAGCACACAAGTGGGAGAAGTTGCCTCGTCCTCAACTGCAGATCAGCAAGTAGCCAAAGCTAGTGAGCAAACCTCTAGCAAAGGCAAGGAAAAAGAGATGGAAACAGAACAGCCGCCTCATGAGGAGGTGCAGCAGCAACAGCAGCAGGTAGAGAAGCCACAACAACAGGAAGAACAGCAAGAAGAGGGGCAGCATGACAAAGAGTAGCCATTACAGCAAGAAAGGGCAGCTGAGGCCCCAATTTTCACTGAGCAGCAGGCTCAGAACACTGTGCCTCCTAGGCAAGAGACTACTACTGAAGCCTCAGTCCTCCAAACTCCACAAAAGGAGGATATAAGTAGGAAAAGGGACAGAGAGACTCCCCTCACATCATCTATAAATTAGGGAGAGAAAAGGCATAGAATGAATCCCCTCTCTGAGGAGGAAATTCCAATAGGGCAGTCTCTGGGCATGGGCCCACCTAGTAGAGAAGCATCTACTAGTTCCTTCCAGCAGGGACAAGATAGAACAATGGGAGGAGAAGTCAGCTCCTCAAGCCACCAAAGACAAGCTGAACAAGGAATCAAACAGCAGTTTATTGATATTAAAAGGAAAAACGAGCCACTTAAAATACAGCTCTATAATCATCTGCTGAAAATGGCTCCTACCAACCAGCAAAGACTGATGTCTGCCTATGATGTTCATGAGGGCAAGATGATAATGAGTCATTTTATGCCAGCTGTAGTACAGCCACAGTCTCCTGCAGATTATATAAGGACCAATATTGAGGTCCTTGCCAAGGACATCCACCCAATGGATCAAATCGAATTGCACAAGCAAACGGGCGAGATGGTGTATGCCTCCTTGGAAGATAAGACACTAGTGAATTACAGGCTAGAAAATAGCCTAAATAATACAACTGCCCAGCTTGAGTTGGAAAGGGCATCCTCTCAAGCAAAGGATAACAGAATTAAAGCCTTGGAGGAAATAATTATAGAACTGGGGCATGATCCCAAGGATGTTAAGGCTGTGCAGGCATTGTTGAAATTGAGGGATGCAGACATGGCAGCCCTTAGAAAGATGGTCAAAGTCCCAGCAACAATTCACCCACAAACTAAAGAAGTTGCTCAGCTGAGACATGATCAAGATGCCACAGCTTTGCTGGTATCCCTATACAAACAGCTAATCCAGACCCAAGAGAAGTTGGGAGAGTCAGAGGCTGCCCAGGCAGCATTGCAGCAAAGGGAAGGAGGTCAAACCTCTCAGCCTCCTCCTAAAATAATTAACCTTGAGGAAGCTCCTCAAACCACTGCTCCCCCTACTCAACAAACAGAACAGGCAGCACCATCCACCTCAGCACCAGCGCCAACAACAGACCAGGCTTCAAGCCTGGACATGCAGAAGCTAAGGAATGAAATCCAAGCCCTGGAAGCCCAAATGGCAGAGTTAAAAGAGGCCAGGGAAAATTTGGTCAAGTTGAATGAAAGATATGACAAATCCAAGCAGACTGTAGCAGAAAAGGGCAGGGAAATAAAGGCCCTTAAGGATAAGATAAAGGAGCTGGAAAAGGAGCTCACATTGGACAAAGTAGTGGCTGAGCTCAAAACAGTCTTATGGGCAAATATTGGCCAGTCCATCACTGACCAATGGCAATATATTGAGACAATTCATGAGCAGATTGAGCTCATAGGAAAAGCACATAGGGAAATCCAAAGATCAAGGGCATCTCTAGGCAATATGCCTGAGGTTGCCAGTAGAATGATCAATGTGCTTAATAACAGAACAAGTGCTCAGCTGGCAGCAATGGGAATCTCAAGCAGAACTGAGACCATCCAGCTAATAAAGAGGGTCCTAACACTGAGAAGCCTAGTGCAGACACTAGAGAGAAGGACCCAGGATATGCAGACCGAGGTCAATAGATTCACAGAAAAATTTGTGGCATTTCAAAACAGAGGTCTTCCAAGCTTACTGAATAGCGCAAGAAGACTACTTTCCCATGAAAACTATGCCAAGAGGGTGAACACCTTTGCCACAAATCAGATCACAGAGAAGGCCAGCACCTCAGAGGAAACAGGGCCAGCAACAGGACAAAGTCTCTACAACAGAGTAGAGAACTTATTTTTTATCATGGATGAGATCAAACATCTGTTTGAAGTGCCTCCCAATTTCTATAAATATGCAGAGGCAGATGAGACATTAGAGGCAATTCTAAGACACCAATTGCCCACACAGGAATACTGGACCAAAATGATACAGCTGATATTGTAAGCCAAAGCCTGTAAATCAAGTTTTTGTTATTTATTATTCAAATTTACAAGTGATCATGCACAGGAAAACTTGGAAAGATCATCATGCATGAAAAGGGAAGGGCTGAGCCAACTCAGCAAAACTATTGGGCCAACAAAGCACAATTGACAGCTAACAGGTAGCAGGGCCGAAAGTTACAGCGCGACAACCATAAAGACGCATTTTCCAGCATTAAAGCAGAACGTTCAGACCGACTCAGTGGCCTCCAAAAGGTCAAAATATCTCCTGACAGACATAAAGAGCATCTATGTTGTATTAAAAGCAGTAATAACTTCTTATCTGCTGTTCTGTACAAGTTGGTGAAAACATTTATTTCTCAAATGACTCAACGCCTTAGATATTTTGTATGACCATTTGTATATATTTCCCCCTGGCATAAGCTTGCAGGGGTTGTTGTTGATTTCTCTTCAAGAGTTTCTTATGCTGTATTTTTCCAGACTATTAATACAAAAGTTGATGGAATTTCTGAAGCTCTGCGTTATCTGAGTCGTTGTGGTGTTTTGCTAGATGTTACAGGATTCCTGGGGGTTTCATGGCACAATAAGTTTTTCTTCAAACTCTCGTTGTGTGTTTCTGTATCTTTCATAGCTCATTCATATTCTGTGTTTTACAATTAAATGGCAAAGAAAAAGAATAGTTCTAGGATTTAATCACAGATTACCCTAGACTCAATCTATGCCATTATAAATGTTTTCTTCAGTTACAGGTATGAAGGTGTAATTCTTAATTGCTGCACTTTCAAACTATATACTTTCACAGTGATTGTTGTTTCAGGAATTCAAGTTTGCTCCTGTGCAACATATCCCGTTCTCACACTCAGCTTAGTGGAAGTTTCTTAATTGCCTTTCACTGGTTGTACACCCGTCACAATCACAATTTCAGATTTGTCCAATAAGATATTTAAATGGCCCTGTAATTCCAGTAATTCAACCCAATATTCAGTCAACCTGTAGCCACAGACTCCATTGCCCAACGGATTAATACTGCCTGAAAACTTACACCTTAAATGCAGAAGACATCCTTCAACCAAAACATAAAAACAAAACCCTGAACATTATAGCTAGCCTAAAATACTATTAGAACAGTGACAAATCATAAAGAGAGAGCCCTCTCTGATTACAGTTTGGCTAGAAGCTGTAATCCAAAGATTGGTTAGTGGTTACCCCGGCCGTATTCCCTTGGGAGTCATAGGGAACAACCTGGGTGTTAACAGTGGCCACAACCACCCTCCAAAATTTTTCCTTAGCTTTATTTCCGAGAGTCCCTACCAACCATTAACAATAGTATGTCTTGTCTTGTCAAGTACACAAGCTTCAATGGTTTTCTTGCAGAATGACAGCTTGTGCATCAAAGCTTGTTGCATCCCCCTCACAGGTTGTTTCACTGGACTTGGTCCAGTTGCAAGCTTAGAAGCTCCCTCAAGAATTTGTGCAATTCTAGAGGGAAACTAGCCTTCCCTCCATAAATTACGCAATTCTGTTTGGCAGCCTATTGGGCTCCAGAATTGTTCAAATCTGTCTTTCACTGTTCACTACAAAAATTGCGCAATTCCTCCCAGCAGGATTGCTCAACCTAGAAATTGTGCAATCACAGGAAACAGTCAGTTGCTCTACCCAGAAATTGCGCAATCCCTCCGGGCAGCCAGCCCATCTCCCTCCTAGAAATGCACATTTTTTCCTGCCAACTGAGCAGACTGTTGCATGTGCAATTGATTTGAACGGCTCCCTCTAGGACCAAGAAAAATTGTTTTGCATGCATGGGATGCTCCTCCCAAGGCAGCATGCAAAGGCATCCCTTTTTTCAAGTTTCTATTTTTAGCAGTTGGAGGTTACATGCAAGGATCATTTCAGAAACCTCCCACCAAGTGTCGCTTTCCCTATATTTGTGGCATGCGCATCGCAACCTCGATTTTTTCGAAATGCATGAACCAGATGCTACAGAGCTAATTCCTCACATTGATCTTGCAGCTCTATCATCCCACACTGCATCTAGGAGTCGTTGGCACATTCAGCTCAGCTATTTTTGGGTAAGCCCTCTTTTCATGTCTCGCATTGCATTTCTAGCACTTTTTTTATTTTACTTCATATGAACGTTGTCTACTTGATTTCAGTGAGCGCTTGTTGTCATTTTTATACATACTAGCTTGTACTAGCACCGTTTCAGTTTTCATTTACATCTCACTATTTTCGCATGCATGACACTATTTTGCATAGACAGTCACTGTTGCAGTGACTCACTACACACACATGCATGCTTTCTCATTTTCCAAATCCTGCAGTTGTTTTTTGCATGAATGATCATTCACTCTCATTTGCAGTCATGTCAACATGCATTCAGACTTCTCATGTTTTTAGTCGCCCGTTGGCAGGACTGGGCTTCCTTTGGCCAGACCGTGCCTTGCCCGGCTAGCACTGTGCATTTCTGGAAGTGAAGGCTCTACCTTCCCTCCAGAAATTGTGCAAGTCTAGCCAAGCACTGACCTCCAAGATTCGAGGCAGTGTCCTGCTAGCCTTAGAAATTGTGCAATCCAGTTTGCTGGTTGTATGTCACTACTGACTGAAATTGCACATTACGTAGTTTTAGTCCTCGACAAGCTAGGCTGGACTATGCATTGCACAGTTCCAGCTATCAGTCAGCCTCCTGAAAGCCCAAATTGTTCCTTACGTAGTTTTGGCAGTCAGTCTCCTAACCTCCCAGTGGAAATTCCACAACCTTCATGATCAGTCGCAAAGGTATGTTGCAAGTCAGTTCTCAAATTCGTTTTCATTTTTTACTGAAAGATTGCTTTCCATGAGTGTTTCCATGTCTCCAGGTATCCAGGTTTGTATCTACCTCTTAGCAGCATAAGTACAATGGCCCTCAGGAGAGCTGAGTCAAAGGACACCCATTGAGTGAACAACGTGGGTTGCAGCCAAGCAAGTGTCTATGAGCTTGCCTGCCTATGATGACATCAAGTTGTTCATAGACAAGGACATCAAGATAAGATGGCAGTAGCATCACAGCAATCAGCAGCACAACGAGCAGCACCATTAGCAGCAACAGAAGACAACACACCCGCATGTGGCGAATACAAGAGGAAGGTTGCTGAAAATACAGAGGCGGAACAAAGTTGTAAGCTCGAGTAGGTCCACTTGTGATGAAATAAAATTTAGAGATTGAGGCTATGAGGTGACAGCGTGACAGGAAGATCACGCGAGAGTAGAGAACAAAATAGAGGAGTTGCATGTGTTGGAGCAGCAACTCAAGGAAGAATAGGAGCTGCATAGATGAGAGAATGAGTTGCAGCAAGAATAGGTATAGGAGGGGGTGCAACATGCACTCATGGATGAAACTGCACCGGTACAAGTTATAGATCCATCCCAATAGCTGGCATGTAGCAAACAAGGTGAGTAGCGTTGTTGATTACATGCCAGGGAATGTAGCAACATGAATTTCATTATGCGCACACATGCAATCCAACCCATCCAGCACACTGACTGAGGAAAATACAAGAAGCAAGTCCGACTGGAGTTGAACATGCAGTTGACATTTGATGTGCATGACCACCAGCACACACTGGAAGATCGACACTGACACTATACATCAGTGTGTTGCTCGTTCAGCTGCACCCAAGAAGACCATGTGCATGCTAGCAAACGAGTTGGATGGAGTAGCCATACCAATGTACCCGGATGCAATAGAGGCAAGAGTTCGCTTCAACAAGATGTCACCATTGAGCACACAGACAACATCATGGACAACCAATCTTGGCATCAAATCATCGCCTTAAACCATCACAAGCATGTCAAAGAGTTGGTCTCACCACAACGGTCTGAGTGTCAGTGGTGTCTTGCATGGCTTAATCAAGCTATTTTATCTCACATGGGCACACATGCATTGTAATGTAACGTCTTGTCAAGTGGAAGTTCAAGTGTCAATAGTTGAATGTAATAGTCATAGAGTAGTTGAAGAGTCATGAGGGTAGATAAACGGTCTCAAAGGGGAATGTCAAGGGTCACCCCACCCTTTGCTATAAATAGTACCTCATAACTCATTGTAAGGGCTTTTGGTCAGCCAAGCTCCTGATAGGACTATCTTAAAGAAATCTTGGATAGTATTGTAATGAGCCTTGGCTTCTCCACTGCATAGAGCTAGTACATATCTTTAGAGGAGTAGGTAGTTGTGGTTGTAATGTTTGCTATCAGAAATAACAGAGCCAACACGTGTAATGCATATGTTGTATTGTATTCTATGCTATCTGGTTTACTCTAAATGATATATATATTTGTTTGCTAACACATGCATGTATTGACTATTATGTATAAGTATATATGCATATTTATGAAATGTGTTGTTGGTTTAACCCATCATTTTGGATTGCTCGCTAACTTTCTTTATAGCTTGTGATGCATCTTCGCTCATGTGTTACCTTCCAAGGGGCACACTCACCTCACCCTCAGTGTGTTAGAACCTCTCATGCACCTTCCTTGAATTACTACATATTACACACCCTTGCTACGAACAAGAACATCTTACTTGCCTTTGTGCAAAATCATAGTCAAGGCATTACCGTACAACCCACTGTTGGGACTCCTATTCCAAACGTTCTGAGGTCTAATTGGGACTTCTGACTAGGGAGATCCCCTTACATGTTGGTGGATCCTGTTAGTGTTGGTATCTTCATCCATCCATCAGTGATCAAATTTCTCTTTTTGCATGCATATTAGGTGTCACATCCGATTAGCTGCATTCCAATAGGTCATGGATCAACTGATGGTAGTGGTTCATTGTTAATTTCCCTCATGGCATTTACCTACTAGCCTATTTTCACATGTTTAGGTCATTTACTGTCATTTTGTGTCATTTCATTTGCAAAAGCCAATTTTAGGGTTTTAGGTCTCACTAGGTCTACGCTTTGCCACCATGGTCATCCAAAACTCAATAAAAGGTCATCAGGCACATGAGGAGGTTTTATAAGTTCATAAGATCATAAATTCACTGATGATATGCTCAATAAATGGTTTTTACCTCAAAACTCTGTTTTGAGGTGAAAACAGAGTTTTTTATTTCTATGTACAAATTTTATGTAATTTAAAGTGTTTTCTATATGTAATAAGTTCCAGCTGCTGCCCTTGGTCACCTTGCCAACTCCAGCCACTGCAAGAAACAAAAACATCAATGCATTAGTTCATCAAGTGATCAAGAAGAGTCAAACTGCAAATGGAAAAACAGAGTTTTTAAAGAAAAGTGACTAAGACATTAGAAAAGTGGGTTTGGTAGATGAAAAAATTAAAGCAAGGAGATATAAAAGCTCATTTATGCATTTGAAGTCTTCATTTGTTGCAAGAGAGGGAGCTAAAGGAAAAATCGTGATTTTGGAGGAAAGAGGCAAAAAACTGAGCAAAAGCCTGAAAGTTCACCAGCGCTGTGCACCTGGGCTCTGGCGCTGCACACTTGGCGTAGGTTTTACACTGCAAATCATTCGAGTGCTGCGCATACAAAGTGCGTTGTGCACCTGAGAGGCAGTGCTACGCACCTATCTGTCGAGTTCCAAAATGATTTTCATCACCTTCCTCAGCTTCAAAACTTCACAATTGACCTCTTAACAATTTTCAATCCAAATTCACAAGCATGGAGACAGACTCAACATATGAGAGGGATGATGAAAATGTTAGTGATTCTTCCCAAGAAACTCATGTACCAAGGAAACCACATAAAGGAGGGAAAATCATCTGGGAGGAGCCCACCACTCTCATAGAATTACTTGCTTGCCCTCTTGCAGTAACTTGTTTTAAACATCAATCTTGTTATCAGTTTTGTGAAATGGTAGAAAGGGTGAAGTATCATCATGAGCTGGCTAGGTTGTTTGTTCTTCATCTTCACAATGACCAGGTGAACCTTGCTGGTGTCTCTTTCACCTTGACACCTGAGACCATTGCAGTAGCAATAGGCATCCCTAATGTAGGTGAACAGTGGAATAAGGGGCAACATGTGGGCAGAGAGTAATATGAGCCTTACATCAAGGTTGGTTATCGGAGGCAAATCAGCAGGGTTTCTCCTTTCAAATACTTGCAGAACACTTATGCTCCTCTCATGAAACTCATCATCAAGTATTTCACCTGTGAAGGGAGGTTTTCTTGTTTGTATACCTACCATGTTAGATTGTTGATGCATTTCACAAGAGTGAGGATGATGAGCCTCCCATACTTTATCTGCAGGAATATTGAGAACATGGCTCTATATGTGCAAAGGAAATCTTTTCCTCAGCATTTCAATAGCATTTACCACTTCTCACTAAATAAAATTGTTGTCTTGCATCAGGTAAGCTTATTGAACATACCATGGGATACTTTCATTGCACATGAGATTTTCAAAGGCCCTTAGGTGATTCCATTGGTGCTTCAAGAGGAAGGAGGACCTTCAAGACAGCCAGATGTTCATGAGAATGAAACTACAACTATGCCAGTGTTTGTCACTTACGAACAAGGCACCAGGACACTTTTTTCTGCTGCCAAACGAGTACTATCTTCACGAGGGGTGGAAGGGTTCTCGTTTTCTTCACCAAATCACAAGAAAATGCTATCTTCACTAGGGGTGAAAGGGGCTTTGCCTTCTTCTTCAGCTGAACAGGTATTGGACAAAGATAAAGGAAAGCAACAGGTGCAAGATTAAGGCCCTACTGAGGGGCAAGACAAAGATTTTGTCTTGGTTGAGGAGGATGACATTGATTTGGGCCCTCAAAGCTCAAGACTCAAAGATATGATCATCAAAGAAAAGAAAGCAGAAATCCAAGCCTTGTCACTTGACTTGAGAGGGCCAAATGGATCATTAGATTTCTTGAGCAAGAGAACAAACAACTAGAGGCCAAACAAGCTATTATGGAGTGGCAAACAATTAGAGAAAACAAGAAAGTGACAAAAATAAGAAAAATCAAAATGACACCCCTTGAGCAAGAAATTCAGGCTGACCGAGAATCATGGTTAGAGAGGAAAAACATTCACCTGGAGAAATTGCTTGAGAAATTTAACAAAGAGAAGAAAATGTTGTGCCATATGGCCTATCACTACTTAACTTGGAATAAAATTTGCAAAACAAGAGTGAAGATGTTAAAGGCGAAACTAAAGAGAGCTTTGAGAAGCAAAAAAGATCAAGACAAGCTCAAGATCTTGGCTAAAGCATCATTGGCCCAGCATAGCACATAAAAAGGATCACTCATGCCAAATCTCAAGAAATTTGGTGAAGTTTTTGTCATTTTTGAAATTTTTGTAGCAAAAAACAGGTGGCACTGCGCTTTTGATGCAGACCTCCATTTGCAAAAAAGTTTACATTTTTGGAATCAGCATGGAAAGTTATGCATGTTCAGAAAGGACTGAGAAATTTTGACAAGTTCTAGACCTCCAAAAGGGCCAAAAACACCCAAAAATTTCCCTCTCTGCCACTTTTTTGCCACACAGGAAACAATCTTGGGAGATTCCATTTTTGGAGGGGCAAATGGACTCCAAATCAAAAAATTCAAGCTTTTCGAGAAAGTAGACTCACCAAGCTTTCCAATGAGATATTTTGCACCTGATTTGGACATTGGGAGGCCTTCCAAATATGGTCTTGAAAAATCATTGTGCATAGGATCAGTGGCACTGTGCATAGGAGAAAAATTTGCCAGTTTTGCCTGTTTGTTCAGAATTTCGCCTAGTTTGCTACCAATTTGACTTTTTCTTCTCTCTTTGGTAAATTGATGATGTAATATGATGTAATTTGATGTAATATGATATAAATATGATGAAAAATGACTTGAGGAGGTAGATATATCAGTTAGAGTTAGTTTGAGGATGAATGAATCAGTTTCCATCATTTTAGAGGCAAGTTGTGCCACTGCCTATTTTTTAGTTCCTAGTTTAGATCTTGTTGAAACAGCTCCTTGACTCATGGATTCGACCCCTAATGGCTAGCATAGGTGGTTTGATGCCTATACCTTGTACTTTCTTAGTCATTGGTCAAGGTTGGACTCTTGTGGATGCATTGAGCTACTTTGTAAATCACTTTTGCAGTTTGGCAAGGAAATGAACCAGGGTTTTGTAGCATTTTGTGGGATTCTTGTGGCAAGGTGAATTAGCATTGTTTTCTCCTCTGTTATTTAGTGTTTCTCTTATGTGTATATGTGCCATCATCTATATTTTTCTACATAACTAAATGAATCAAGATTAAAGGGTGGAATCCATTGGTGTTTCAGTGCT